>OX336397.1:38370595-38970595 GCA_946902985.2 Meconema thalassinum
CGGGGTAAGAGAGGTGGTGGTTTATTTATTTGTGATCGTAGGGACATCGAAAGTTGCTTAAAATGGGCCAATAGGGATCATGAGCTGTTATGTGTAGAAAGCAAAGTTAAACTCTCTTCAGGTGACAGGGGCGTATCGAGCTCCGATGGACAAGTTTTTGCTACTGGATATTCTTGATGACATACCTGTACGGGTAATGCTATAGAAATGAATAATTGCCGGGGAATTAATCTTCCGAACGTGAACTGGTCCAGTGATTCAACTAGCGGTAGCTAGTTATAGGGAAAGGGGTTTCTCCCAGATAGTTGATTTCCTCACGAGAGGGGATAATACTTTAGATGTTTATTTAGTATGACTTGTGGCGCTGTATATTAGTTGTAAGATTGTTCCTGGAATTAGTGACCACTCCAGTGTTGAACTAAATATTAGTCACAGTGACACATTATTGCTTGATTCCGGCGAAGCAGTTAAAATATTTCAGTACAGCAGAGCAGATCAGAGCAAATTTCAGGATTACGTGAATGAGTCATTTGTAAGATGGGCGTCGGAGGGATGTCATAAATATATATTGGGAACATTTTCTAAATATCTTAGATCATGTTACTGAGAAATTCATGTCATTTAAATTACTGAAGCTAAACCCGGATCCGGAATATTACACAAGGAAAACCAGGGGACACAAAAGGAAAATAAGGAAAGCTTATAATAAACGACACGTTAGTTACGAGATTATGCAAAAGTTTAAATTATTGTCGAAAGAGCTTGTCTCAAAAAGAATGCTGCTCAAGATAATTACATGGAAAACTTAATTGGGGGACAGGTTGATGGGTGGAGAGAATTTTATAGTTACGTTAGAAGGCGGAAAGAAAATTCCAATGGCCTATGATCAAGTCCGGAGATGGTGAATTAATTACTGAGAAACCGGCAATTGCTAATTAATTAAATATATGGTATGGTAGTGTGTTAAATACTTTTCATAGCTGTGTGTTGTACCTTAACTATGATACTGATAGCCAACCTTTCCGAATAAACCAAGCGTCAATTCTAGCAAGAATGAAAAGGCTACGTAGACATTTATCGATATTCCCAGACAATATTTGAGGAGATGTGCTCAAACTGGGAGATACCGTCATTGGGCGATATTTGGGGGTGCAGATTAATGTATTGTTTGATACTTGGAAGCCATAAGTACTGAAGGTTGATTAGCGAAGTCTTAGCACTTCACATACAAGTAGTTATTAAACCCCTACGTTCTAAACACCAGTGGTCCTACAGCTCACTTTATTTACACGCTAACCTCATACCCCTCAATCCCGACGTTGTTGAATCTAGTGCTATTTAATTGCATGTAAACAATCGGTAGGCAGTTAGTCTTCTGGCTTGCAGCAGAGCGCAACTCAGCAGTTTCGTTCCGCTCGGCGATCACGCATTTCCCGCATACTGTAGCGACACGCTCGTATTCAGGCAAGAGGCCTACTCTTTCTTAACTAACTTAGAGCGCCCCCCTCCCTGGGATTACCAGACATCTTAAGCATCTGAAAGCTGTCCCCGAGTTACCTTTAACTCTAGCAACCCATCCTTTAACACGCGTACCGACAAACCTCCTATAAAACAAACCGCATATACCCCAACATTCTACACCCCCTAGGCACATAGTTTCAACCCCACAAAAAGGCTAAACAGTATCAATTAATAAATCACAAATCCCCGAAGACTAATAAAAAGCCACAATAGTTCCAATATTCAAGCGAGGGAACAGATTGGTAATGGGAAACTCCAGACCTTTTAGCCTAATATCCATCATATGTGAACTGATGGAGCACCTTATCTCTGATAACTTAAGGGAACAGTGGGGAAAGTTATCATGGCTTAATGGGAGACAATAAGGATTTAGACAAGGGTATTCATGCGAGAGCCAAATGTTATAACTCTTTCAGGACATATTTCAATGACTCGTCAGACAGAGGAGTGCAAGTTGACGCCGAAATTATAGATTTTGCGAAGCTATTTGATATCGTCCCTCATGACATACTACTCCGTAAATTAGTGGCAAGGAAGATTGATAAAAGCATAATTTTATGAATTCAATAGTTCTTGACTGGTCGGTGGCAAAAGGTTGAAATAGGTAATGTATTCTTGGAGGACATTTTGATAACGTCAGGTGTCCCTCAGGATAGTGTGAATGGGCCACTGTTATTTCTGGCACCTATTAACAACCATCCGAATGGGATTCGAAGTGACTGCCGATTGTTTGCGGATGATTGTGATATAACGAAAAACTCATAGCTCCCAAAACAACGCTCAGTTACAAACTGATCTCAACCTGGTTCATAAATGGGCGGTTGACAACAAAGTGAAGATAAATACGAGTAAATGTAGTCTCATGAGAATAGGGACAGGCCGAAGGCATATTTTCACTGATCGGCCAGCATGGGGAGAACTAAGCAAACTACCTACCTGGGCAAGTCAGACCAATTATGGGGAATAGTATTGATAATTGGAACTCATTACCTGCTTCAGACTTAGAGCCTTTCCCCTAACACATTGATGTGTTGAAGAGAAGATTGAAATGTTGTGTAAATACTACGATGTGAATTGTGTATATTGTGTTTGATGTTGTTGTTGGTCACTTTCTGTATTTGTACAATATGCCACCAAGGAATTACCCCCATTTGCAAATATTATATATAATAATATAATAATGAAGTACGGAGCTTGCTGACCGTTTGAAACGCATTTAATTTCGCAATGATAGGTGATCAAGGGAATCAGAATAATACCTCCACGATCAAGAGACCTAACTAGTGAATAGTTAACTAGTGCATGTTCAGCACTTGCATTACCCTGCAACTTTTCCCTTTAAATACGAGGAACTGCGCCCGTTTCTACTCTTCATGATGTGGTGTTCGTGCAGTCAATATATATTGTACAGAAGATGCGAGAGAGAGAGGCACAGCGACGTGAACAGCAAACTCAGCCCGTAGTTCGTTAGAATCAGCAGAGTTTAGACTCAACATGACAGCCACAATGTTACCTGGAATATTATTGTAGACACTGCGAGAAATGTGGTAAGGCACGTTTAGCATAATTTCAAGTTACGCTCAGAACCATCTCTTCTCAAAGGCACCACAATTCTCAGTGCGGCTCCATAAGCTATCATTTTACATAAGAAATGAGGGTTGTTTAACTGATAAGAACCACACTTTCAAAGATGGTGTCTTTTTGACACATCTCAGTCATTCATGAGGCACCTTGAAAGTGATGCTCCCAATTAATTTCTGTCTCGTTTGTCGATAAATATAGTTTACATTTCGGGCTAAAAGAGTTATGGTGAATTGCAGTTCCTTTTGGAAAACGTGCTTAGCTTCTGGTCTTTTGATTTCTTGGTAAGCGCGTAGAGACTGGGTTTGTGAATAAAACCTATATTGTTGCATGTTAACTACGGTGTCACTTTGAACTTAAGGGACGCCAAACCATCTACCCCCTGGAAAATGTGTTTATCCTCAGTAATACAAGTGCAAAATTCCGCTTTAAAGGCAGTAGAGAAAAATCACAAACCACATGACGGGTAAATTAATTTCGACATACAGTATATAGAGCACCCAAAACATTTTTACAGTCATCAAGATATGCAACTTGTGAAGCTAAAGAGAGCGTATTAAAACGTGAATATGAGTAACAAAATTCAAGGACCAGACCACCAACTTAATAAACCCGTCCGTTGCCGAACATTCGAATCACTACGTGGTTTGTTTTTACTCAGTCATGAGTTGACGCTTAAATTGCTAAACCTCTATGACTCGATCTGTGTATCTTTCTCATAGTCACTCGATTCAAACACACAAATTGCTGCAAGTCGATGATGATTACAGAAACGTCGTTGAGGTGGCAATTTGATTAGCCAACCGCTCGGCTGATTTCTTGCAGAACACGCTAATTTAACATAAGGCAAGTGACTTGGGATTGTAAAAGATACGAGCTACGGTATAATGGGCTTCTAGGAAAAAGAAAAACAATACACGTTTTGACAATAGGAGCGTTTTGGACTTTAAATACCTCCTAAAAATTTAGCATCTACGAGATAGAAATCTGAGAACTCTAAAAATGATTCCGAATAGTAGAAAAAAAATATGGACCACGCATTATGTGCCAATGTGATGAACGTGCTTTTATGCCTGCCGAATTGCAGCGCTATAGACGACCACAACAGAATGACTCAATAAACGAAGCCTCTTATGAGGCACTTGGACTTGCAGAACGAGGAACATTCACTGCAATTTTTAGAAGAAAACTTTTAAGGACCAAACCTCATCTTTTAATCGCAACACCTCTTGAAGAGAAACGGTTTATTGTCTAAATGATTATCAGATGGTATGTCTGTTCATCGGTGCAAAGTGTTATACTAACTTCTTTACCCTCAAACAACTAACGGATAACAAGGCCCAACCAATTCCTTTTAACATCCGTGCTTCCGCGTCTAATACCAACTTGCGATATCGTTTATAAAATAATCATCAAGATAGTTTTCGTGAAACACGGCCACAGTCTTCTTAAATTCCTGATGTCAGTCAATAAACAGGCCTGAACTACTCTTCTTTTGCTTCCCAGAGGTAAACTTTCAAGTCTTCAGTCGTTTGACACTGAATAATGTATGAGCGTAGCCGGCTCTGTAAAGCCAACCCGATATCCAGCAGGTCCATTTTCGCCCAGAACCGTCCACACTAACTAATGTTTAGTAGGCTCGCTATATCTTTTCTCCTTAGGCGAAACTGTGTCGCAAGCATTCCATGACGCTGCCCGGTGAATGCCTCAGAAAATATACAGATGCACGTTTTACACTGATAGAATACCCCGCACGAATTTTCGTGCTGGGTTATATTTTACTCTAGCGGGAATGAGTACCCACATTTATCAAACAAAACAGTAAAACACCTAAGTGATGGTTTATCAGTCATGATATAAAGAATACAAGTCATCTCCAAGTAAAATAAAGGATATAAAATATCTCTCTACGCTGCCGGAAGGCGGTGGTATATTTCGCCGGGCAAAGAAATATATTTCAAAAGCACTAGATTTGTCAATTATGTATCTACAAAAGTTCCACATGTTAAGCAAACAAGCAAGCTCCTATACAGCAAGTCCAAACATACTTTGCTCATCCCTTGGCGTAAGGGTCGGTCATATCAAGAAACCTTTCAGACTGACGATTTAGGTAATTTTTAGGGAAGTGGCAACTCTTTCAAACAGATTTGACAGTGTGCTAATTAAAGAATGTATTAATATTTGTCTAAACTGCAATATTCCCACTCCGTTGGCCAATTCATGGTGCTATCAAGACTCAGGATCTTGTGTCTGTTGTAGACCCTATCACTAAGAACTTGTGAGAGAAATGCATTGTAATACTTAGGAGTTACAACGGAAACGGATTAGAAAATTACATTCCTGATAAAATGAACGACAAAGTTATCTGACTACCTAAATAGCCTGTGAAAATTAAAATCCACAGCCTGCTTCCAGTCTCCGACCGGGTCAGGAATGGAATAAATTAAGCCCCCATCTAGCGGCGAGGATATGAACTGTGCCGGCTGCCGAGGCCTGACGCACTCCTCTGGGGCAATGATTAAATGAATATGACACATGAAATGAAATGATAGTGGAGAGTGTTGCAGGAATGGCATTTTTGACAGGGAAAACCGGAGTACCTGGAGAAAAACATGTCTGCCTCCGTTGTGTCCAGCACAGATCTCACATGGAGTGACCGGGATTTGAACCACGGACCCAGCGGTGAGGGGCCGGCGTGTTGCCGCCTAAGCCACGGAGGTTCCCTAAATAGCCTGTACTATGTCTACATTTAAAAATCATAAAAAAATAAATTATTGCAGATATTTATAAAATTCTTTCTCCAAAAAGAATTAAAAGAGTTGTTATTTTCTTGGATTCTCAGCCTTTAATCCAGACAGACTACAGACATTGGTCAGGCAATATCTGTGATTTATATGCATATTATAAGTACACTGAGCCAACAGGGTTAATATCGGCTTTGCAGTTCACACACCTCAGCACACCAGACTACAGACATTGGTCAGGCAATATCTGTGATTTATATGCATATTATAAGTACACTGAGCCAACAGGATTAATATCGGCTTTGCAGTTCACACACCTCAGCACACCAGACAGACTACAGACATTGGTCAGGCAATATCTGTGATTTATATGCACATTATAAGTACACTGAGCCAACAGGGTTAATATCGGCTTTGCAGTTCACACACCTCAGCACACCAGACAGACTACAGACATTGGTCCGACAATATCTGTGATTTATATGCACATTATAAGTACACGGAGCCAACAGGGTTAATATCGGCTTTGCAGTTCACACACCTCAGCACACCAGACAGACTACAGACATTGGTCAGGCAATATCTGTGATTTATATGCATATTATAAGTACACTGAGCCAACAGGGTTAATATCGGCTTTGCAGTTCACACACCTCAGCACACCAGACAGACTAAAGACATTGGTCAGGCAATATCTGTGATTTATATGCATATTATAAGTACACTGAGCCAACAGGGTTAATATCGGCTTTGCAGTTCACACACCTCAGCACACCAGACAGACTACAGACAATGGTCAGGCAATATCTGTGATTTATATGCATATTATAAGTACACTGAGCCAACAGGGTTAATATCGGCTTTGCAGTTCACACACCTCAGCACACCAGACAAACTACAGACATTGGTCAGGCAATATCTGTGATTTATATGCATATTATGAGTACACTGAGCCAACAGGGTTTAGAGGAGGTTTAATATCGGCTTTGCAGTTCACACACCTCAGCACAGCAAACTCAAGCAGGCAACTTGCTCCTCAGCGGGCTGAGATTACGAGCTGTTTTGAAATGGGCTGCTGTTCAGTCAACCTTGCCTCCGAAAAACCACAGTGGTCAAGATTGTGTTTTTGTCACTTGCAGCGCAAGAAACCAGACGGAGGAACCAAAACCTGACGTGAATGGCAAGCAGAGCGAAATAGCACATTTATTTCGGGCAAAAGTAAGTAGGCGAGAACCAAAAGGGTTGACGCAGCAACTCTGTCACTACTTGCACAGAGAAAAATATATAAACGAGAAACAGGGGTAGCAACGGAGGCTAAATTAGCAAAGAAAGAGAGGCGAGTAATTCCTGCATTAGCCCCTGGCCTCTGGGTTTCGTATCCGCTCTACTGATGAATGTTAAATAGTTGAACATCTAGACTGAGTACTTCTCCATAAGTCGTGTCAACTACTCTAGAAGTCCTGTCTACCAAATATGTACGCAATTACAAGACTTGTCTACCCAGTGTGTAGTTCTCTAAAAGTCCTGCCTACCCTATGTCTACATTCCTACCGAATGTGTACCTAAAAAAGATATCCAATAACCACCACTGGGAAATTTCAAGGTGCTTACTATATCCTGGGATATCATTCCATATTCTCATAAGCTATGAAGTGTTATCCAACAAAAGCCCAGCATCAACTTTCTGTATTATGTTCATACTAGGCAAATATCTACATTTCTCCTTGGTTTTATCACTAGTTGTATTAGTTGTAATGTACTTTCCTAGTAGTAACTTCGAGTAAGGAGGAATCTGTTTACGCTTTTCGATTCGGGTTACAGAAGAATCATCTGGGGCTCAGGACACAGTAGGGAAGTTTGAAGCAACGGATGTTCCTCACTTAAACTTATTCACATTATTATCACTGCGTCATGTGTATATCCTCCAGATAAATTTACACAAGACAGAAATAGCTCCCGTCAACAGACTGGCATACGTTTCTTAAATATACTCCGACAGTGAGCACACTTAACGAGAATTAATAATTTGTGGGCTGCTAAATAGAAAGTTAATATCAAAATCTACTTCATGAGACACATAAAATGAGAGACACATCTGTCATTGCAAATAAATCATATTCAAATCCAAAACTTACAGTTATGCTCATTTAAAGCGATGAATCGCATATTATGTGTGTTGAACACTTACTCATTTGAGTGACTTCCCCTTTCGACACTTCCTCGTTCCAGGATATCTTTTTCCACACCCTAGAGATAAGATGTAATCATGTATTTCTATGCTCATACCTTTACATAAATAACACACCATGTACTTTTACTGCACTGGTCCACTGAAGTGGAGATATATTCGCTGAACGACTTCCGACTGTCATTCAGTTACAAGAAACTAGACTGCTAACATTTGCACCAGCATACGTTTTGAGAATACGGACATAAATCAATCAACTTTTAAAACATTATACAAACTTGATTTAACAAATCACAACCATTTATTATACAGATGTTTCGAAAGCAGTCATGGTATGTCGATTAAATCCCTCTTGAGTGAGTCTATTGTAGAGTATGTAACATCAATACCGCTGCTATTAATAATAGTTCTGCTACTGTAAGGGAACTCACAGTTTGTAGTAGAGATACAGGCCAATGAAGAGATTGCAGTAGGTACTAATTGAAAACTAGATTCTTTGCTGCATACAGGGACTGAATCCAATCTTTATAGTTCCTGTATAGAACAGATTAGGGCTCAGCACATTACACAACTTAAAAGCGCCAGATCATGTGATCCGTCTCGGAGAACGAGTGGTTATGATCCCCACTTTCAATTAACTGACTTTTCATGGTTCATGATTTTTACATTTAAGCTTATGCTGGGACGGTACCTCATTACTATATTTAAAAGCTTATTAACATCTCATCTGGGCTGGACAAAACGTCATTCGGCTGCAAAAAATCCCCACCACATACACACACATTTCACTTACTCCCTGACACCTTACAAATGGGAATACTGAGGGTTAAAGAAAACATAACTTAAAAACTAAAACAAATAAGAAATATGGTAAGAAGGGAAGATTTCTTAGTAACTTACTTACAATTAAATGTAAGAGGAGTTAGGTATTAGCGATTACTCTCTCCGGATGGTTCAAGAACATTTTTTTACTTCCAGGTCTTATATTCAACTATTTATTATCTTCTTGCTTACATTCAACGTACTAACTGTTTCGGCAAAGCTTAAGATTGGGAGGGAGTTTCTCACTGTCATAATTTAGAACCATTCCAGAAATTGGCCGGAGTGCAAGTGAAATAGAACAGATGACCACTCATGAGGGGCGTCAAACCCACCTCTTCTCTGTAGCATTCATGGGAAGATTTCTGACCAGAATATAAGATATCCTAAATAATTTGTATCATCTAGACTACAAGTTCACAGTGGGCAACTAACACAAGGTGATTAGGCCAAACATCTGTTAGGTTCACGGAATATACTACTTCACAATGACAATGAGCTCAGAGCTCAGAACATCGCTAAAAGCCAGCAGTCACGGGCGGAAGTATCGTATGGAACTGATAATTTAATTCGCCATCTCTCCATCAACAAGGATTCTGCTTGCTGTACAAAACACAACCTAACAACCAAATGCTTCTGTTTGTCATCAACACAGTTATGATAACACAACTCTTAATCCCATGCTATAACGTGATAAGGAGATGTCTTCTAAAGGGGCTTGGAGTAACTTACCTCATTTGGATCTGAAGATGGTGTTTCTGTTTTCCGGCAAGGAACGATCTCCGGAATAGAAGTTTCCTCAATTTTAATGTCGGATTGATGGTCCGTACCGTCCTGCAATGAATTGACTTGATTCACAAATATGTTCCTCGAACACTTGCATTGAAATATTCCAGGAATAAAACATAAAGTTCAGTAAAGAACATATAGCCTACTTTCTCCTAAATGTATGAGTATTGTATTTATCAAAGAGTATAATACAATCATTTCTTGTTTGAAGACCTTAGAAACTATTTACCTCTACAAAACAAGAGAACCTCGGGAAAACTACTAGGGTACCATCATTGAAGAAAGAAAGAGAAGACATATGGAACTGTAGACATAATCGACCGGACGTGGGCAATATCCCACTTTGAGTTGAGGCATGTGTTTACACGTCTGGCTGTCCATGGTTTTCATCACATTAATTGCATTAACAAATCTTTCGATGACCCTATAGTGAGGCGTGTATGCCGACTATATGGATAAGCATGTGAACACTACCTCTTAGAGCTCTGTAGTAAAGGAAAAATCAATCAAAGCTATGCAATTCAAATCGCCAGGGCGCAACTTCAGTGTACATGTTCATTCTTTACTTTCGATTGCTATTTGGGTGCAATAAAATTATTAATTAATATCCTGAACTAGCACTAGCAGATAGAGCACAGGTACTATGTGAGATCGTTTTATCAATAGTTCCAATGACACACAATAGGCTGTTACAATCGCTTTAAAATAAAAATGTATCGTATTATCACATTTTCATTCTTCAAATTCGATACGTAAAGAATGCCAACCAGTGGAGTCCCACGTAGAACAGTCATGACATCTGCCGGAACCTCTCTATGCATAATTACATGTGATGATGGTTTCCTCCCTTGTAAAATTCCAATCCGGAGGTAAACTAGTCCCCTGTTCAGATCTCCGGGTGGGGACTACTCGAGAGGGGGTTAACATCACACAAGTGACAAAGAGGAAATCTGACATTCTACGGATCGGAGCGTGGAATGTTAGAAGTCTGCTGGGAAGTGGAAGGATAGAAAACTTAGAAAGGGAAATGGATAGGTTGAGGTTGGATTTGGTTGGGATTAGTGAAATGCGCTGGCAGGAAGAACAGGACTTATGGTCAGGAGACTATAGGGTCATTAGCACTAAATCAAACAATGGCCAAGCAGGGGTTGGTCTCATATTGAGTAGGAAACTTGGACAACGGGTGGAATATTATAAGCAATATAGTGAGCGCGTTATTGTAGCAAAACTACGTGCACCACAGTGGTACAAGTCTATATGCCTACCAGTCAAACTGATGATGAAGATGTTGAAAAGGTCTACGAAGAAATAGATGAAATTCTGAGCTATATCAAGGGTGATGAAAATATTTTGTAATGCGAGATTGGAATGCTGTGGTAGGAAAAGGAAGAAAAGGGAAGATAGTACGAGATTTCGGATTAGGTGAAAGGAATGATCGAGGAAGCAGGCTGATGGAATTCTGCATCGAGCATGAGCCGGTCATAGATAACACCTTATCCAATAACCACAATTGAAGAATAAACTTATGGATGAGACCAGGAGATACAGGGCGTTACCAAATAGGCTTCATTATGGTCAAGCTGAGGTTTCGAAACCAAATTTTGGATTGTTAAACATATCCCGGTGCTTACATAAACTCTGACCACAATCTGGTTGTTACGAAATGCAGATTAAAGTTGAAAAAACTTAAGAAAAGTCAAAAGCCAAAAAGGTGGGCAATAGACAGACTGAAAGAGAGGATGTAAACGGCGGATTCAAAGAGAGTATAAAGGAAGGACCAATGAAAAACCCTAAACAAACTTCAATTGCAGATGAATGGGCACTTTTGAAGAATGAAATAACAAAATCCGCAGAAGAAAACATTGGTAGGAAAGAAAGAATAGGTAGAAAACCGTGGAACACTCATATATACTAGAATTGATGGACGAAAGGCGGAAACACAAGAATGTAAGAAATGAAAAGGAGAAAGCAGAATACAGACGTCTGAGAAATGACGTTAACAATAAGTGCAAGGAAGCGAAAGAAGAATGGTTGAAAGAGAAATGTGCAGGCATTTCAAGAAGAAAGTGGGAGCAGACAGATGTGAAAATTACCGTACAATCAGCTTAATTACTCATGCTTCATAGATCCTGTCTAGAATAACTTACAAGAGGATGGAAAGCCTGAAATTAGGAAAAGTAGACAAGGTTTATCGAAGGATTAAGAATACTTTTGGGGAAAAGAAGACTAAGTGCTGTAATATTAAGGACACAAATAGAAAGCCTCCAACAGATAGGGAAGAAAAGGTTGAGAGATGGAAAGATTACTTAGAGTGTTCGTAAGTTTATAAGGGAAAGGAGATTGAGAATCATGTAATGGAAAGGGAAGAGGAAATTGATGAGGATGCAAAAAGAGATTTAATATTGAGATCAGAATTTGACACAGCATTGGAAGACTTATTTTAAGCAGGAACAAAGGACCAGGCATAGATGATATACCGATTGAGTTGCTAAGCTCCATAGGAGATGAAGGTCTGATCAGGTTATATCACTTGGTGTGTAGCATTTATGAGACAGGTGAGGTACCCTCTGATTTCAAGAAGAATGTTATCATCCCTATACCGAAGAAAGTGGGAGCAGACAGATGTGAAAATTACCGTACAATCAGCTTAATTACTCATGCTTCATAGATCCTGTCTAGAATAACTTACAAGAGGATGGAAAGCCAGATAGAGACGGAATTGGGTGAAGACCAGTTTGGTTTTAGGAGAAATGTAGGAGCAAGGGAAGCTGTACTAAGTCTCAGGCTGTTTTTGGAAGGTAGAATAAGGAAAGATAAGAGAACGTTCATGGCATTTGTAGACTTAAAAAAGGCTTTTGATAACATTGATTGGACTAAATTGTTTGGCATTTTTTAAATGATTGGTATAAAGTACAGGGATAGGAAGGCGATCTACAATCTATACAGACACCAGACAGCAGTCATACGAGCTGAAGGACATGAGAGAGAATCTGGTAATCAGAAAGGTGTAAGGCAAGGCTACAACTTATCACCCATACTTTTCAATCTTTACATTGAGCAAGCAATGAAGGAAATTGGAGAAAAGTTTAAAGAGGGAGTGAAGATTCAAGCAGAAATAATTTCAACTCTGAGATTTGCCGATGACATAGTCATCTTGGCCGACATGCCTGAGGATTTGAATGAGTTTTTGAATGGTATGGACTCCGTCTTGAGGAAAGAATTCACGATGAAAATTAATAAATGTAAAACAAAAATAATGGAATGCAGCCGAAATAAATCAGAAACCTCTATGGACATCAAATTGGCAGGTGAAAAACTAAAGGAAGTAGGATACTTCTGTTACTTAGGAACAAAATAACCAGTGATGGACGAAGCAAAGAGGATATAAAAAGTAGGTTAGCTCAGGGAAGAAAAGCATTTTTACAGAAAAGGAATCTTTTGACATCGAATATAGATTTAGGTATTAAGAAGTCATTTTTGAAGGCCTTTGTCTGGAGCGAGGCACTCTATGGAAGTGAAACTTGGACTATTGGTGCAGCAGGAAAGAGGAGAATTGAAGCATTTGAAATGTAGTGTTAGAGGAGAATGATGATCAGATGGATAGATAGGGTTACAAACGAAGAGGTATTAAGACTAGTGGGAGAGGAGAGATGTTTCTGGCAACTGCTAATGAAGAGAAGAGATAGGTTGGTAGGACACGTACTAAGACACCCAGGAATGGCAAACATAGTTATGGAAGGAAGTTCGAAGGCAAGAACTGTAGGGGTAGCCCAATTTAGAATAAGTTAAACAGATTGCCTCAGATGTAGGGTGTGGTAGCTATGTAGAGATGAAACGATTAGCACAGGACAGGGAGGAATGGAAAGCTGCATCAAACCAGTCAAAAGACTGAAGACTCAAGCAACAACAACAAATACAAAAAACAAGCAAAAGAACCCAACTATGGTAGGTTTAGAACCCCAGTCATACAAGTAAGAGGCTTACCCTTTACCACGCAGCCAAACAAGTCAACCAAAATTCGCCAATACCAGTTGAATTACGTACAACTTCTTAGCAAATAATGATCTAGACTTAACGATTTCCTCAATGGAGTATCCTTTTATATATATAAAGCATTTCATACAAAAATTATGTTATTTCTATCAGTAGGCTATATTGCATGCAATACTAAAACTAGTGAAGTATAGGTTTGGCACAAGATACGAAGTACGTCCTGAAAGTAAGTTCCGTTTGGTAATAACATTAAATTGTGTACAGATACAGAAAAATTATTTATTGCACAAAATTCTACAACCCTTAAACTACCTTTCCACATAACTGCCGAAATGTTGCAGGCATTTGTCGTAGCGTGGCACGAATTTTGTACACCTTCTTCATAGACGTGAGCCGCCTGTGTCTTCAACTAGTTGTACGTTCCGCTGCAGCGCAGTTCCGCATATGCGCGGTAGACTCTCTGTATCAAGGAGAAGAAACGTGCGCCATTTGGAGAGCGCTGTAGGCCACGTACGCGTTGTTGTGCATGTTTACTCGTACAATGTCGGTGTTGATTGAAAATCCCGCCGCTTGGGAAATCAGATGTGTGATTCGTTTTCTGAATGCTAGGTAAGTGAAACCAATTGAAATTTATCGGCAAATTTGCGAAGTGTATGGACAAAATGCGACGAGTGATTCAATGGTGAGAAGATGGGTCCGACAGTTCAATGAAGGACATAGTGAAGTGCACGATGAAGAACGAAGTGGGCGTCCATCTTTGGTTACAGAAGAACTGGTTCACGCGATTGATGACAAGATCCGGGAAACCCGCAGGTTTACAATTACTGCTCTCGCTATGGGATTTCCCCAAATCTCACGATCACTAATTCATGAAATTGTTACCGAAAAACTGAACTTTCGTAAACTTTGCCGACGTTGGGTACCAAAGATTCTTACGGAGCAACACAAAACAATACGGATGGGTAGTGCACTTCAGTTTTTGACCCGTTACAATGAACGCGAGGAAGAATTTCTGACACAGATAGTCACAGGAGATGAAACTTGGGTTTCTTACGACACCCCTGAAAGTAAGCGGCAATCAATGGAATGGAGGCACACTTCATCCCCAGCAAAGGTTAAGCCGAAACAAATCTTGACACCTCGGAAAATGATGTGCACAGTGTTCAGGGACTGGAAAGGCATCTTACTCACTGATTTCTTACCGCGTGGTCAAACAATCAACGCAGATGCTTACTGCGAGACATTTAGGAAATTGCGCCGCACAATACAGAATAAGCGCTGAGGGTTGCTGTCAAAAGGTGTTGTTTTTCTTCACGACAACGCACGACCACACACTGCAAATGTGACGAAAAACCACCTACAGGGATTTGGCTGGGACGTGTAAGACCACCCTCCGTACAGCCCTGACCTCGCTCCTAGCGACTTTCATCTGTTCACACATCTCAAGTATTTTCTTGGCGGTCAACACTTCAACAATGACGACGAGCTGAAAGAAGATGTTTCCAACTGGTTGAAGACTCAGGCGGCAAACTTGTATGAAGAAGGTATCCAAAAACTTGTGCCACGCTACGACAAATGCCTGCAAAAGTTCGGTAGTTATGTGGAAAAGTAGTAGTTTAAGAGGTGTAGAATGTTGTGCAATAAATAATTGTTATGCATCTGTGCACAATTTTATTTTATTACCAAACGGAACTTCCTTTCTGGACGTGCCTCGTATTAGCTGCCATCTTGTCTTCTAACTGAGACGTATCAGCTTTTTAAAGTCACTTCTGCACTATAATATTACAAGATCAATTTTTAATTTTGAACGGACCATGACTTTTTGAACAGTTTAAACGATTCTCGGTTCGACAATCGGAACTGGTGGGTCCCATGTTATGGATTATGAAGTTTGCATAATTCGCATGGCCGTCATCCTGAAATGGTATAGAGGATGACCTTGTAGTTTGGGCACAAGACGCATCCTGTATGAAGGTATGTTGTTACCAAATATGGCAGAGATCGGATGATTAATTTAGTCGTTATTCAATTTTACGATTTGAAGGTTTGAGTGGCCGCCATTGAGTTTCGCTAAAGATGGTGGCGATATAAAAAATGACACGGAGATGCCCTTTGCTAGTGTTACCTCTGTACCAAATTTCGTTCTATTCGGTTTCGTCGCGTTTGAATTGATAGGGGGGGGGGGGGTGGACAGACATACCATCCCACACACACACACATACACACTCACACACAGACAGACACACAATTTTACTCGCCCTGTGTAGATCTCATGTCTACTTTCAATTTTTGCAAAAATCGAAAGTAGGCTAATATCAAACTGAGGGTGAATCAACCTCCCTTTAATAATTCGCTTACGTCAATAGCGACAGATGTTGTGGAGATTACATCTGAAAACATTTCTGTTATTATACGCTCCCGAAACGTAGGCCTAGCACAGTGTCACTAGCATTAAGTGTTTGTTGCGACTTTGCGGCGAAGATGCAGTTACATAGAGTTAACATAATGATAATGAGAACAAGCAATGTTGAAAATTTTTGTGTTCAAAAATCTGGTACCAATCGTAGTTTGTTTTACCCTCTTGTGACCAGATTTCAGGAATATTCATAGCAAAGAAACTTAAGGAAGGGAGGATTTTAACACGTCCGATAAATAAATAGCTAAGTGGTGGAATTAGGTGACAGTAGAGTGAACCTGCATTACCAATAAATTAGCAACTGTTAGCTCAGCAAGTGGTGTACACTTCACCTACAATAGGGCGCCGGGTGCCAGCAAAGTGAACATGCATTATGAATACAATAACATCAGCATCTGTAAGCCGCTAAAATAAGAAACAACACTGAATAAACAAAATGTCCAAATTATTTAAAAAATCAAGCATACTACTATAAGAACCTATGATCACCTGTATTTGGTTTTCCACTTTGATAACCTTGCTTTCGTCTTCAGATAGACCACCAGACTCATCCAGCAGATTGCTATATGTAGTCCTAGAACCCTAGAAGGTATCATAAAAGTATGAACCAATGTAAAACATACACACAGTATAACAGTTCCTTGTCAGGCACATGTTATGTTACACAATATGCAAATGAAGTAGGCCTACAACTTACAATATTAGGGACTTCGTCATTATCAGACAACCATTCAGGCTCTCTCTTAATGATTGGTTGTTGCTCCATGATGTATAGGAAACTAGAACACACAAAGTGCACTCGAGAATTATTAGGAGCCGTACTTATACAAGTATGCCGAATAATTATCATATATAACACATCAAATGAGATATTTCCAGAACTCCGAATGCAAGTTGGTCGCTGTTAAGTTAATGTGAATATATCCCTCCAGGTGCACAGTGAGAAGTAGAGGCTCACAGTAAAACTTATTCGACAATGATGATCGACTTTATACGATATAACTTAGGGCAGAATATGGAGCAAAATATTAGTGACTATAATTGCGATACAATGAGGAATTACTGGTGCCAGCTTGTGGAGCAGTGAAATGAAGCGTCTTATAATTGGTTTCTCTATTCCTAAGTAGGCTACACACAAACCTTAACACAATTTGATGGGGCAGGCGGGATTATCCGACGCTAAATTACATGACAAACCTATCAAAGTGGATGTAAACTTAAGTTACTGCACGAGTATTAAGAAATAGGCAGTAACTGGATACAGTGAATATCAGAAAATTCAAGACAATAGTTTCTCCTCCAGTTACAAGGAAGCCACTTCAAACGAGATACATCAATTCTCCCTTATTGAGCAGACATTCAACGGAAAGGACTGAAAGATGTATTTATCCTTACAAACTTATAAATACTGTTACCGGGTAACATGAATATCATATCGTCATATAATGTCCCCAGTTACAGTCTTAAATCTGTGTATCCTAAGCAATAAAATATTGGGAATTGATCTACACAGAGCACTAGCATTTGTTAGCAGAACTCCGGTTGTAAGACATATTTAATATTAAATTTAGTCACGTCAGTAGAGAGTATTTCAAATATCCCTACAAGGAAGTAGAAGTTTTCAGACTTGAGTATTTCGCCACGAGGTACATCAAATACACGGTGACGCACTTATCACGGAAAGGAAAATTGTACGAAAATGAATGCATTTCTAACACAATAGAACAAATATCAGTTATTATTTTATATAGTTATGCCTTGGAGACAAATTACAAAACTTAATAAATACTTATTCCACCAATAACCAAAAGTCAACTGAATTTCTTAAACAAGTATCACAATCTAAAAATTATCCAACACGCACTCACTTCCCTTCCTTCCGCTCCACTGTCTGAAGAAATGTTGAACCTTCCTCTTATAAACTGGAAGGACTTCAACAAGCTGTTTCATTCGGCTAACCGTGTCCCTCAGTGCCAGCGTGTTTTCATCTAATCAAGAAGCCGCCTCGTCTTGCCCATTTTAGCAAGTGATTCTGCAGCCAAGTCGGATAAAACAAATCATTACGTTTCGAGCCTTTTATTCTCACTTAACAGCTATGGAAATGCCGTGCACTGTTGTTGTTGCAACCTACAACTCCCTAAGTGCCACATAAATACCACCTTAAAACTTTATCCCTTAATTGGCATCTTCTTTCCCGGATTCTGCCACTAAACCCTTATGCACAAATTACCTCCCCGTGTTCTTTGTTTCTCCTTAGGGAACTGCGATTTGGACCATGGAATATAAGAAGCCCAGCCTTACCGGTACCGCACCTGTCCGCCTCGCTGCGTAGTGGCTATCTTCCTTGGCTGTTACCGCGGAGACCCGGGTTCGATCCCGTGTCACCCACGACATTAAATTTTGGTCTGAGGGCTCGTGAGGCACAACTTAGCCATCCTGGAAGTGGTTTTACGTGCTCCCCACTCCTACTCCATGCAAATGCCGGGATAGTACATTACAGAAGGCCACGGCCGCTTCCTGCCGAAAAACAACCTGCAATTACAAATACACACGCCTTTACAGACTTCACAGTCAGAGTTGGGCAAAGTATATTTTGAGTAACAAAAATACTACAAATAAGGTATTTTAGGCACGGTACATAATATAGTAATACATATCCGAATAATGTAAAATAGTATTTAAGAATACAATTCACAACACAAAATACTTTCCTCCATTCAGACTGTTCAAAGTAACAATAATATATTACTATTATAGATATTGCTGTCATGATTGACCTGAACGGATACGCGCGTTAACAAGCAACATCCCACCGACAGCCCCCTTGGTATGGTTCCCGACACTTTGTCTCCGATCCCGAAAAATGGTGAATAATACGTAGAGATTATTATTATTATTATTATTATTATTATTATTATTATTATTGTATAGCTGAAGCTACCAGTTGTAGATCTTTGGAGCTAGGCGATCTACTCCCCAATGTCGACACAGCGAAACCGGATCTGTGTTGGGTAGTCTGTGGCTAAGATATAATCAATTTTGTCTTGTAATCATCAAATGTGATACGAGAGATGTTTTACGAGTGCCACTGGGAATCAAACTACCACTGATCCACTGAGATTTAGCAGTATGGACGGTTGACACTGGGTGTAACACTTGACAGAACGCTATCATCTAAGAAGGACTGCACCAAACTCAAGACACGTGACCTTTGTGGTACCACTTAGGGTCCAGCACCAATACCCTCTTCTATCGCTGAATACTGTTCCCCTGTTTGATAAATAGCTTGTTGTCGTTCTTATTGATTCACTTTGCGACATGTTGCCCAGTGTAAGCTACTTGGGTGTGTAAGGATAACTGGTGTTATTGTGTTGGCTGTATTAGTGGGTGTTGAAATATCATTGGCCATTTTCAGTGTTGTCTAAGCTTTTCAGTCGGTCAACACCAGAGGCGTAGCGCTATAATACGCCGGGCGTTCCCTGATTTAAAAATTAGAATGTGTATTCATCAAAGAGTAAAATATAACATCGTTTTTATTTTATACTAGCAGAAGTACCCGTTCTTCGAACGGTGTTCGGTGTTAACACCAGACATTATAATAATAATAATAATAATAATAACAATGTTATTGGTGTTACATCCCTTTTAAGTACTGTTGCTTTTAGAGACGCACCAGACATTATCAATCGAGCTCCTGTTGCAATGGTTAGCGGCTTGTAATTCCTTCATAAGTTTATCAGAACGAAGTTAATTTTCTGGGAATATCACACACACTGTTAATTTAAGGGCCTTATAATGTGGTTTTCGGAGATCCTTTATAGACTCGCGAATTTTTTGTCTCACATTGAGAAGTGCAACATATGCTTTGGTCGTCCTTCTAGGATAATTTTTATATTTCGCCTATTGTAGCATGTATTTTGAGAACTTTTCCCTATATCCACCCTTCTACTGTATGAAAAGTACGGTGAAGAGTTTTATAAATGATTGGTGTATTGACTCATGTTTACCATACCTAATTTTACGATGCACCAAGCATCCGAACATGAGTTATAGACGTACATAAAGATACACAGAAAGACAGACAATTCTATTGCCTACAACATATCACTCAGATATCCCAATATGGGTATATCTAGCACACAGTATCAAGCAAAATCATCCTTACGATGAACCTGTATGTCGACAAAAAAAAAAAGAAAAGAAAAAAGTTTAGTTGAAATGTGCTCTCAAACTAAATTCACCTAACGTGTACTTCCTGACATGAAATAGAATTGAAAGTCTTGTAGATGAAACGCAATACACGTCACATAAAAACTGACCCTCTACGTTGTGTTGGGTCCCCATACACAGGAATACCTCTATCATAAATTATAAAAGCTTGAGGTGCATAAAAATTCAGGTTCTTTAGTCTCAAATGGCCCAAATTCCTAAAAGCCGCAAAAAATGCTGATTCAATTCAGGAATTTTTGAAAATAATGTTGTTGTTTGAAGAAATAACAGACCTTTTGTACTATATGTCGCACGTGAAAATTGCATGAAAAAATCCTAGATTACCCCTTGACCCCCTTAATTGCATTGGTGAATTATACAGTCTACGTTGGTTCCGTGATAACCTTATATTTGCAAACTTTCACAGAAATGTAATAAATGTAATAAATTGCTTCTTACTGAAATAGATGGAAAGTTGGATGCCACCCCTTGAGATAATGTTGTCATGGTTACGGATTTGCATTCCTTCATTAGTTTGTTAAATTAAATTTAATTAGTTTTCTGGGAATGTTTCAGAAACTGTTGGTTTAAGAGCCTTATAATGTAGTTTTCGAGGACCCTAGAGTTTTATTTCTGGCACCGAGGGGCTTTGTCTCGTCGCTGTACGCCATAATATAATACTACTACTAATAATATAATATAGGGATAGGAATATAATAGACCTGCCATACCACACCCGCAGGTGTAAATCGCGTGAAAAAATTCTAGACTACCCCTTGACCCCCTTAAGGGACACTGGGACTGAAATTTTAGTGAAATTTGTGGAAAATGTCGATTTTCGGTATTTTCCATATTAATACACCCCTATCCCCTGCGGATCATTTAGCAGTGTTTTTATCCGAATTCCGCCATTTTTAAAGCCCTGGCGAAGCTTTAAAATGCACGGTGTGTCCTTTAATCGCCCCAGCACAGTAAGTGTCCTGAAGGTTCTGAGTCTTGGTGTTTCTACAATCGAAGTATCGCAGCTGGTAAAACACCACAGAGTCATGACAAAATGGCTGTAGAACTTTAAGAACCCTTAGTTGTCAAGATTATGCCTGTTTATCAAAGGCTGGCATCAGATGAGCTACTATCCAGATACATCCGTGGTGCTACTGAAAATCAGAATGAGAGTCTGCATTCTGTTATCTGGAGGAAGTGCCCAAAGGAGATTTTTATTTCACGGAAGATACTTGAAATTGCTGTTAGTAATTCTGTAGCAGAATTCTACATGGGGTGTAGTGCTACAACAGAGTTGAAATCAGGAATAAGACTAACTTCAGTATCTCATGTCACAGCATAAACACTTGAATGATGTGACAGTCGCAGGAAGAATGTAAGTCCGCGGTCATAATTGGAGAAGCGAAAGGCATGTCGACGGAAGGTGAAACTAACAGAAATGAAGGAGGAAGCTGCAAAACAGAAGAAGGAGGGTGTCACCTATGCTGTAGGACAATCCTAATGTCATTGGTAAGCTGAAACCTTGTAAATTGTGCATCATTTTAGAAAATTGCTGTTTTCTCGGATTCACTTTTTCAGGCATTCAAAATGTTACTCGCGTCATAAATCTTATGATATTGCTTTCAAAATGGGAATTTATTATCTTCATTGCAATGACTATAAACCTGCGGATCGTTTTTTAGATTGCACTTTTGGTATGGCTGCAAAAAAAATTCAAACTGGAAAAAATACGTTTTTTTGTAGAAAAAAAAACTTGGATATGAAAAAAAATTAATTTCTTGACACTCATTAATGCAATTCAAAATCGGATCCGTAGGTTTCTTCCAATTGTTATAGTGCAATAGAATATAACCTAAAAGTTACACTATCTTGTTTTTTTTTAACGCGGCTGACCTTTATAAAACTTGAATAATTAGCACAATAAATGTACAAAATAATTAATATCTGGAGAACTAATCAACTTACAATGCTCACATTTCCCACAGTGGTTTATAATATGACTATTCATAACCATATAAAATTTCAAAGCTGTACCTCAGTTTATATAGAATTTGAAAATTTCAGTCCCAGTGTCCCTTAGCGCATTTTACATATTGATGAAATTTACAGCTTAATTTGGTTCCATAATAACCATCTAGCCGTTTGCAAACTTTCACACTAATGTAATTAATGGAATTGCATTGCGTCTTACAGCAATAGATGGACCTCTGAGAATCTGTTGCCATGGTTATCGGCTTGCATTCGTTCAGTAGTTTATTAAATTAAATTAGTTTTCTGGGAATATCTCAAAAACGGTTGGACGTAGGACCTTAAAATGTGTTTTTAGGGCCCCCGAATGTTATCCCTCACATTGAGGGGCTGAAAATGGGCTTTGTCTCGTCCTTCTACTGCTATTTTAGCATGTATTTTAAGGGGGTATGCCCCCTTTTATGATAGGTACAGAGAAGAGATACATCAATGATTAGTGTCGTGCCTCTGATGGATATCTGTACCAAATTTTGCGTTGATACACCCAGCCGTTCTCGACTTATAAGGGAACAAAGTTGTCCACAATCAAACAAACAGACAGACCAAAACATTATTTTCGCGCGCATCTATCATAAAACAGTCTGAAACGTGTAAATAACTCAAATTTCCGTAGAAATTCAGAAAAAAACAGACAAATTTTCTATTTATATATGTAGAGATATACTGCACGGCTCGGTGTTGACCGTGTTTTATTGCACAAATTTAGGATTTACTCGCTAACCGTTGGAGATACACGAAAAGTGTTAAGGACCTTTTGGATAGAAAATTGAATGATAAAGCTCATGTATACCATCAAAAGTTTGCTATTTCTTAGCGTTCTCTTTTTATTTGAAATGGAAATATGAAATTTTGAAACCAAAGGGTGTAGTGACGTCACAAAAGTAGGTTTTACTCGCTAACCGTTGGAGATACACGAAAAGTGATAAGGACCTTTCGGATAGGAAATTAAATTACAAAGCTTGTATGCGCCATCAAAAGTTTGCTATTTCCTACCGTTCTCTTTTTATTTGATATGGAAATATGAAATTTTGAAACCAAAGGGTGTAGTGACGTCACTAAAATGGTCGCCATTTCTTAATAGTGCAAAATATCGAGATTAAGAGTATCCTATATGTAAACCTGGTATTTCAGCTACATCCATGCAAAATTTCATTTAAATCGGACCAGTGGTTCTTGCGTTATTAGGTAACAGACAGACAGACAGACAGAAAGACAGACACACACCATCTCATTTTTATATATTAGTATGATAAATGTGGCGTTAGCATATTACATGGCGCTTAGTTATTTTATTTCCGCACCCACCATATAACTAGTCTTAGCCCAGCCGCGGTCCACTGCTGTGCTTTGTTCTCTTGTAGGCTACGCCAGAACTTCTTGGCGTCAAGAGCGATGTACCACCCTGGCCAGGCCATGTTGCAGCGCATGCGCGAGTTCATTCTTGCTTCTCGGAAGGGAAGTGCTTCCGTACGCTGGCGTTTGGCTGGCGTAAACTTTGTATGATCAAATGATCACTGTTCTATTAACTCAATAGCCCAATCGCTGCGCTAGTACTAATTCGAACTGTAGAAGTGTAGTTAATTTTAATTGTGCTTGAGTGTGTTTAATGCTGCCAATATGACTGAAGTAAGTTCACCTGACTCTAATGTTATTAATTTTCTAAAGGCAACTCCTTTGAGCACTTTATCATATGAACAGCGATGTGAATTAAAAACAAAAAGACCAAAGCCAAATTTATCAATTAAAGAAGCTGGTAAAAATCGCACACGGAGTTTTCAGTTTTCTTGGTATGACAGGTTTTCCTGGCTAACTGGGTGTGTTGAAATAAACAAAATGTTTTGTTACGTTTGCCTTATGTTTGGGGAGAAATATACTGAATGGTGCACAGAAGGAATTTCGGACCTGAATAATTCAATTAACAAAGCTGTAAAACACCGGTCTTCAAAACACCATTTGTTACATTGTGAAGCATATCATCTGCTAAGTAAAACTCGCATTGAGCATTTATTTTCTGAAGCTGCTCGTCTACAAGCAGTAAAACATAATGAGATCGTGTCTTCCAACAGGCAGTATGCGCGACGACTCATTCAATCTGTAGTATTTCTCAGTACACAAGAACTAGCCTTCCGTGGGCATACAGAAGATGAAAGTTCTATTAAAAAGGGTAATTATTTGCAATTGTTGAATCTGCTCGCTCAAAATGAATCGATAGTTAGAGACCATTTACAGTCATCATCATTATTAAAAGGAACATCTCCAGACATTCAAAATGACTTGATAGAAGTTAAAACAATTGCATTAAATGAAAAAATCAAATCAGAAATAAATGAAGCCCCCTTTCTATCCATACCAGTGGATGAGACATTAGACGTGTCATGTAAGAGCCAGATGAGCATACTATTTAGACATTGTGTGGATGATAGAATAGAGGAGAGATTCGTCGGATTTTATGACGTTTCCAAGAATAAAACAGCTGCGGGATTGTCAGAAGTCGTGCACAAAATTTTACTTGACTGGGAAGTAAATGGAGAAAAAGGCGTAAGCCAGACATACGATGGCGCAGCTGTAAAGGCAGGCAGATAAGGAGGAGTTTAAAAGCTAATGAAACAGTTTTGCCCATATGTTCTTTTCGTCCATTGTTACGCCCACCAAATAAATTTGGTACTTCTGTATGGCTCACAAACAATAAAACAGGTTCGTTTGTTTGTCTATACCTTGACTGCTTTTCACCGTTTTTTCAGCAAATCTTCTAAAAGGACAGTTTTGTTGACCAAAAGAGGATTTAAGCTTCCACGAGCAAGCAATACGAGATGGAATTTTCATTCGAGGGCAGTTTTCACCATTATTAAACATTTTCAAGAATTGTAATGTATTTTTGATGAAATTATTGATGATGAAAAATAGTGAATGGGACGACGATTCTGTGAACAGTGCCATTGGTCTCAAAAGACATATGGATGACCCAACTTTTGTATATTTGCTATGGGTATTCGAAGCTTGTTTCATTTACACTGATCATATTTTCAAATTGTTACAGTCATCGACAGTGAGTATTGTAACTTGCCATAATGAGATAGAGACTGTCGTCAAAAGCATAGAAAACTTAAGAAATGAAGATCTCACTGACATATGCGTACAAAAATACATCCAGTTGAATGAAAACGTAATGTATGATGGCAATCAAAAGAACACGTTGAGAGGGCTGTCTTTTGAAATAGTAGATACACTAACAGCTCAAATGAAAAGTAGATTTGAAGATCGTACTCATCTAAATTTCATAGAGTTAGTACAAGAAAATGAAGTTTAATGAATACACCGAAACATTCCCCTAGAGCAAATTAGATTTTTTGGTAAAACAGTTCCCATTCTTTAATGCTAACTAATTAGTAAATGAACTTCACACTGTTTATGCAGATCAGACAAAGCATTTAGCTCTAAAAGATCTTCTAAAATATTTTGTTACGAACGGTCTTGACACCATCTATCAGGAAGTAATTAAACTACTACGCATTGTACTGAATATTCCAACTACTACAGCTAGAAGTGAACGCAGCATGAGCACGCTGAAAAGAATTAAAACCTACCTTAGAAATTCTATGAGCAATAGTCGCTATTCGAGTTCAAATTCATTGGCAATTGAAAAAAAATATTAGGTGAGCTTTCATCAGACCCCGCATTTCTTGAAAACATCATAGACATTTTCGCAGAAAATAAGAAAAGACGAATGGAGCTGATGTACAAGACTGTGTGAGGTATGTGACAGTGTCTTTCATATTAGCTTTTTAATTTGTTCCTTAGCTTAACTGTCGTTTAAAACTTTGGCATCCCCAGCTCAAAAGTTCACGCTACGCCACTGGTCAACACGCATGTGCCCAAATTAGAGTGGACGGGGAGTTACAATTAAGTGCGGGTTATCCTTCTTGCTAGAGTACAATAGAACCCAGCATGGAGATTAGTGTGGGGTCTTCTATCAGTGCAACTGTATATCGTCGCTTTAGTGGTAAAAGTCACTAAGTACACTTTTGGCCGAAAATGAGATATATTTCTTTAGATCATACTATTCATTTTCTTTGTCATGAGAAGGTCATTAAGTGAATAAGAAGGCTCCATCACATTTTTAGGTAGATTTCATTAGAAAGCTAACTATTGCAATGGGTCCCATGTTTCGACTTCCGGAAAATGTCGACATATCTTCGCGTTTCACATCCCCCAGACCCCAAAACCACCGTCAGTTCAAAAGTTTATATATAATTTATGTATATATATGTATATCAGTTCCTTGTGGACACGATAACTGCCGTAATTTTGCACCAATAACTTTGAATTTTTTTTTACCGAATATGTATACCTATAAAATCTCGGTCGAGTTCGTTACTGGGCTAAATTGGTCGAAGGGGGTGAAAATGGGGGGCTTTTTTCGAAAAAGTGAAATATTGCTATTACTCCCTTAATTTGTGAAATATTGAATCCGTTCAACGTTCATACTATGTGTCGGATAAAGCCCAAACATTTATGTTTGAAGAGTTTTTTATAGCACCCACCATTGACCAAAGGGGTGGGAAAAAGTGGGTTTTTCGGGAAACATTAATCGTATCTCTCTTAATAGGCACAATATCAAAACCGTACAAAATGTACAATATTCCCCTAATAATTACCTAAAACTTTTGTCTGAAAGAATTTTTGATATGACCCACCATTATGCCAAGGGATGAGAAAAATGATTTCGGAATTATAAGAAAATGCCAAGAGCTATCAGAGGTTGCCATGGCAACACTACTAAATTGATAATGGATGGGCCACTGCCATCGAAATGTCCAGGCCGTCAGGCAGCGGCCATTACCACGTGATCAGCTGATCGAGAGAGTCGGAGATGTAACGGCCATTTGCATAAATGTGTCTCGTTTGTTGTGTGCTGTTTATACATTTTAATTAGTGTACGAGTGAAAAGCAATACGTAAGAACGCTACTACTTACGTCATCCAGAATGAGGATTATTCCATTTGTTTCCTGAAGCAAATGTTCATTCTGTAGGTAGGTTATTAGCCTATAGGCCTATCTATAAAAAGTTTGAGTTGCAGACATGTTGCATGTTGTGGTTCAGTTAGAAACTTTGCATCGCTTATTTTCGACTAATGCAGGCTTTTTGGATGGTAATACAATATTCTATTGGTTCATTGTAACAATTATTCCTGCCCAGGTCCCTGGCATGCCGAAAAGTTGTATTACCGGTTGCGAAAGCAACTAGTATGATGGAGGTGATTAGGTTATCTGCCTTGTTTTTTCTTCCCCGCCGACGAAAATTTAAGAAAGCAATGGAAACTTAAAATTCCCAGAACAGATTTGCGCATAACAGGGAACACAATAATGGTCTGTGCATTGATTACAGTTAAAGATAGGTTATGTTGTGCAGCATGAGCCACGAGTAGGTAGTTTAGAATGTGATCTGTTGAATAGCCTAGAATTTATGTAGACATGTAGGCCTATAGTAGATAGATAGGTTACATTAGTTATTAATTTTTCTGTACTGTAGCTCACTCCATAAGAGGTTAAACTCTAGTGCTGGTATCACAACAGTAGCTCAATACTGACTGAAATTATGACACTTAGATTAGGATATCCGGTAAAATTATTGGAGAGGTATTCCTTTGTATAAAATTTTAAGTGAAACTTTTTTTAACTACTGAAATTAACGATTAACATTTTTCTGGTGGTCAAGTAGTACCGCAGTGAATTGGTACATACAAATTTATGCGCGGAAGTGGGTCTTGGACCTTATTTTTCTGACAAGAGGCCAAGAGGGACATAGTGTTTTTATACTTAATTATGTTTATTCGAAGAATATCCTTTTTTGTGAACGTCATTCATTTTTGTGAGAAGAAATGAAGTTGGACAACAGTGATAGCATTTTTTTATTATTATTATATATATATTTTTTTTTGTGGAATCCTCAGTAAAATGACATTGACCTTTTGAAATTTAACCATTTTTCTGACAGGCCAAGGGGGATAACGGTTATATTGTACAAGAGATATTTGAAGAAGATCCTCATTAAAGTAACAGTGGCTTTTGGCCCCAATTACTTTGGTTAGTGCATAAATATACAAGAATTCAAAGGTATATTTTTATATCTGGATTTGGCTGGTATTGTTTAGAGAGGACGAATAATTTTCATACCTTTGTTTTACTGACTGTCAAGAATGGCAGATTTCTTACTTAGCCTTTTTTTCTCATGCAAGTCCAGAAGTGAATAGCTAGTATTTTTGTAATGTTATCCTGTTTTACTGGTGAGTAAAGATACTGGCAGCTTTTGTGCATGAGATCCAGAAAGGAAGTTAGTTACCTTCTCTGTTGATTTATTTCTGATAAACAAGGTCAAGAAATGAATATTTCGGTTGCTACCGTATATAATGATTTTTGAGGGCAGAGTGTTCAAGAAGGCAGTAAGGGGTGGTGGGGGCTGGTTATCTAAAAGAAAGGAACATAAAATACAGAATTAGAGATGAGCATAATTTGGTATCTTATCCTTGCAAGAGAGATTCTGTAGTTTTCTCGAAAGTTATAACTTAAGCTCAGTTCGAGGGTTTTTCTGGCAGTAGGCACAGACAAGTGTACCTGTCTATGTAATATTTCTGTGGGTACATAGATTTATTTAATTAACAAACTGTTCCTGCAAATTGTTTTGTGTATTGAAATATTCGAATATTTCCTTCCTTCAAACCCGAGTTTAGCTGTATGCGATTTATCGACGTTGTGGTACATCTTGAGTAACTGATTCAATGCCTCTTTTTATTGATATAACATTTACAGGACGTCAAAATGCTGCAATTTTGCCCTGTCTGTGTACGTCAACGTCCTAGTAATTTCACAGACGATGTACCATTTTGTCCTTTCGTAAAATGCCCGTTACAACGGCAGGATTCGAACTAGCGGAGCGATAATTATGCCTATTTAGTGGTAACTTATCTAACTGCCAGCGAACTCCAAACTACTTAAATATCGAATGTCTGCAGTCCTTACTTGAATTTAAAAAATGATAACACACGTGTCAGAAGAGGAATGGTGGAACGACAGAACAAAGTGGAAAGGAACCATATTTGCCCCCACCCAGTGTCAGCTGGAAAAGGGGAAATGAATATGAAGATGAACACACACTAATACAGCCATCAAAATTAACTCCGGTTATCAGACAGATTCTACACACACCCAAAGTACACGGAGCTAAATGACCGCAGCCCCCAAAGTAAGGAACCAACCAAAGTTATCTGTACTATGCCTAAATATTAAAACCATAAAAAACAAATTTTTGCAGATATTTATAAAATTCTTTCCCCAAAATGAACTAAAAGATTAGGTTTTAAAACAAGTTGAAAACAAGGAATTATCACAGTGCTAAGTTATACTGATCACAAAAAATCCAGCTCTGACTCATCAAGTTCAGTCACGATTAACATTTCCTCCCAGTAACATCAATAAAACATCCGGTAAGCTGTATGATTTTTGATTCTTATTTGCATGGATTCTCAGCAATCAGCCCGGTAGTTTATAATTTTATTAAGTGTACGCTACAAACAGACTACAGACATTGTTGAGGCAATATCCGTGATTTATTTGCTCGTATCCCAAGTAGTAAACATCAGAGCAGTTAATATTATCATAACAAAAGTAATAAGTACACTGTCCGCACTCGGACATCTCGAGCCGACAGGGTTTAGGGGAGTTTTGATATCGACTTTACATTTCACACACCTCAGCACTGCGAACTCAAGCAGACAACTATCTCCTCGGCGGGCTGAGATGGCGAGCAGTTTTGAAACGGGCTACTATTCAGTCAACCTTGCCTCCGAAACAGCCACAGAGGTCAAGACCGTGTTCTTGTCACTTGCAGCGCAAAAATCCAGTCGAATGAACCAAAAACCTCAAGTGAATAGCAAGGAGAGTGAAATAGTACATTTTTTTCGGGCAAAAATAGATAGGCTTGAAACACAAGGTAGACGCAGCAACTCGGTCACTACTTACACCGAGAGAAAACACACCAAAATCGTGAAACAAGGGTAGTAACGAGGGCTAAAACAGCAAAGGCTGGAAATTCCAGGATTAGCCCCTGGCCTCTGGGTTTCGTATCCGCTCTACTGATGAATGTTAAATAGGTGTATATCTGGATTGTGTACTTCTACATAAGTTGTGTCAACTTCTCTAGAAATACTGTCTACCCAATGCCTATATCCGTACCCAATGTGCACCTGAACAAGATATCCAATAACTACCACTGGTAAATTTCAAGGTGCTTACTAAACCCTGGGATATCATTCCGTGTTCTCACAACCTATGAAGTGTTATCCAACAAAAACCCAGCATCAACAATATGTATTATGTTCATACTCGGCAAATATCTAAAATTCTCCTTGGTTTTATCACTATTTGTATTAGTTGATATATTTTCCTAGTAGTATCTTCAAGTAAAGAGGAATCTGTTTACGCCTTTCGTTTCGGGTTCGGATGACAGAAGAATGATATGGGGCTCAGGACACAGTGGAGATGTTTGAAGCAATGAATGTTTCTCACTAAAACTTATTCACATTATTATCATTGCGTCATGGGTATATCTTCCAGATAAATTTACACAAGACAGAAATAGCTCCCACCAACAGACTGACATACGTTTCTTAAATATACTCCGACAGTGAGAACACTGAACGAGAATGGATAATTTGTGGGCTGCTAAATAGAAAGTTAATATTAATATCTACTTCATGAGACAAAATCAATGAGAGACACATCTCGCATTGCAAACAAAATATATTCTAATTCAAAACTTACAGCTATGCACATTTAAAGCGATAATCAGCGTATTTCTTGTGTTGAACACTTACACATTTAAGTGATTTTCCCTGCCGACAGTCGCTCGTTCCTGGGTTTCTTCTTCCACACCCTAAGGATAAGATAGAATAATTTATTTCTATGCTCATACTTTTACATAAATAACACACACTGTTATTTTACTGCTCTGGTCCGCTGAACAGGAGATACACACATCAAAAAAAGTTTTTCATCACCTCGGTTCCAAGAGTTCCGGAACCTTTAAATACAAAGGGAATAGAGATCAACACAAACAACATTTCAGCTCGTTTTATTGCTCATGAGACCCACACATTGCATGTTGTACCATCATACAGCTAGACTTTCAGCATTTGTGGTCCAGATTGCAGTACACACCACTACCTCTAATACCCAGTAGCACGTCCTCTTGCATTGATGCATGCCTGTATTCGTCGTGGCATACTATCCACAAGTTCATCAAGACACTGTTGGTCCAAATTGTCCCACTCCTCAACGACAATTCGGCGTAAATCTCTCAGAGTGGTTGGTGGGTCAAGACGTCCATAAACAGCCCTTTTCAACATATCCCAGGCATGTTCGATAGGGTTCATGTCTGGCGAACATGCTGGCCACTGTAGTCGAGCGATGTCGTTATCTTGAAGGAACGCATTCACAAGATGTGCACGATGAGGTCGAGAATTGTCGTCCATGAAGACAAATGCCTCTCCAATATTCTGCCGATATGGTTGCACTATGGGTCGGAGGATGTCATTCAGGTATCGTAAAGCCGTTTCGGAGCCTTCCATGACCACCAGTGGCGTACGTCGGCCCCACATAATGCCACCCCAAAACATCAGGGAACCACCACCTTGCTGCACTCGCTGGACAGTGTGTCTAAGACGTTCAGCCTGACCAGGGTGCCTCCAAACACGTCTCCGACGAATGTCTGGTTGAAGGCATATGCGACACTCATCGGTGAAGAGAACGTGATGCCAATTCCGTGGGGTCCATTCAGCATGTTGTTGGGCCCATCTGTACCGCGCTGCATGGTGTCGGGGTTGCAAAGCTGGACCTCGCCATGTACGTCGGGAGTGAAGTTGCGCATCATGCAGCCTATTGCGCACAGTTTGAGTTGAAACACGACGTCCTGTGGCTGAACGAAACGCATTATTCAACATGGTGGCATTGCTGTCAGGGTTCCTCCGAGCGGCAATCCGTAAGTAGCGGTCATCCACTACAGTAGTAGCCCTTGGGCGGCCTGAGCGAGGCCTGTCATCGACAGTTCCTGTATCTCTGTACCTCCTCCATGTCCGAACAACATCGCTTTGGTTCACTCTGAGACGCCTGGAAACTTCCCTTGTTGAGAGCCCTTCTTGACACAAAGTAACAATGCGGACGCGATCGAACTGCGGTATTGACCTTCTAGGCATGGTAGAACTACAGACAACATGAGCAGCGTACCTTCGTCCTGGTGGAATGACTGGAACTGATCGGCTGTCGTACCCCCTCCGTCTAATAGGCCCTGCTCATGCATGGTTGTTTACATCTTTGAGCAGTTTTAGTGACATCTATGAACAGTCAAAGGGACTGTATCTTGGATACAATATACACAGTCAACGTCTATATGCCGGAGATCTGGGAACCGAGGTGATGCAAAACTTTTTTTGATGTGTGTATATTCGCTGAACGACTTTCGTAGTGTCCATCACATCCTACTGCGGGGGATGACATTCAAAAGAGAAGTAGTTATAAATTCAAATTCTGTAACTTATTATACACTTTCTCCTTTAAAGTGAATCTTGAAGGAAAGGAAAATGCTGAGATCAGTACCTTCATAGAAAACGTAATAGATATACGAATTGAGGAAAAAAAATATTATGTTTTAATTTTTAGCCTTAAGACTATAAGAGGTCCTAGGATCCAACACGAGCATGCATCATTCAGTAAGAAGCAACTAGACTGCCAATATTTTCACCAGCATAAGTTTTGAGAATACAGGCATAAATCAATCAACCTTTAGAATATTGTACAATACTTCATTCAACAAATCACTGCAATTTATTATACAAAAAATGTTTCAAAAGAAGTCATGACATGTCGATTATATCCCACTAGAATATGTAACATCAATACCGCTGCTATTAATATTAGGGGGCCGATAACCTCGATGTTAGGCCCCTTAGAACAACAATTATCATCATCATCATCATTAATATTAGTTCTGCTACTGTAAGGGAACTCACAGTTGGTAGTAGAGATACAGGCTAATGAAGAGATTGGAGTAGGTACTAATTGAAAACTGGATTCTTTACTGCTTACCGGGACTGAATCCAATCTTGATAGTTCCTGTCTAGAACAGAGTAGGTGCTGAGCACATTACACAAGTTAAAAGCGCCAGATCATGTGATCGTCTCGGAGAACGAGTGGGTATGATCCCCACTTTCCATTAACTGGCTTTTCATGGTTCAAGATATTTATATGCAGGATAATGCTTGGACGGTACCTCATCACTCTATTTTGAGCCATGTTTAACATATCTCTTTTCTTTATTGCTCTATTCCTTTTGATTGGGCATGTCTTCGAGTGGGTCTCCCGTGGTTTGTGGACGTTGGCGTTTCGACCATTCTCCCAACACGAGGCATGACACCATATATTTTAGCCCTTATGTTTCCCTTCATTCCATGCTTCGGGCAACTGAATGACGGCGCTAACGTTAAGTAGGCCTTACCGTATTCAGCTCCAACCCGGAAAGTAAGTAGGGGACCATATTCTTCTAGCATGCTTTGCTGGAATACCTACAAGCACGAGTTGCTTTGTGTTTCATTTCTGCATCGTCGGCTGGCATATTGTCTGTTTCTTTGTACTTGATACGGGCTTGTACACCAGGTGTAATGATAGCGTGTGTGTATCTTTGATATATTTCACGGACACAACGTCATTTGTTTCTCCTTGTAGTATTATTGGTTTTTGCATTTTTATTTTCTCTGGGGACTGCCAGCTCGGGCATCCCTCGTGGTTGCGTTATTGCTCGCCACAGCAACTGCGATACGCACACAGCCCCTAGGTTTTTATCTTTGCTATGTTTGTTATTTGTGGTCGCCATGACAACCGTCCATTTTGAGGCTGAGAACTGATTGATGTTCACCAGCGACCGGCTGGATTGCCATTTCATCAATTACTTCCTCCCTTTTTACATTTTTTTATTGGAAGTGAGCACAGGTAGGTATTTAATTTGATTCCGTTATTTATTATTATAAGTTATTCATTGTTAATAATCATCTTACTTTCATGAAGTGACTGCATTACACCTGGGCGAAGAGTACTCCATTCTCGGCCGGGATTCGTCGTGTGCTTAGTTATTGTTTGATTACAATTCATTAAATATCCATTTATTTATCCATGCGTCTTATTTAGTAGTGTTTGACGATCGGGCTGCTCTCTCTCTCCATCTCTCTCTCTTCACACCTAGGCCTAACTTATTCTAGCTTTCTAGCACCAGGAGGGTATTCCTACCACTCTTTGTGGGACCACCTTCACGGAGTCTGGAGTCGCTCGGCACTACTGGCCTGCAAATACGGGCCCAGCACTGGTCAGAAATTAACATCAATTTTCACTGCGTACTCCTTTCTTTTCCAGTGATGCAGCTAGTGGGCATGCCAAGAATATGTCTATTTTGACAGGGCGTTGCAGATGGTAGCAGAGCGTGGTTAAGTCTCCTGGTCGCTTAGCAATATCAAAATTGATTTTAATATTTCGTTGCATATTTTTCAATGATGTTTTTTTCAGTTTCATGTACCCTATTGTATACTATACAAGCAAATATTGAGAGTCAATGTGAACTTCCAAGGAATAAGAACCATAACAATAACAAACCGTAAGGAGAGAGAAATGAGTTGGACCCTTTCAACGAACCCCAGCATTGGTAATGTACTAACCAACCCTACTTTTGGTTTCGTACTCATTTCAGGCGCAGGATGGAGGCAAGACATTAGTTATTTTTTTTGAATTGTAGCTGGCAGTACTTCTGTAGCTTAGCCATGCATTCTTTCCCATGTTGTAACGTGAAGAAGGAGCTCTTCCAGTCTGACGATGATCTGCTATCGTTTGAAAGTGTCTGTGGGAAAGACACTAATCCATTGACTGAGGTGAAAGGCCACCGCAAGGGAGGCGTAGCCAATACAGTGTCGTAGGGGAGAATTTCATTTTCTGGTGAACTAGGAGTTTCGTCTGTATTTGAGTTCTTAGACAGGGCCATTGAACTCTGCCATTGTTATGACCACGTTGTTGTTGTTGTTTGAGTCTTCAGTCTTTTGACTGGTTTGATGCTGCTCTCCATGCCTCCCTGTCTTGAGCTAATTGTTTCATCTCTACATAGCTACCACACCCTACATCCGAAGCAATCTGTTTAACATATTCTAACCTTGGTCTGCCCCTACAGTTCTTGTCCTCAACCCTTCCTTCCATAACTAAGCTTGCTATTCCTGGGTGTCTTAGTATGTGTCCTACTAACCTATCTCTTCTCTTCATTAGCAGTCGCCAGAAACATCTCTCCTCTCCCACTCGTCTTACTACCTCTTCGTTTGTCACCCTATCTGCCCATCTGATCTTCATCATTCTCCTGTAACACCACATTTCAAATGCTTCAATTCTCCTCTTTTCTGCTGCACCAATAGTCCAAGTTTCACTTCCATAGAGCGCCACGCTTCAGACAAAGGCTTTCAAACACCTTACATAAACACATCGCTATCACTCCCCACAGCACGTAGGGACAGGGGGGAGAAGGCAGGGAAAAACCAGTCGTTAAGATAACCACCGCAGTCGACCGCACAGTGAGATCCAGTGAGCACGAAAACTGCGAGTAGCTGTAGTACGGAAGACAATCAGATAAGTAGTTAGCCTAAAAATGTTTATAGTTTAACCATAGTTTACAACCATATAATCTCTCTAAAGTACAATCTCCGGATAGCTATCACCATTTAGCATTTCACCTAACATATATACTGCATTTAGCATACACTGACAGTTGCAGTACCAATACTGCAACTAAATAATTGTACATATTGTAAATATTTTCACCTGTATTTCAAACATAGATTTTGTAGCCTAAGTGTAATGGATCTGATGATGATCGCTTGACGATCGAAACTGGTCATCCTAGTGTTTTATTAATCTCATGTAATTTATTTCAGGATTAGGGCATAACCCATCTCTTTTGGGTACATTCGTGTTGACCGACTGAAAAGCACTAAACTCTTGTTTACTAAGGCAACACTGAAAATATGGCTTCAAACACCACACTAATTTTCATCATGTATTCATTAGCAGTCGCCAGAAACATCTCTCCTCTCCCACTCGTCTTTGAGTCCATACCATTCAAAAACTCATTCAAATCCTCAGGCGTTTAGGCCAAGATGACGATGTCATCAGCAAATCTCAGAGTTGAAATTATTTCTCCTTGAATCTTCACTCCCACTTGAAATTTTTCTTCAATTTCCTTCATTGCTTGTTCAATGTAAAGATTGAAACGTATGGGTGATAAGTTGCAGCCTTGCCTTACACCTTTCTCAATACCAGCTTCTCTCTCATGTCCTACAGCTCGAATGACTGCTATCTGGTTTCTGTATAGATTGTATATCGCCCTCCTATCCCTGTACTTTATGACCACGAACCAGACGATATTGTTGTCTGCCTACCTTTATTATTGAGTGGTGTAGCTTTAAAATGGTATCGACTTACCAACAGATCTTTCATCTCGTGGGTTGATTTCTGTAAGTCAATAAAGGAGCAGTTTACGACGTATGGTTTTGAACAAGACTTGAAGGCTGAAATTCATCGCCGTACCCAGGGTTTGGAAGAGCCTGTAGACGATTTTGTTACTGGGCTAATGTCTTTAATAAGTAGGTTGTCGCAGCCCCTTCTCCTTATTGAAACTGTTGATATTGTGTACAGAAATCTGGCACCTGAGTACAAGTCTTTCATACGCCAGTGTATAGTGTGGCTGACATTGTTGATCAAGGACGTGAATGTGAGTTCAATCGGCGCCTCCGCAAGTCATATGTACCCCCACCCCTCCCCTCTGAAAATTTGTTTCGACACTGCATGCGCGCAATCCCAGATTCAGAGAACTGCGCACCCATCTTCAATTTCTCGTCAGCAGGACTGGGCAGTTAACCGTCCCCGCTCGCATATTGTCGGGAGTATTCCCAATGCCACTTCTTCTGCGAATCCCGCTCCTCAGGAACAACAGTTACCTCGAAACCCGAACAAGTGTAATCGTATAAGATATAGGAATTGTGATCGTTTCGGTCATCATTTTAATTCTGCCGTGTGCCCTCTCGTGTGATTTGTCACACATGTGATCTTCGTGACGTGAAACACGTTGCACGTCCTAGACAAGCTTGTCAGGGAAACAAACATGGGTCCACGGTTTAGACCCGCCGGAGTGGCCATGCGATGAAGTTCACCGGGAAATGAACATTTCTAGGACTGGAAACTTCTGCCTTTGGATCCCTGTAAGTGTTAAGAAATTTTCTATACCCGCTTTACTGGATTCTGGTGCTTCACGTTCATTTATTCAGCGCTCCATCGCGGAACAGATTCCTGTTACTCAGATATGTCCACATGATACGGGGTTGAAATTTTATTCTGCGATGAAGTCATCTATTTCTGTTTCTAGCGTTGTAACATGTCATATTAAAATATGTGGTTGTTCTTGGGATTGGAACTTCCATGTGGTGGAAGACGTATCTACGCATATGATCTTAGGTTCAGATTTTATGCACAAAGCAGGGTTGAGGCTTGATATTTCGGAGCATTCCTTCGGTTTTTATTTTAATTGAAGGAGCGGTTTCATTTTAATACTTATGAAGCGAGTGTTCCTTGTAATTTTTCTGGTACCGCTGTTGTTCAAATCCCTCCTACTTTATTCACGAGTCAACGTGACGCTTTATCTGATTTGGTGAATGAATTTCCAGATGATCTCACTTGAAACTGGGTTCCGCTATAGGCTACGAGTGTGATGATGATGTTCCAGTTAGGTCGGCGCCATTTTCGTGCTCTCCGACCGAACTCATTGCCATGAGAGAATATTCATGATCTTAAGGCACGCGGTGTTGAGAGCCCTTCTAAGTCTTCTTATGGTAGTCCAGCATTCCTGGTGCTTAAGAAAGGGGGTACCTTTCGATTAGCGGTTGATTATCGTCGACTCAATTCTAAGGTGGTGTTCGACAACTTTCCGCTTCCAACTCTGGAGAGCACTTTTCAGCATTTTCACGGGGCGAATTACTATTCCGTCCTAGATTTGAATTGTGCACATTTTCAAATTCCTCTAGATCCCGGGAGCCGTAAAGTAACTGCGTTCTCAACTCCGTTCGGTCTTTTTAAGTTCAATAAATTACCCCTGGGCATTTCTATCGGCGGACAAGTTTTGAGTAGGGTTTTGGACGAGTTATTTTGAGAATTAAAGTATTCATCTGTGTTGAACTGTCTTTATGATCTTGTGATTTACAGTCGGTCTTTTGAGGATCACCTGATCCATTTACGTGAAGTGCTATGTCGTCTTCGCCGAGCCGGACTCAGTGTTAGCCCGGACAAAATCTCTTTGGCTTCAAAGCAAATAAAACTTTTAGGCCACATTCTTTCGGATGTGGGCATAGAAGTGAACCCTGCGCGTGTCCTATGTATCCAAGAGTTCCCTACTCCCACGAATGTGAAAGCAGTCTGACGTTTTTGGGAATGGCTGGCTTTTAAGGTACGTTCATTGAGGTTTTTTCGGATATTTCAGCGCCCCTGAATTATTTGAAGAAGAAGAAGGTACGATTCGTGCGGGGCCCCGACCAGTGTCTCGCCTTTGAGAAATTGAAAGAATGTCTTTCTTCTGCTCCCGTCCTTCAAACTCCGGATTTTGGGAAAGATTTTATGTTACATTGTGATGCGAGTGATGAAGTAGTTTCTTGTGCGCTTAGTCAGCAGGTGAATGGTAATTTGGCACCATCGCTTTTGCCAGTGGGATGCTGAACGATTGCGAACAACAGTATTCCACTTTCCAGAAATAAAGTTTGGCTGTCGTATTCGACTGTGAACGTTTCAGGTCTTTTCTAGAACATCGGCACTTCATAGTGTATACTGACAATGAAGCTCTGTCCGGGATGCGGTCACTTGTCAAAAAATTGGGACGTATAAATCGTTGGGTTCTTCGTCTATCCTCTTTCAGCTTTGATATCATTCACGTCAGTGGCAGTGAAAATGTTCTAGCGGATTATTTGTCACGCATGTTTGAGGAACCTCCTCCCATTGTTGAGATCCCCGAGCCGGTGAATCTTCTCCAACACATTCCATGGTCTTTTACTGACATCCGTACGTACCAAGCAGATAACCCTTTTTGTGTCTCATTGCGTGAAATAATTATCGGGAAAGATCCTGCTGTATCTGAGTTTTCATTGCGCAATGATGTGATAGTGCATACCGCTCCTGAAACTTCGAAATGTATAATTTTCCTAACAGAGAATACACGAAATATGGTCTTGGCGTAATTCCATGAATCCTGTTATGGATTACACTACATGACGAAGACATTCCATAAAATCTCCCAGGAATTCTTCTGGCCCCATTCGAAAGCGGATGCTTTTGTCCAAAAATGTGTTACGTGTCAACGTTTTAAGCCAGCAAAGAATTTTCGCATTGGTCTTAACCACGCTGACACGATATCGCATCCTAGTGAGCGCCTCTTTATAGAATATTTTGGTCCCCTAGTTAGGTCATCTTCTGGTCATCAAGCTATACTTACTGGCATCGATGGATTTTCCAAATATGTATGGTTATTTCCTCTCAGGGAAATCACCACACGTACCACTGTTAGGCTTTTGGCTAATCATAACTTTGAGTTTTTGGTCCTCCAAAATTTTTAGTGTCCGATAACGCGAACGTTTTCGGGTCCAAGTCTTTTGGATCAATGTGTTTTTCTTGGGAAATTGATCATGCCACTTTGGCACCCTACCACCCTCAGCCAAATCACGTTGAAAGGTTTCATCGTAACTTGAAGGTTTGCCTGAGTGCGTTCCACAACGCAGATCAGTCACGTTGGGACGCAAATCTTCAGTTTTTATCCTTAGGATTTAACACTGCTCTTCATGAATCGACGACGTCTACCCCTTCGGAATTGTTTTTAGGAAGGCGTATTGTTGATCCACTTCAGCATCAGTGGAAAATAGATTATCCGGCTGCGTCATCCCGCCGTACCTCAGTCAAAGAAAAATGGGAAGTTGCTGTACGGCATCTGAAAAGAGCACGGGATCGCGGGGCGTCTCGCTATAACAAGGGTCTCTGTCTGTTAGGTAGTCAGCCCGAAGGCTGGTTGGATCCTCAAAAAGCACCGCCGTTAGGTTATGTGGGTAGATACCCACAAAAACCCAAGGCAGAGCTATATTGAGGCGTACTAGGCAAGATGAGGAGTGAGGTAGTTTGCCATTGCTTTCCTCACTGAGTAGGAACAACAGTACTAACCCTATGAGTAGAACCTTTCTCAGCATCTACAGGCACTGACTGTGCCCTGAATGTCATTACTAAGCACCACCCATACCTCAGTAGCTTCCATATAATCACAGCCATGAGTGAGACTGAGACATCGGTGAAAAGCCACATTTTACTCTAGCCTGTGCCAACAGACAAATGCAAATATACAGGCAACCTGTTTGTTTTCAGGTGAATGATGACGTGCTAGTGCGCCTGCACCCCCAGAGTTCGGAAAAGTATAAGGCGTTAGCTAAGCTAATGCTTCGCTGGAGAACGCCCAAATTTTAACACCTGTCACTGTTGAGTTGATCTCCAAGGAGAATCCCTCCGACGTATCCAGAGCACACATATCTCAATTGAAACAATTTATGCTATAACCTTCTTATTTGCTGTGATTAATGTTGTCCTTTTTCTGCGTAGGTTAGCCAATCATAATTTGATTATGTTATTCAATGAAGCTAGTATCCATACGGCGCGGCGTCTCCTTGGCATGCCTATTATTAAACCAATTTTGACCGAGGCAGTGACAAGTACAAATGTTGAAGCTCATGAAAGAAAATAATACAAGACGAAATAGGCCTACATACTCTGTGTAACCATATTTATTGTAAAAAAATGTATTTTCGCGAACTCGGCCGGTAGAAAATTTATGTTCTGTAAATAATGGACACATCATTTCGTTTCTTTGTTATTTTAATACGTCACTCTCATGATGGGTTTAAGGGGAAAGGCAGACTTCCGCGTCAAAGGGCGAAAGTCTTTATAGTTTAGGATTTTCGTCCGTGTCTCAATCTATTTTCTTCTCGTTGTAACGCTCAGGCAAACCGTAATACCATTATGAAAAGCCCAGGGATCGTCAAAGGAACGCGCGCCTTTGGGGAACCCGAAGGAGTTCTGTCTTGATATTGCGATCGCCGAGGCGATGTGATTATTTTTATATATTACTTCCTTTCCTTTACATTATTCTTTGTGATATGGCTCATTTTCTTAAGAGATTGTTATATCGATCCCCCTCCCCCCCTCATTGTTGGTGTACTGTTATAGTTATTCGGCAAACCACCTGTGTGATAAGGATGTTGTGTATTTTGGAACACTTGGGACTTGATTTATTTCAAAGCGCTGGTGCTAGTGATGTAAAAATAAAAATCCTTTATTATTATAAATAATGTTTCTTTTGGGGAGTGGCGTGGCCAAGTTAAACATATATCTTTTCTTTATTCCTTTGGCGGCCGTCCCGGTAGACTCAAACGCCATGTGATCTAATTCCTGTGTGGACGTGCCTTTAGGCTCTCCGCCTTATCATTTATAATGATGATATTTTTTCCCTTTTATTTAACATCGTCACTACGCCAAAGCCAATCATTAAATCATGTAAGTAACGCTTCTAACCTCGTTTCCACTATGCTCATTTCCTAAATTTAACTTTTCTTTTTTGGTCTTCGGCGTGTGCTTGGTTTTGCTCTGGAACCAATCGAAATGGCGGTCTCCTGTTTTGTTTACTTTGGGTCTACGGTTTAACCTCTTATTTGTGCCGTGAAATATATCTGCGAGTGATTTTTTGAGTGTATATTTTTCTTGCTGCCAGATGCATTGAAGTTGTTTTGATAGGGCATGTCTTCGAGTGGGTCTCCCATGGTTTGTGGACGTTGGCGTTTCGTCCATTCTCCCAACACGAGGCAAGACAACATATATTTTAGCCCTTATGTTTCCCTTCATTCCATGCTTCGGGCAACTGAATCACGGCGCTAACTTTAAGTAGGCCTTACCGTATTCAGCTCGAACCCGAAAAGTAAGTAGGGGACCATATTCTTCTAGCATGCTTTGCTAGTCTTTTTGACTCTGAGAGTCGCACATTTTTTCCCCATTTGACTGAATTATATTAAGAACAAAGTTCCAAATGGTTCCGCCTCGACAATACTGTTTATTAAAATTTTCGTGATACAATCACCTGTCTTTTAACACATGGTACATGTTTCGACGTCTAACACTTATTGACGTCTTCATCAGCCTATTTTATTTGGGCAGCACTTATAACATTCCCTTTATATACTGGATGTAGTTAAAATTGTACGTGAAAACAAACATAGATCACTAAACGTATACACCGTAACATATTAAAAAGTTGTTAAAACATTTTCTTATGTTAAAAGATCAATAAAATCCTCACCTGGGCTTGGCAGTCTTTCTTGGTTTATTTCTAATGTTAGCTTCAAAACCCCAAGCAAGGAGTGACCATTCCCAACAGGAAATAAATGAAACTATGTATGAGAGAATGAAGTGGCAGATAAAATAAAACTGTAAAACCCCTAAATGTTATGTAAAGACTTACGATGTAATGCGGCAATGAGCTAACAGAGCCGTGCTGAGTCGGACGGAGACTGTGCTGTACTGAAACGGTGTGTCAACATGGAAGCAACAAGCAAGACAATAGGGGTGGAAGAGGAGAGGGGTGAGAGTTCAGGATTGTTTTGGTTAGGAGTGGGGAGGGGGAAGGGGGGGGTTATGGAGTAGGTTTAGGGGAAGGTAACATGGATCAACGGTTATGGATTTATTTCTATGGTGGTTTATATTTTGTTCTGTAAAGGATTAACGTTTCATAGAGTTAGATTCGTTAGGGGGGCGGTCCTTTGGGCTAAATCAATTTCAATTTCTTCCAAGATGTTCATTGTAGTTCCTTATTTGCTCGATGTAAGACTCTCATATCGTTGTTAATGTCTGTGAACCCATGTTCGGTATCTTTCATATGATTTGCCATGGCGGAAAATTTATTGTATTTAATGGCATTGAAATGCTCACCATATCTTGTCATAAATGCTCTACCTGTTTGTCCACAATAATTAGCGTCGCATTTTGCACATTTCAATATATGCACACCTGATTTACTGAATTTGTTCGTAAGGTTCAATTTATTAGTATTGAATAAAATATTATTGTTTGTGTTGGAAGTCCTACAGTATATGCTATTCTTAGTCCACACTTTTTGAAAATATTTGAAATACTATAAGTTTTGGTGCTGAAATACGTGAAAGTCGCGTATTTGGGCTGCTCTTTTTGTTCCGGCGTTAGGCGGGTGACCGGTTTGTTTTTAAGCTTGCTGACAATATTGTAGACAAACAGCGATGTGAATCCGTTTACCTTGGCAATCTGTTTAATGATTTTTATTTCTTCATTTAGATCTGTTTTGCTTAAAGGAAGGGAAAATGCTCTGTTGATCATACTATAAAAGGCGGCTTTCTTTTGATTGCCCGGGTGGTTAGAGTCTTTTCTTATTGTCGTGTGGGTATGGGTTGGTTTCCTAAAAACTTTATAGGTTAACCTGTTATTATTCAAACAAACTGTAGTGTCAAGGAAGTTGATTTTACTGTTTACGGCAGATTCTGAGGTGAATTGTATGCTTTTATCTAAACCGTTTAATTTTTGCAAGAGTCCTTCTACGTTTAAAATAGTATCATCGATTATTACGAACACGTCATCCACGTATCTTCCCCAATAATGTATACCGTCAATTTTGCCTACAATTTCTTCGTGTTCCAGAAGGTCAAGATAGTTGTTAGCTATTAAACCAGATAGCGGAGATCCCATTGAGAGTCCTTCTTTTTGCTTATAGATCCTATTGCTAAAAGTGAAAAAATTATTTGCGAGTGTGAATTCTAATAGCGTCGTAATTCGTTAATTTCTACTTTTGACAATATACTGTTGTTAGACAAATTTTGTTTAATGACCTTGAACGATGGTGCAATTGGGATGTTTGTGTACATATCTTTCACGTCTATGCTATGCATAGAGTGTTGGCTCATTAAGGTAAGTTTCATGGTTTCTTCGCAGAAATTGAGTGTGTTTTTCAGGGATTTATTTGCTTTAAAAATGTAATGTCTTTCAAGGAACTGCTGACAAAATTTGGCGGTTCTGTAAAGGGGACTGCTTCTGAGATTTATGACAGGCCTTATTAGAATTCCTTCTTTATGAATTTTAGGGAGCGCTTTCAAAGTTGGTAATCCCGGGTTCATATTGGTTAACTTACTAGTTTGTTTTTCATTGATAATAAATATGAAGGTTTTCAAAATATTTTTCTATTTTCTCTGTAAAGATTGGGTGGGGTCTTTCTTAACCTCTTCAAAGCTCGAGCTGCTGAGGAAATTGTGTGTGTTGTTGACATATACCTCCTTATCTATCAGCACGACCGTGGTACCCTTATCCGCTTTAGTAACAATTACATCGCTATTATTTATTTTCTCTTTCAATTCCTTAAGTTTATTTCGATTCGAATTCTTGTTGCATTTTGAATTAGTGTTAACTATTTTTTTAATATGCTTTGCTAGACTACCTACAAGCACGAGTTGCTTTGTGTTTCATTTCTGCATCGTCGGCTGGCATATTGTTTGTTTCTGTGTACTTGATACGGGCTTGTAAACCAGGTGTAATGATTGCGTGTGCGTATATTTGATATATTTCACGGACACTTAACGTCTTTTGTTTCTCCTTGTAGTATTATTGTTTTTTGCATTTTTCTTTTCTCTGGGAACTGCCAGCTTGGGCATCCCTCGTGGTTGCGTTATTGCTCGCCACAGAAACTGCGATACGCACACAGCCCCTAGGTTTTTATCTTTGCTATGTTTGTATTTGTGGTCGCCATGACAACCGTCCATCTTGAGGCTGAGAACTGATTGATGTTCACCAGCGACCGGCTGGATTGCCATTTCATCAATTACTTCCTCCCTTTTTACATTTTTTTTTATTGGAAGTGAGCACAGGTAGGTATTTAATTTGTTTCCGCTATTTATTAATATAAGTTATTCATTCTTAATAATCATCTTACTTTCATGAAGTGACTACATAACACCTGGGCGAAGAGTACTCCATTCACTGCCTAAATTCTGGCCGGGATTCGTCGTGTGCTTAGTTATTGTTTGATTACAATTAATTAAATATCCATTTCTTTATCCATGCGTCTTATTTAGTAGTGTTTGACGATCGGGCTGCTCTCTCTCTCTTCACACCTAGGCCTAACTCATTCTAGCTTTCTAGCACCAGGAGGGTATTCCTACCACTCGTCGTGGGACCACCTTCACGGAGTCTGGAGTCGCCCAGCACTGGTCAGAAATTAACATCAATTTCCACTGCGTACTCCTTTCTTTTCCACTTGGTTCCAGTGATGCAGCTAGTACGGACGCCAAGAATATGTTTATTTTGACAGGGCTGTGCAATTTGAAAGCTTATTAACACCTCCTATGGGCTGGACAAGGGGTCATTCGGCTGCAAAAATCCCCACCACATGCACACACATTTCACTTACTCCCTGACACCTTATAAATGGGTTAATGAAAACATAACTTAGAAAGTATCAGAAATAAGAAATATGGTAAGAAGGAAAGATTACTTAGTATTTACAAATAAATGTTATTGGCATTACTCCCTCCGGATGGTTCAAGAACATTCTTTTGCTTTCAAGTCTTATTTTCAATTATTTATTATCTTCAGGCTTGCAGTCAACTACATATTTCGGCAATGCTCAAGATTGGGAAGAAGATTCTCTCTGCCATAATTTAGAACCAATCAAGCAATTGCCCGTAGTTCAAGTGAAAAAGAACAGATGACCACTCAAAAGGGGCGTCAAACCAACCTCCTCTCTGTAGCATTCATGGGAAGATCTCTGACCAGAATATAAGATAACCTAAATAATTTGCATCATCTAGACTAGCGTTTCCCAAACTGTGGTACGCGTACCACTGGTGGTACGCTCGTACTCCTGCAGTGGTACGCGGTGATGTTGCGTAAAATATAAAAAATACTAGCAATAGTGCCCGGCTTCGCCCGGTGGATTTGTTTGTTTTATGTATGATAATGAATACTACTATAGAACTGGCATATAATACTTGAATTAATAGAAAAAAATATTTTAAAAATATAACTTTTTGTGGTGGTGGTGTGATACGTAGTACAGTATACTGGACGTAACATTTAGGTCACTTTCCCGTAATGATAATGACAATAATGAATAGGGAAACGGCTATTTACTAACTACAGTACTGACACATGTAATTTACAAACGAACTGAAAAATATGATTAAAAAGAGGACTATGTGACATAAAAGACACTGCCTAGAGCCTATATCTCATTGGCTGTTAGAAAAGTCGGGATCAATAGTGTCGTCTTTTGTCACATTGTGCCATAGGAAAATAATCGGAGCACTTTGGAAAACTTCGGCTGTCCCGAGCTCCTGAAGTAGCAATAGTGTCAGTTATCGCCACATATCGCTCAAGGATAAGGATCTGAATAAATGAAAGTACATTTGAAAGCACCAACGCTTATTGCAGCTGATTACCTCTATGTACTGCACCAACACTATCGCACTTATACAGAGGCATAATATTTTCATGATAACTGTTTTACGGGACCTAAGAAATCTTCTTGCAATAATTACTCCCAGTGACTCCAATTTATAAGCAGCACAAGTTGTTACTATTTTTGCAAATCTGGTAGGGGCGACGTAATGCAGCTCGCATTGCCAGCCAACAATTGACTTATTAAAATATTCTTACAGTTACACTATACGGACATGAATGGTTCTAGGACCTTAAAACGTAGTTTTCAAGTTCATTTTGTCAGTTGTTCTAAATGCACGGAATGGAGAGAGTTGTTCAAAATATCAAGTGGATAGTGTTACCCGCAGGGTTTCGAAGGGTGGGTAGATTATTAGCTTGGGAATAACCTAACCCCCAAGGGAAGATGATAAAGAAAAGGAAGTGGGTTTCGGACTGGAGAAAAAGGATGGAAAATAGGAAGAGAGTCCAAAAGAAGTTATATTTTTAACTTTAATTATACTTTAAGTATGCCACTGCAAATCCGCTCTCCGATACCTAAAGAGGGTAAGGACCTGGGCGAAGCTAACGGGAAACGCCGCTGGAACTTGGGCTGTTCTCGAGAAAGCTGCTTTAGTGTATTCCCTCTCAAGCATACATGTGCCTACTATGGGGAAGAGTGATGGTCTGGCAAGACAAAGAGTAACGGATTTATTGTGTATCTGTTCAAAAGAGTTTGTTTCTAAACAAGTAATTTGATGAATGCCAATAATTTGAATCAGCTTCGAGATTTTTTGTTTTTGAAATTGTAGAATTTCTAAAGAGCGACAAAATGCTTCCAAGAAGGATAGGGATAAAGCAATTATACCTTTGGGAATAATTTTGGTAAGTATACCAATAGTTGCATTTAGAAATGGCTAAGCCTTTACCCAGCAAGGCGCCGACTAAAAGTTTAGACAATGAGAAACACTTACATTTTGAAAAAACAACCATTAGTGTTGGAGAGAATCTCCACAAGCAGGAAGCTGGCGTAGCGAGCTATGCTTGCCTTACTGGCCAGTTAGAATTAGCTATTAAAGCTAAGAGAGACTTTACTAAGTTATCAACCAAGAGTTCTTGCTCAAATGCAACAAGTGGTGAAAGCCCTATAATAGATTTATTTGCATTAAGTGCGAAGAGTCAAGGAAGACAGGATATTGCCTAACCGTTATGTTAGAGAAATGATAAAGCCAAAAAGAAATCTTGAATTTATTTAACAATGTTGGGTAGTAGTTTTGTAACAAATATATAATTTTGATTTCTATAAACAATTGGGGTCGCAGACGTCCGAAAACATCTAAAGCTTGCGCCAGGCAATTAACAATTCTTTTGGTTTCAAACCTTTTATATGCTTTAAAATCTTCGTAAGATTTTGAAATGAAGAAGATAAATAAATGAATAATTTAAAGATAAATGACGTAATTAAAGTTAGACAATAAATCAAGTACAAGGTGTGTACTTTAAGAATTTCTAGGTAAATATCTTAGAAAGAGTAACAACATCGAAAGTAACAACAACAAAAAGCAGGAAGAATAAAATAGAAGTTTCTATAACTTCTTGTATTGATACTGAATTACTTTTAATGATTATACAAATAGGGCAGGTCACTTATTGTGAAACCTGAAGAGAAAAATCGAAAGGAAGTTTCTAGAACTCCTATGTTTAAGTAGGGATCACGAGACAATTGTGGCAAGTTTCCCTTTCGTGAAACCTAGAGATAACTCACTTATTAGTTGAAAGAATTGTATTCCCTAATTAGAAGGGAGAAACAATATAATTTAAGGCGTGTACTAGACACGAAGTTTTACAGACGTTAATTCGTTGTACATAAAGCAAGAGAGGGAGGGCACTTATTGAGAGTGACACCTCATTGAAAAAAGACCTAAAGTAAAAATTTTATTATTTTGGTTTTTTAGTAAAGGGTTTGGGAGAGATCAAATGGGATTGTGGAAAAGTGTTCATGGCCGTATTTATGGTATTCGGACGAACGTGACGCGGATGAAAGGTTGAACAAGCACTGTTTTCACTATAGTCTGTTGATATAGTTGAAAAGTTCACTGTAGTAGCACAAAAAGTTTATGGCAAAGAAAGTTACTGCAATGGTGGAAAATAAATAGTTACACTAGATTTGCGAGAGTCTATTGCTTGGGAAAGTTGTAGATTATAGTTGAATGCGCCAGAGAAAATCCCAACGGAGGAAGAAAAATTTGATATTGATTAGTAGTTCATAAGGAACATTCCTTAGTTTGAAAAAGTATTCCCATATGTGAGTGGAAAATACATGACAGTATAACTAGCAGATAGAGTGCAGATTCTGGAAGGTTCCAGAGCAATCATGACTGAAGAATAGGGCAAAAGTTAGTCCAGCGGTGGAACGAGCTAAGTATTTTATAGACAGTGGGTAATTTAATGGTATCCCACGTTGTGAGAAAATATCTCATTTAATAAGCATAAGAAATGCTGCTTCCTGTTAAGATTGGCTTAGATAGACAAAAGCCCAACATAGAAAATCCCGCGAAGGATGATTATTGCCCCAAATATAGAAATCTCACACTGCCTATAAAATGATCATTGAAAAGCATGTAGCTATTTAAAATCAATTAAAATAAGTTGAAGAACGTATAAGTAGTACTTAGCTTTGCTTCATGGCGAAGGCGATGTTCGTTTTTACGGTTGATACTAAAATTCTAACATGGCGTAGAATTTAAAAGTTTGCCTCTCAAGTTGAGGTGGCGAGCTTTAGTTTAGCTCTAACTGACAGGGTCGACTTCCGACGTACAAGTGAGACTCGCTCAACGAACCACGAAGGGACCAGGGAAGGGAAAAGAGTAGGGGTAGGAGACAAACGGAATACATATAAGAATAACCAACATTAAAATATTTATTTCTCTTGATGAAATGATCTTCAAAGAGTTGATAGTAGGAGTTACTAGCGAAGCCTGGAGGGTGAAAAAGTAGACGAAGTTCTCTTGATCACGGAGATGATAGCTGGCGTTGGCGACGAGATCTGGTGGCCAGATTGATAAAGAAGTCCTCTTGTACAGGGAAGAATTGAGGAACTTCAGAGATTCGCTGCAAGATGACGCTAGGTGGGTCATGGAAGATATATATAACTAGAACAGACTTACAAGTAACATGAGAGACATAACCAACAAGGAGAAAACAGAAGATCACTGTTGGTGTTTGAGAAAAAAGGAAGGGATGAACTAAAGCATAGAGAAGCAAAAGCTTGCTCTATCTTACCGTGTATTCCAAAGAATACACCAAGCTGAGAGGGAAATAAACACCAACAGAGAACAAGACGACAATTAAAAGTTTAAAGTTAAAGAGCCATTAAAGGCAGTGGTCTTATGATATGACCATTAGTGGTCAAGATCTTAGCTACCCTAACTCTCCCATCCCTTCCAGGGTAACACTCGGTCACTCTACCAGAAATCCAGACCAAGGGAGGAGGAACATCCCTAACCAGGACCAAGTCCCCCACTTTGATGTCGGGATTGGAAAGAAACCACTTCTGTCTCCGTTGTAGGGAAGTTACGTATTCCAAATTCCACCTCTTCCAGAAAGAATTGCGGAGGGCTTCAAGTTTACCCCAAACAATAGGTAAATTTGAATCCCTGTAAGAGTTGGGAAGGAGAGGAGGGGCAGAAAGAGAAATGCCTATAAGGAAGTGACCAGGTGTAAGTGGAAGCAGGTCATCAGGGTCATTGGAAAGTGGAGTTAAAGGGCGAGATTTAACATCACCTTCAATCAGAACAGACAGCGAATTAAATTCTTCATAAGTCAGAATGCGATTACCTAAAACCTTTCTTAAGTGACGTTTAGTGAGCTTTACGCAGGATTCCCACCTACCACCGTGATGTGGAGCGTAGGGAGGTATAAAACGCCATTTGAAACCCTTTGAGTAGGAAAAATTAGAAATCTGTTCCATGGCGGGAGAAGATGTGAGAGCTTTCTTCCACAAGGAAGCTGCGCCTTGAAAAGTGGAAGCGTTATCAGAGAACATCTCCGAAGGAACATCACGCCTAGCAGCGAAGCGAGAGACAGCTGATAAAAAGTAAGAAGTAGAGGCATTCCTTACTAGTTCCAAATGGATCGCGCTAGTAACCATGCAAACAAAGAGAGAGACATTGAGCTTACCAAACAATTTGCGTTAAGCTTCAGGGGAATTGCGTTGATATTGGAACGGACCCATATAGTCCACACCAGTTGAGCAAATGGACGTATAGGAGAAGAGCGAAAGGAGGGCAGATCGCTCATTAATTGAGTATTGACTTTAGGTTTCGCTTTGAAGCAAGGAATGCACTTGTGAATTACAGAGGAAACTTCATGAATTCCGTTTATAATCCAGTACTTTTCACTTAAGAGGCAAAGCAGTGTGCGTGTACCAACATGCAGATTGCGATAATGAATGTCACGTATGATTAAGGAAGTTACGTGATGTTTAGAAGGCAAAATAACAGGATGCTTTTTGTCCTCAGAAAGCAAAGATTGCGAGAGCCTACCACCTACCCTGAGTAACCTATTGTCATCAAGGAACGGGGCTAAGGCACGAAGACGACTGGATTTGGGAAGATCCTTTTTAGAGGAAAGTAAAGACAATTCAGAATAAAAGGCTTCTTGCTGTGTTAGTTGCAAAACCTTAATGGTAGCGAGATTCAATTCATGATTGGTAAGGTGTGGTTTGGGGAGAAGAGGTTGGTCAACCACAAGATATTTCCATCTGAGAAGATAGGCAACAATTCGAATTAATTTGTGAAAAGAAGAATAGCGTGACAATAAGGGATGAGAAACGTTGGAAACAAGACACGAAGCAGTAGATTTAGATACTTTAGCGTCAGGTAAGTTGAAGTTTGTAGCTGGAGGTTTAGAAGGCCAACAAGAAGAGTCTCCGATTAACCACGAAGGCCCATGCCAGTACAACTTGGAAGCTGCCAATTGAGAGGGTAAACATCCACGAGAAATGATGTCGGCAGGGTTGCCAGCGCTGGGCACATGCCTCCATTGACATCCCGAAGAAAGAGTTTGAATTTTGGAAACCCTGTTTGCAACAAAAAATTGACAATGAGCGGGGTTCTTGGCGATCCAAGAAAGGGTGATCATGGAATCGCTCCAGAGATAGATTTGCGAGAATTCGACTTTTAATACTTCCCGTAATTTCTTAACAAGTTCTGCGGTCATGAGTGCAGCACACAATTCAAGCCTAGGTAAAATGATAGTTTTAAGAGGAGCCACCTTCGATTTGGCACAAACAAGGTTGGAAACTGAAGATCCATTTAAGGAACCGCGATAAACCAAATATGCACAGCAACCATAAGCTTTTTCGGAACTGTCCGCGAACACATGAAGGAAAAAAGATGCATTAGGATGAGCGTTAATTAAATTCCTGGGAATTTCAATAAGGGAAAGATCAAGCAAATTGCTGCGAAAAGAGAGCCATCTGTTAAGAAAAGAAAGGGGAACAGTGTCGTCCCATTCACATTTGAGCGACCATAGCTCTTGCATGAAAAGTTTGGCTATAACGATAACTGGGGCATGGAATTGAAGCGGATCAAAAATGTGTGCAATTTCAGAGAGAATTTGTCTTTTTGTGTTAGGGAGCTCTTCTGCAAGCGAAACTTTATAGATGAGAGTGTCAGTGCTAGTGCACCAATGAACTCCAAGAGTTTTTATGGATTCGGAGTTTCCACAAATTTCAACAGAGGAGGGATCTACATCTTCAATAGGAAACTGGGAGAGAAACTCATGGGAGTTGGAATTCCACTTATGAAGTGGGAATCCTCCATTCTTTAGCAATGCCTGAAGCTCTAGTGACACGAAAGAAGCTTCCTCCAGAGTTGGGAAGGACTGCAAGTAATCGTCAACATAGATTAAGGTAGTTAGTGCTTCGGAAGCTTTAGAATCAAATAATTGACCATCTTGAGAGGCTAACAAGTGTAGGGATCGGATAGCAAGGAGAGCGGAAGGTTTTAAGCCATAAGTAACCGTCTTTAAGCGAAATACCTTAATGGTCTTGCTGATTTCGTCGAGCCACAAGATTCTTTGGAGATCTCGTTGTTCAGGCTGAATTAAAACTTGACGGTACATCTGTTTTATATCCGCTATAACAGCTATGGGAAATAATCGAAAGTTTAAGAGTATAGCAGATAGATCTGACTGAATAGCAGGACCAGAGCAAAGAGTATCGTTAAGACTGTTGCCATTAACGTCAGGTGATGAACCATTGAAAACAACTCGGATTTTATCCTTTACAAGAGGGTTTTTCCACACAGGATGATTTAAGAAAACCGTTTCAATTGGGGGGTTCAATTCGTCATCAGATTTGTTAACAACTTCCATATGATCTAAGCTTTCATACTCATCCATAAAATCAGTATACTGCTGTTTAACGAGAGGTTGTTTCTTGAATTTGCTCTCGATAGCAAAGAGAGCTTTTCGAGCTTTGGGTTGAGAGTTAATAAGTTTAGGGGGATTTTGTAATCTTGGCATCTGAACAATGAACCGGCCATCAGAAGAACGAGTGGTGGTGTTCAGAAAAAGTTGCACACAGAATTCGTTTTCTGAAGAGGTCACGTTAGGAGAGTCAACGCTTTCGAGCCTCCAGAACTGTTCCATGTCAGTATTAGCGAAATAACATTGCGATGCGGGTTGGGGAGAATAATGAGGAAGTTGACCGGTGACGATCCATCCAAAATTAGTGTCTCTGGCAACCATGTTTGAGGATAACTTGCGAACCTGTTTACGAAGGCAATTCCAGAAAACATTGGCACTAAAGAGTATGTCAATGGGGTTTTGTACATTGAACAGAGGATCGGCTAGCCTTAAATGCGAGGGAATGTTTAACCCTGAAATATCCACAGTGACTTGGAGTATCTTCTCCTATGCTATTGAGAATGAGACAATTCAGTTTGAGAAAGTTGTTTCTGTGACAAATGTCTCTTATGGTTAGCTTTGAGAACTGTAAAGCTTGCGATTTTGAGCTGTTAATGCCCGATACGTTAATAGAAGTGGGGTTTACAGGTAGGCCTAGTTTTCTAATCAAAGAATTAGACACAAAATCATGAGTTGCCGCTGAATCAAGAAGACCGCGTGCAAGGACCCAGTTGCCAAAGTTATCCTGAACTTCGATTTGGACAGTAGACAATAGTACTTGAGCACTACGTATGGACTTGGCATTTTGAATGTAAGACGAAGCATTGGAACTGTTAGCATTGTCACTTTTCTGAGAAGTAGATGCGGTCGATGACCTTGCTTGATCATGACGATGTAGTAAAGTGTGATGAGCTTTTTCACAATGGAAGCAAAGTCTTGTGGACTTGCAATTTGAAGCAGAATTCGTGGGTGCTAGGCAGTTGAAGCAATGTTTATTCTGGGAAACTAATTTTCTTCTATCGTCGACTGACAGTTCTTTAAAAGATTTACATAGATATAAGGCGTGGGAATCTTTACAAAGTATGCATTTTAATGGGTCATTTAAACTCTTGCGGGGTTCGCTTTGAGTGTTTAAAACGAGAGAACTAGCAATACGGCGTTCACTAGACCTAGTTGGGTAACCAGTGGCGTTTGGCTTGAGTTTAGATGAGCTGGACCCAGGTTTTTGGGTACTAGACGCTAAGCGTTCGCTTTTAGGTTTAAGAGACAATGATTCAAATTTATAACTCGGGGATGAGGGTGGTGTACTTTTGCAAATACACGGAAAGAAAGAATTAGCTTTTGCTCTTCATTACTTTATATCAGTCCATTTATTTAAATTTCTTTCCCGCACACACCAACATCGAACTGTTACCTCCCGTTTGCCCCGTGCATTTGTTCATTTTTTCTGTCAGTTTTTTACAGAAACGCATATTCCGCTGAACCAGCCTGACAGCGTCCCATCGCTGCCTTCCGAACTTCCATTGCTTCAAACCATGAAGACTTCTATATTAATCCGCAGAGCGTCGTGTTCTTCACCAACCAACTACTCCATGAAGACACCGCTCAAAGAAGAATTTTGTTTTTGCCAAGTTTTTTCATGTTTATGTATACCCTCTTTTGTTTCCTCCCCCACTCGCCCGCTTCCCCCTCTTCTCCCCTCCTCCTACTGCTCTCTTCCCCGCGCGCGCAGCCCGCTCGCTCGGTCACTTCACTTCTACACTTCGTCTCGACTTGTCTCCGTGTCGTGAGCAACTGCTCATCCTCACAGTGCATTCAACTTCTTGTTGAACATGCCGTCTAGGCTGGTGTGCTTTCGCTGCGTCTAGCAGCCCTCACTTGTACGTCGGAAGTCGACCCCGTCAGTTAGAGCTTAACTAAAGCTCGCCTCCTCAACTCGAGAGGCAAACTTTTAAATTCTACGCCATGTTAGAATTTTAGTATCAACCGTCAAAGGGAACATCGCCTTCGCCATGAAGCAAAGCTAAGTACTACTTCTACGTTCTTCAACTTATTTTAATTGATTTTAAATAGCTAAATGCTTTTTAATGATCATTTTATAGGCAGTGTGAGATTTCTATACTAGGGGCAATAATCATCCTTCGCGGGATTTTCTATGTTGGGCTTTTGTCTATCTAAGCCAACCTTAACAGGAAACAGCATTTCTTATGCTTATTAAATGAGAGATTTTCTCACAACGTGGGATACCATTACATTACCCACTGTCTATAAAATACTTAGCTCGTTCCACCGCTGGACTAACCTTTGCACTATTCTTCAGTCATGATTGCTCTGGAACCTTCCAAAATCTGCACTCTATCTACCCGTTATACTGTCATGTATTTTCCACTCACATATGGGAATACTTTTTCAAACTAAGGAATCTTCCTTATGAACTACTAATCAATATCTAATTTTTCTTCCTCCGTTGGGATTCTCTCTGGCGCATTAAACTATAATCTACAACTTTCTCAAGCAATAGACTCTAGTTATTTTCCACCATTGCAATAACTTTCTTTGCCATCAGCTTTTTGTGCTACTACAGTGAACTTTTCATCTATATCAACAGACTATAGTGAAAACAGTGTTTGTTCAACATTTCATCCGCGTCGCACTTGTCCGTGTACAATAAAAACCGCCATGAACATTTTTCCACAATCCCATTTGATCTTTCCCAAACCCTTTACTAACAAACCAAAATAATAAAATTGTTACTTTAGGTCTTTTTTCAATGAGGTGTCACTCTCAATAAGTGCCCTCCCTCTCTTGCTTTATGTACAACGAATTAATATCTGTAAAATTTCGTGTCTAGGAAACGCCTCAAATTGTATTGTTTCTCCCTTCTAATGAGGGAATCCAATTCTTACAACTCATAAATGAGTTATCTCTAGGTTTCACGAAAGGGAAACTTGCCCCATTTTCTCGTGATCCCTACTTGAAGATAGGAATTCTAGAAACTTCCTTTCGATTGTTCTCTTCAGGTTTCACAATAAGGGACCTGCCCTATTTGTATAATCTTTACAAGTATTTCTGTATCAGTACAAGAAGGTATAGGAACTTCTATTTCATTCTTCCTGTTTTTTTGTTGTTACTTTCGAAGTTGTTACTCTTTCTAAGATATTTACCTAGAAATTCTTAAAGTACACACCTTGTACTTGATTTATTTTCTAACTTCAATTACGTCAGTTATCTTTAAATTTTTCATTTATTTATCTTCGTCATTTCAAAATCTTACGAAGATTTTAAAGCATATAAAAGGTTTAAAACCAAAAGAGTTATCAATTGCCTGGCGCAAGCTTTAAATGTTTTCGGAGGTCTGCGTCCCCAATTGTTACAAGTCAAAATTATATATTTGTTACAAAAACTACTTCCTTTTGCATTGTTAAATAAATTAAATATTTGTTCCTTGATTTATCATTTCTCAAACCTAACGGTTAGGCAAGATCCTGTCTTCCCTAACTCTTCCTAGGTTCATGCCCTCGATAATAAAAATACATCTATTGATAGGGTATTCACCACTTGCTGCATTTGAGCAAGAACTCTTAGTTATAACTTATGTCAAACTCTCTTCCTATTTCTCCATCCTTTTTCTCCGGTCCGAAACCCACTTCCTTTTTTCATCATCTTCCCTTGGGGGTTAGGTTATTCCCAAGCTAATAATATACCCACAATTTGGTCCCAGAAACCCAGGAGAGTCCATTTCTCAGAGTCTATTTATGAGAATCTATTCGTTATTTATTGCTCAAAGTCCATTTGACAATATTTTGCAAATCATTAATATCTGCTTTGAATTTTTCAGCTATAACTTCGCAGTGCAAAGCTGGTGAAGGTGATAGAGGTCGTTCCTGTCTTCTTCAGCCTGTCTTACTTGCAACCTATCTTCTGCTGCCAACCTGACAGCATTTTTCAAAATCTCGCTACAGTTTCGTAAGTTACACTTCTATTTACCTATTTCAACATGCCAACTGAAAAGGATGAAACTCTCATTGCCAGACGTTCTTCCAACAAAGGACAACTCACCAGATTTAGAAATTTCATTAATAAAATAAATCCCGTCGATTGTGATCTAGACGTTTTGACACAACGCCTTAAGATGTACGAACGGTCCTATGATTACTATGATCAAATTCAAACTGACATTGAATCCGCTTGCCCAGAACTTCAACCGGATCGGGACGAGGTTGAACCCTTGTATTTTGAAGGGATCGCCAAGGCCCACCAACTGATCCGCAGTATCTCAGAACCGGACGCTAGGGTCATCAATCCGGCCCAGTTCGCACCCGCTTCAGTTCATAAGGACAAACCGCAACCTTTACTTCCTAAGATAACTGTACCCAGAGGTGCCAACCTTTGAAGTGGGTTATCAGTAATCCCTTATATTGCCACCCCCCCCCCACCCACTGAAAAATTTTCACGTCAAACCCGAAACATGTTCCTCCCTTCTTGATAATGACACCATCTTTGTCCTACCCGGAAGCAACCTATAGTAAAGATATATTACACAATAAAATTTGCATATTACTTGCTAGTTCTGTCATTAAAAAAAAAAACTTCTAGCTTGTTTTGCACCCAGTAACTGGTTTTCCGTGAAAGTTTTCTTGTAACATACTTCCCCCTGTAATTACATTTTCACCTTTTGAATCATAATCGATTCCAGTGTAGATGTGCTTAATGTAGGTCTGAATGGTGTCTGATTTTTCTTAACAACACTGAAAATTCTTTCTGTGGGGGAGTTACTGTGAGGTACAAGTAATATTGCAAATACCACATTACTTAAAGTTATATACACTTTCATTTTTAAGCTCAGCAATTTTGCCCCAGTTTACATCAATTCTATATCCTTGTAAAATATATTCAGGAAAAGTATCACACTGATAAACAGCAAATTCCTCTTCAAGTTAGTCATGTTCACTTTCCTTGACCAAACTTGGGAATCTTTGAACAAAATAATCAAGAGATGAATAGGAAACCTTCATTCTAAGAAAATATCGCGATGTTACACGATCGACGCTGACCTCAGCCGTTTGACGAGAATCCCGTAGTTTTCACGATAGAACACGGAGAAAAATCGCTATTTTACATAATTGGTGTTACTTTTAGCCGATCGACGAGATTTCCATTGTCCTAGAGGTGGACACGGGAAAATATAGCATAATTACGCAATCGGCGCCGCTTGCTGTACGTTCGACAAGAATCCAGTTGTTCTCGTCATCGAATGCGGAGAAATATCGCGATGTATTGCAATCGCTGCCGCTTTCGGTCGTTATACGAGGATCACGATGTCCTCGCGGTTGGTCACTGAGAACGCGATAATATGCAATCGGCGCCGCATTCGGCCATTCAACGATTGTCCTGGCAGAATGGCGGAGGCAAGCTCGAGGATGGACATGGTTAAAATTCACGAGCAGTTATAGACATGTTGTATGGTCGGCGCCATGATTCCCGCCGTCCCTATGCTGTGGTTGGGTGTTCACGGTGGATCACGAGGAGAAATGAGTATCGCGATGCTACGTAGTCATTTCTAAAAGGGTTGACGCACTTCTCGATCCCCGTACGCTTTTAAGTATACAGTCATGGGGAAAATGGCGAGTAGGTTTCGGGATATTTCGTGATGGCTGCCCAATCACCTTTGACGGGATTCCCGCAGTCCTCGTGGTCACAAGTTCGCGATTGGGCACGGGTTTTATGATTTTACGCAACTGGCATCGATCTCGGTCCGTCTGACGAGATTCCCGCAGGTAAGTCGTGCAGTCAGCCGGCCATCTTGGGCATGTGAGTTCGGAGGATGAACGTTTGAAGTAGGTACCGTATCGAATATTACGAATTATTCTGATGGGATTGCATGAATAATACGACAAGAGGGCAAATTTTCTTTCGAATTCGAATCACGAATTATACAAGTTTTCGAGATAACCGGTTAAATTATCCGATGGAACCAAAGTTCGAAGGAAAAGTCAACATAACGGAATTTCGAATTAACCATACTGGATGTCGCTAATTTTCGAGACGGAAAGTAAAAAATGTATTTCGAAGCATTTTCGGGATTCTTTTTACAAAACTGTATAATTTCGCAAGATTGCGACATTTAATTATTTCGTGTTATTTCCGGACTTCAATTTGAGATAGTCTCCAAATTTAAAGGTCAATAACAAATAAACGTCTCGCGGAAAGTCAGGTTTCCTAATAATGCAGAAAAATATTTCACACAAAACTAAAAACTCTTCTCGATACCGAAATTATACGTTGGACCGATTTATACCACTCAAGGTATCCTCAGTATGCATTTCCTTGATGTCGGGTACGGAGAAATATAGCTTACGCAATCGGCTCCATCGCAATCTGTGAGCCAAGCGGCGCGAGTTTAGACGATTTAAACAGACCTCGGCGAATTTTCGTTACCTCCAACTATGCAGACATAAAAATTAGCTACTATTACTTTCGTTACCTGTTTGTAAAATTAGCTACTTTTTCGTTACCGGTAGACACCCTGTAACTTTCCTTTTTTTTTTTTCTTTCATAGAAATGTATTTTTTTCGTGATGTCACTTTTCCGTAATAATTTCCCCTTCGACCGTAATGCCGTAATCGTGAGCTGAAATCCGTAATAATTACGGACAATCCGTAATAGTTGGCACCTCTGTGTACCTCACTTGTCAGGCCAGGAAGGTGAATGGTATTCCTTTCACGAACTTTACTGCTCCCTTATTCATGAAAACACAGACATTCTTGATATCCATAAGTTCTATTTCTTGCGTTCGTCCTTAGAAGGCCAGGCCTTGGCCTCGGTTGAGTCACTGCCTTTAAGCGCAGATAACTACCACATCGCCTTTAATCTCCTTAAAGAGAGATATGGTAATGTACGTTTGTGTGTTGCTCGCCACATTCGCTGCTTGTTCAACTTGCCAGTCGTAAAACCTAATGACGTCACCTCTTTAAGAGACCTGTTAGGCTCCATACAATTACATGTTAGACCGTTATATCAACTCAAGCAACCAGTCCAAACTTGGGACACCTTCCTTATTCACCTAGCTACATCCAGATTCGACTTTTTAACATTAAAGTCTTGGGAAATCGAACTCACTCGCAAGGATGAGCATTCTTTCGAACACTTAATCTCGTTTCTGAACAGCCGGTGCCAAGTCCTTACAGCACTCTCATTCCAGTGCGAAAGAGTCGAAACTAGCCATCAGTGTCACATCCTGGATAAAAAAAACTTGTCTCTTCAAATGGTCATCAGTACCCATCTGTCGAGAACAAGCAAACTCGTTCTGCACCTTTCAACCATCCAAGAGAACATATCAGTCCGCTCAAGAAATCTTTAAAATGCACGCTCTGTAAAAAGTTTCACACTTTGTATTCCTGCAAATCCTTTAAAGAATTGTCTGTTGAAGATAGAAGGAAGTTTGTCTTCAATAATAAATATTGCCATAACTTTCTGTCACCTAAGCATTCTTCTTCTAATTGTACGTCTTCCAACCTCTGTTTTCATTGCAAAAGACCGCATCATTCTTTATTGCACTTTCATGATCAATCGAGGTCACTAGTACCTGCTTCTTCACTCCATGCAGAGCAGCTCCGAACAAACTAATGCTTCTTCCTGCATTTCTAACGCCGAAACTTCTCACAGTGCGCAAGTCCTTTTGCCCACTGTACAATTCGAAATCCAAGAAATATTTGGAAATTGGTTTCGAACCCGCGGTATTCTTGACTCCGCATCATCTCACAACTTTGTTTCGCAATCGTTAATTAAAAAACTAGGTCTTTCTTCATCACCTACTTCCATCAATGTATCCGGCATTGACAATTTGAAAACTTCAAAATTGAAAATCAGAGACATTTGTCAAACAAACACCAATCTTAACTTAAACTGTCTGATTCTTACCAGTATTGGCAAGGACACTCCTAGCAGCTCTATTAATACTTCCGGTTTAAAGATTCCTTCGCATTTAAGGTTAGCTGATCCTCAGTTTAATGCTCAAGGCCCCATTGATATACTTTTCAGTGCCAATATTTTCTGGAATTGCCTTCGTAAACAAACCCGTAGGCTATCTTCAAACGTGGTCGCCAGAGACACCGATTTTGGTTGGATCATTACTGGTCAAATGCAACATCCCAGTCTTCAAACCGAATCGCAATGTCATTTTGTTACTGCCGATTCAAATCCCTTTTCTGAAAAAGAGAACACTTATGTTTCCTATCTCGAAACATTTGAAAAACACTTGCCGAAACGATGTCTCAATGTAAACAACTACGTCACCTGTGTAAGTTGTTTAAATGGTTTTGCCTTATCTCCGCACAAGATGGCAATTCAAGTTCGCCTCACCTTGGGTCACTTCGTTTACCTTTTGATGTCATTTTTTGTATTAGGTAATTGTTTAAACTTTCTATCGAAAACTATCTTCCCCTTGTGTAAAACCATGGCTATCAGTCACCATCATTTCGCTGTAAGCTATGTTTCACTTTTCACGCTATTTAGTAGGAAGGCCATGGCCGCCTCCTTCCCTCATCCTCACACTCGGAAGCCGCTTTTGAAACAGCTTGAAAATCTGAATTCTCTAGCATCTAGAATAACTATTCTTACGCATAAACTCCTTCTCAATGTCCCAGCTTCTCTTCTTTGTTCAGAAGAAATAAGCTTTTTCTTTTGAAAATTGTCGGATTCCGTGATCCTCACAATTATGCGAAATTAATTACTTGCTTTGTTTCATATGTCTTTAAATTGTTTTTTTCACGTCCAAGCTACGGATGACTGCATGACGTGTTACTTGAAGTTCCACTTTAAGTCTCGGCTGATTGCACTCGCTTTGTTTGTTTATTTTGAACTGCTTGTTTGTCAATCTTGTTTGTATACAAGCTTGGGTAAGGCCAAGCTGCCGTTTATTTTCTCTATGCTTGCCAATGGTCAGAGCAAGTTTTCCTTATCTCAACTTTGGCTGACTGCCAACCATTGTCTTGTGAGTTGCTCCCGTAATTTCAGAAGCTGCTCACATCCTTCCCAAAATAAACTTGTTCTGGTCAAGGACTCTTTCAGATATTTATATTCGTTATCTCGCTGTACTATGTGGGTAAAGGTCGTTCTTACCTATCTCTCCCACTTGCTCACACACGTATCCTATAGCTGTTTCGATCCTTGTTTCATAACATCGTTGCATATTTTTATGCGCTCATGTATTGCACCCAGCTTACATATTTTGCACTTGTATTGCTCATTGTTAAACAAACTTGTTTTTTCTCGTCGTTACACTCGATGTATTTTTAGATCTATACTTGTTACGTCACGTTTCTTGATGACTTAAGTATTTCTCTGATTAACCCTTTTGATGCTTATTATAACTTAAGGTCATTGTTTATGGCTACTAGATTGTTGTTACCTATGGCGTTCTTGCCTTCTGCTCGCATAGTTCCTTTGTTTATTTGGAATATTCTTATCCTTAATCGATGTACTTGTTTCTATACGCTTTGTTTAAATTTGTTAAATCTCCTTTCACATCTTACCGCGATCTTCACTAGAGATTTATTTCTTGCAGCTTCTAGCTACTTTGTGATTGACAGCGTTGTTAATTCGCGCCTGTCGCTCCCGCATTCTAATAACCCTGATAACTTGCTTCCACTTACACCTGGTCAGTTCCTCATAGGTGCCTCCCCCTTTTTCCTTTCTTCCTCTAGCATAGATCTTTGGCGAAATAACCGATTGTTACCCAAGAGGGAAGGGAAGAGTCAGAGAAAGAATCATCTTTACTACCAACGTTTTTATTATAAGACCTCCTTCATATTGTGTTCTTGTTCTTTGCTGGTGTTTGCTGTTGTCCCCCAACATGGTGTATTTTTGCAAATACACGGAAAGAAAGAATTAGCTTTTGCTCTTCATTAATTTATATCAGTCCATTTATTTAAATTTCTTTCCCGCACACACCAACATCGAACTGTTACCTCCCGTTTGCCCCGTGCATTTGTTCATTTTTTCTGTCAGTTTTTTTTATAGAAACGCATATTCCGCTGAACCAGCCTGACAGCGTCCCATCGCTGCCTTCCGAACTTTCATTGCTTCAAACCATGAAGACTTCTATATTAATCCGCAGAGCGTCGTGTTCTTCACCAACCTACTACTCCATGGAGACACCGCTCCAAGAAGAATTTTGTTTTTGACAAGTTTTTTCATGTTTATGTATACCCTCTATTCTTTCCTCCCCTACTCGCCCGCTTCCCCCCCCCCCCCCTTCTCCCCTCCTACTGCTTTCTTCTCCGCGCGCGCAGCCCGCTCGCTCGGTCACTTCACTTCTAAACTTCGTCTCGACTTGTCTCCGTGTCGTGAGCAACTGCTCACCCTCACAGTGCACTCAACTTCTTGTTGAACATGCCGTCTAGGCTGGTGAGCTTTCGCTGCGTTTAGCAGCCCTCACTTGTACGTCGGAAGTCGACCCAGTCAGTTAGAGCTTAACTAAAGCTCGCCTCCTCAACTCGAGAGGCAAACTTTTAAATTCTACGCCATGTTTGAATTTTAGTATCAACCGTCAAAGGGAACATCGCCTTCGCCATGAAGCAAAGCTAAGTACTACTTCTACGTTCTTCAACTTATTTTAATTGATTTTAAATAGCTACATGCTTTTTAATGATCATTTTATAGGCAGTGGGAGATTTCTATACTTGGGGCAATAATCATCCTTCGCGGGATTTTCTATGTTGGGCTTTTGTCTATCTAAGCCAATCTTAACAGGAAGCAGCATTTCTTATGTTTATTAAATGAGAGATTTTCTCACAACGTGGGTTACCATTAAATTACCCACTGTCTATAAAATACTTAGCTCGTTCCACCGCTGGACTAACTTTTGCTCTATTCTTAAGTCATGATTGCTCTGGAACCTTCCAGAATCTGCACTCTATCTACCCGTTATACATTCATGTATTTTCCACTCACATATGGGAATACTTTTTCAAACTAAGGAATCTTTCTTATGAACTACTAATCAATATCTAATTTTTCTTCCTCCGTTGGGATTTTCTCTGGCGCATTCAACTACAATCTACAAATTTCTCAAGCAATAGACTCTCGCATACCTAGTGTAACTAGTTATTTCCCACCATTGCAATAACTTTCTTTGCCATCAACTTTTTGTGCTACTTCAGTGAACTTTTCATCTATATCAACAGACTATAGTGAAAAAAATGTTTGTTCAACATTTCATCCGCGTCACGCTCGTCCGTGTACAATAAATAAGGCCATGAACACTTTTCCTCAATCCCATTTGATGTTTCCCAAACCCTTTACTAACAAACCAAAATAATAAAATTGTTACTACTTTAGGTCTTTTTTCAATGAGGTGTCACTCACAATAAGTGCCCTCCCTCTCTTGCTTTATGTACAACGGATTAATATCTGTAAAATTTCGTGTCTAGGACACGCCTCAAATTGTATTGTTTCTCCCTTCTAATGAGGGAATCCAATTCTTACAACTCACAAATGAGTTATCTCTAGGTTTCACGAAAGGGAAACTTGCCCCATTTTCTCGTGATCCCTACTTAAACATAGGAATTCTAGAAACTTCCTTTCGATTGTTCTCTTCAGGTTTCACAATAAGTGACCTGCCCTATCTGTATAATCTTTACAAGTATTTCTGTATCAGTACAAGAAGTTATAGGAACTTCTATTTCATTCTTCCTGTTTTTTGTTGTTACTTTCGAAGTTGTTACTCTTTCTAAGATATTTACTTAGAAATTCTTAAAGTACACACCTTGTACTTGATTTATTGTCTAACTTCAATTACGTCAGTTATCTTTAAATTTTTCATTTATTTATCTTCGTCATTTCAAAATCTTACGAAGATTTTAAAGCATATAAAAGGTTTAAAACCAAAAAAGTTATCAATTGCCTGGCGCAAGCTTTAAATGTTTTCGGAGGTCTGCGACCCCAATTGTTACAAAACCAAAATTATACATTTGTTACAAAAACTACTTCCTTTTGCATTGTTAAATAAATTAAATATTTGTTCTTTGATTTATCATTTCTCAAACCTAACGGTTAGGCAAGATCCTGTCTTCCCTAACTCTTTCTAGGTTCATGCCCTCGTTAATAAAAATAAATCTATTGATAGGGTGTTCACCACTTGTTGCATTTGAGCAAGAACTCTTAGTTATAACTTACGTCAAACTCGCTTCCTATTTCTCCATCCTTTTTCTCCGGTCCGAAACACACTTTTTTTCATCATCTTCCCTTGGGTGTTAGGTTATTCCCAAGCTAATATTCTACCCAGAGGGTTCACTTTGATTAGCTAAAGCAGTTAAGAGTTGGCATCTAGCATTAATGAAAGTGACTAAATGCTCGTAAGAGTAATCGTCTTCTCTGGAAAGTTCAATCTCCCAAGCTTTTAGGGTTGCAACATCGACTTTAGAAACCACTAAATGTATTAAGAAAGTGTCCCAGTGTTCAGTGGGTTGATCCAATTGGGACAATGCTTTAACGTGTAGTTGTGTGGTATCAATGAGAGTACGCAAACTAGTGACGTCACTGTGCTGTGACGCGGGTGAGTTAAATAGAGCCTTCATATGGCGTTGAATACGTAACCGTGAATTACCGTATTTTCCTTTCAACAAGTTAAAGGCAATGGGGTAGTTTTCGGCACTTAATGGGAGTGCTTCAACTAACTGCAGAGCTTGACCTCGGATGATAGATCTCAAATAATGAAACTTGTAGATGACTTGAATGTCTTCATTGTCATGAACAAGAGAACAAAATAGTTCATAGAAAGAATCCCAAGTAGATTCGTCTCCAGAGAAGTGGGGTAAATCAATCTTAGGTAGAATTGGGTTGGGCTTGTGAGTCCCATCGCGAGAAACGGTTTGTTATTCGTGAAGGGAACCAAGAACAGAACCGTCTTTTTTCTGTTCTTCTTCGAATTGGCGTATTATTTTAAAAGCAGAACCTATACCTTCGTAATATTGGTTTTCTTCTTCGACTCGATCTTCGATTTGATTGAGCATACAAGTCTCAATTTCAGTTTGGATGTTACAATAATTTGCATATGAACGTTCAAAATCCTTTACACGATGTTTTAACAAATCTAATTGAGCTTCTGAGGGATCTAGCTCTTTGATGTATTTTCTGAATCGGGTTATTTGCCCTTTATAGGATGCTCGTTTAGAAGTAAGTTTTTATCCTTATCCTTTTCAGTAGGAGCCATGACAAGGTAAATAGATTAAACTATAACTCACGAAACTGTGGAACCTTGGAAATGCTGTCAGGCTGGCAGCAGCAAATAAGTTGAAAGAACGGGACACACCAAAGGAGACAGGAGCGGCCTCTTTCCACTTCACAGGCTTTGCACGGTGTAGTTATAGCAGAAAGAATCAAAGATGATATTAATGATTTGCAAAAAATTGTCAAATAACCCTTGACAAATAGAAAATATCATAAACGGACTCTCCCTGGTTTCGCCACCAAATTTTGGGTAGATTATTGGCTTGGGAATTACCTAACCCCCAAGGGAAGATGATAAAGAAAAGGAAGTGAGTTTCGGACTGGAGGAAAAGGACGGAAAAATAGGAAGAGAGTCCAAAAGAAGTTATAATTTTAACTTTAAGTATACTCAAAGGCAGCTGCCACTGCAAATCCGCTCTCCGATACCTAAAGTGGGTAAGGACCTGGGCGAAGCTAACGGGAAACGCAGCTGGAACTTGGGCTGTTCTCGAGAAAGCTGCTTTAGTGTATTCCCTCTCAAGCAAACATATGCCTACTATGGGGAAGGGTGATGGTCTGGCAAGACAAAGAGTAACGGATTTATTGTGTATCTGTTCAAAGGAGTTTGTTTCTAAACAAGTAATTTGAAGAATGCCAATAATTTGAATCAGCTTCGAGATTTTTTGTTTTTGAAATTGTAGAATTTCTAAAGAGCGACCAAATGCTTCCAAGAAGGATAGTGATAAAGCAATTATACCTTCGGGAATAATTTTGGTAAGTATACCAATAGTTGCATTTAGAAATGGCTAAGCCTTTACCCAGCAAGGCGCCGAATAAAAGTTTAGACAATGAGAAACACTTATATTTTGAAAAAACAACCACAAGTGTTGGAGAGAATCTCCACAAGCAGGAAGCTGGCGTAGCGAGCTATGCTTGCCTTACTGGCAAGTTAGAATTAGCTATTAAAGCTAAGAGAGACTTTACTAAGTTATCAACCAAGAGTTCTTGCTCAAATGCAACAAGTGGTGAAAGCCCTATAATAGATTTATTTGCATTAAGTGGGAAGAGTCAAGGAAGACAGGATATTGCCTAACCGTTATGTTAGAGAAATGATAAAGCCAAAAAGAAATCTTGAATTTATTTAACAATGTTGGGTAGTAGTTTTGTAACAAATATATAATTTTGATTTCTATAAACAATTGGGGTCGCAGACCTCCGAAAACATCCAAAGCTTGCGCCAGGCAATTAACAATTCTTTTGGTTTCAAACCTTTTATATGCTTTAAAATCTTCGTAAGATTTTGAAATGACGACGATAATGAATGAAAAATTTAAAGATAAATGACGTAATTAAAGTTAGACAATAAATCAAGTACAAGGTGTGTACTTTAAGAATTTCTAGGTAAATATCTTAGAAAGAGTAACAACTTCGAAAGTAACAACAACAAAAAGCAGGAAGAATAAAATAGAAGTTTCTATAACTTCTTGTATTGATACTGAATTACTTTTAATGATTATACAAATAGGGCAGGTCACTTATTGTGAAACCTGAAGAGAAAAATCGAAAGGAAGTTTCTAGAACTCCTATGTTTAAGTAGGGATCACGAGACAAATGGGGCAAGTTTCCCTTTCTTCAAACCTAGAGATAACTCACTTATGAGTTGAAAGAATTGTATTCCCTAATTAGAAGGGAGAAACAATATAATTTAAGGCGTGTACTAGACACGAAGTTTTACAGACGTTAATTCGTTGTACATAAAGCAAGAGAGGGAGGGCACTTATTGAGAGCGACACCTCATTGAAAAATGACCTAAAGTACAAGTTTTATTATTTTGGTTTTTTAGCAAAGGATTTGGGAAAGATCAAATGGGATTGTAGAAAAGTGTTCATGGCCGTATTTATGGTATTCGGACGAACGCGACGCGGATGAAAGGTTGAACAAGCACTGTTTTCACTATATTCTGTTGATATAGTTGAAAAGTTAACTGTAGTAGCACAAACAGTTTATGGAAAAGAAAGTTATTGCAATGGTGGAAAATAACTAGTTACACTAGATTTGCGTGAGTCTATTGCTTGAGAAAGTTGTAGATTATAGTTCAATGCGCCAGAGAAAATCCCAACGGAGGAAGAAAAATTAGATATTGATTAGTAGTTCATAAGGAAGATTCCTTAGTTTGAAAAAGTATTCCCATATGTGAGTGGAAAATACATGACAGTATAACTAGTAGATAGAGTGCAGATTCTGGAAGGTTCCAGAGCAATCATGACTGAAGAATAGTGCAAAAGTTAGTCCAGCGGTGGAACGAGCTAAGTATTTTATAGACAGTGGGTAATTTAATGGTATCCCACGCTCTGAGAAAATCTCTCATTTAATAAGCATAAGAAATGCTGCTTCCTGTTAAGATTGGCCTAGATAGACAAAAGCCCAACATAGAAAATCCCGCGAAGGATGATTATTGCCCCAAAAATAGAAATCTCACACTGCCTATAAAATGGTCATTAAAAAGCATGTAGCTATTTAAAATCAACTAAAATAAGTTGAAGAACGTAGAAGTAGTACTTAGCTTTGCTTCATGGCGAAGGCGATGTTCCTTTTGACGGTTGATACTAAAATTCTAACATGGCGTAGAATTTAAAAATTTGTCTCTCGAGTTGAGGTGGCGAGCTTTAGTTAAGCTCTGACTGGGTCGACTTCCGACCTACAAGTGAGACACGCTCAACGAAGCACGGAGGGACCAGGGAAGGGAAAAGAGTGGGGGTAGGAGACAAAAGGAATACATATAAGAATAACCAACATTAAAATATTAATTTCTCTAGATGAAATGATCTTCAATGAGTTGATAGTAGGAGTCACTAGTGCAGCCTGGAGGGTGAAAAAGTAGACGAATTTCTCTTGATCACGGAGATGATAGCTGGCGATGGCGACGAGTTCTGGTGGCCAGATTGATAAAGAAGTCCTCTTGTACAGGGATGAATTGAGGAACTTCGGAGATTCGTTGCAAGATGACGCTAGGTGGGTCATGGAGGATATATATCAAGAACAGACTTACAGGTAACATGAGAGACATAACCAACAAGGAGAAAACAGAAGATCACTGTTGGTGTTTGAGAAAAAAGGAAGGGATGAACTAAAGCATAGAGAAGCAAAAGCTTGCTCTATCTTACCGTGTATTCCAAAGAATACACCAAAGAGTAAGTACATTAAGTGTGGTTAAGATCGGTGAAACGATGTAGATTTGAGCCAAAGGCCTAAATGCAGGGAATGGGGTGGTCTGTCCGAAATTTCACGTATACAGTGATACTCGCAGGTTTCAAGGGTAAGAATACTCATTTTGGTTCAGATCGGTGAAACGGTGTAGATTTGTGCCAAAGGGCCTAAATGCAGGGAATGGAGTGGTCTGTCCAAAATTTCATGTAAACTGTTACTCGCAGGGTTCCAAAGTGTAAGTATACAAATATTGGTTGAGATCGGTGAAACGGTGTAGATTTGTATAAATAACAGACAAACCAACATTGAACTATATACCGTATTTACACAGGCTAGTGCAACAATCACAATAACGCAGGTTATCACATGAATTCTACACACACACCCATGTACACGGGGAAACATGACCACGATGTCTAAGCCCCGCAAATGAAATAATAACTGTGCGTACAATAGCATAGAGATTACTACAGTCCACTACAATCCTTGATTGTCAATCGGTCAGTTTTCCCATGTGTCCTTAAATAAATTTTACCGGACTATCTTGATACAGAGTAAATCGTTGTTGCCTAGTGACAACCTGTCCATCAATGGCGCGGCGTTGACTAGCATGATACAGTGATAGTCGTTGCCGCCTAGCGACAATATGTCTGTCAAGTTATTAGATCGGTGAAACGGTGTAGACTTGTGCAAAAGGGCCTAAATACGGAGAATGGAGTGGTCTGTCCAAAATTTAACATAGCCTAAACTATTCCTATTGAATCAGGCTATCATATACAAAAATAATTTTTCGAATCCGACTGGCAGTTCCAGAGATTAGCGCGTTTAAACACATAAACACACAAACTCTTCAGCTTTATTATATTAGTATAGATTAGATACGTTACGAAAAATATAAAAACATTGATATGTCGCCAAAGGACTTTAGGACAAAGATAAGGAGCAGTTTTATGAATTGAACTGTGATTCAGAACTAATGCAAACTTGTTCAAATTTGGCTCTTGTGAACTTTGGGTTGATAGGCGTGCAGACTATGCAGACATAGCTGACAAAGCAGTTAGATTTTTACTGCCTTTCACTACTTCGAACTTGTGTGACACTGCATTTTCTTCAATTGTTTATCTCAAGAATAAATACCAGAATAGGCTCCTTACAGTGGAAAACGATCTTCGTTTGAGGCTCATCAATCTTAAACCAGACATTCCTAAGTTGGCTTCGAATCTTCAAGCACACCCTTCACATTGAAGTTGTTAGTTAAGCTTTGGTGTTTATGTTTAATTATAAAGACTTTTTTATTAATATTATTTGTGCAGTGTCATTTCTGAATGTTTGAATTGAATACCGATACTTATTGTAATAAATAATAAAACAACTAGACACACCTTTTATTATTTGAACTTTAACTCTTGCAGTCTAACTCTAACAAAAACAATTTACAATCCATCTTTGGTCTGCTACGTAGTGGTGGTGGCTTATACTTACTATATCTCCCTACCATTAGGTGGCACGCGAGAGATTCCCATCTCTTATAGTGGTACACACACACAAAAAGGTTTGGGAAACACTGATCTAGACTACAAGTCCAAAGCGGGCAACTAATACAAGGTGATTAGGCCAAACATCTGTTAGCTTCATGCAATCAACTATTTCCCAATGACAATGAGCTCAGTGTTCATAACATCGCTAAAACCCAGCAGTCGTGGGTGGAAGTATCGTATGGGACAGATAATTTAATTTGCCACTTTCCATCAACAAGGATTGTGCTTGCTGTACAAAAAACAACCTAACAACAAACGCTTCTGTTTGTCATCAACATAATTGTGATAACACAACTCTATATCCCTTACTGCTATTACGTGATAAGGAGATGTCTTGTAAAGGGGCATAAAGATACTTACCTCTTTTGGATCTAAAGATGGTGTTTCTGATTTCCGACAGGGAACGATCTCCGGAATAGAAGTTTCCTCAATTTTAATATCGGTTTGCCGGTCTGTATCTTCCTGCAAGGAAATGACTTGATTTACAAATATATTCCTTGAAAACGTGCATTGAATGAATCAAGGAATAAAATAACAAACTGAGGGTGAATCAGGCTCCTATTAATATTCTTCTTACCTCAACAGTGACAGTTTTTGTGGATTTAACACCCAAAAAAAACATTTCAGTTATACACTCACAAAATGTAGGCCTAGCATATTGTCACTAGCACTAAGTGTTTGTTACAATATTGTGGCGAAGATGCAGTTACTTAGAGATACCATAATGATAATAAAACACAATTAAAGTTGAAAAATGTTGTATTCAAAAATGTCGTACCAATCGTTGTTTGTTTTACCCTCTTGTGACCAGATTAAAGCAATACTCATATCAAGGATACTTAAGGCAGGGAGGATTTTAACAAGAACGATAAATACATTCCTAAGAAGTGGCAGGTACTTGAAATTTCACACCAATTCACATTTAAGACATTATTCATGGTCCTTTAACATTGTCGAGATTAGGCAGTGTAGTAACAAATACAAAATATGAATATTTTTATAGGCGACAGCTAAAGAGTTTTTTAAACCAAATTGCAGACCGCAGGCTAATAATGGGTGAGGCACACTGCCATAGAGCATCTCTTCCCATGTTTTTTTGAACGGTGAATACGTGCCAGTCGAAAACCTAACCACAAACATTATCCTCCCCCATTCAACGCTCCGAGAAAAACTGGGAGATCCTCACCATCAAATTAACAATAGGTATGTACCATTGGAGGCTGTCATGAAGGGTGGACCAACGATATATTAATAGACAGTCAGAGCTAATCTAACAGCGGAGTGTTATCAACGGTCGAACAAAGTCATATTGACAATCACAGATAGGACAATTTACAAGGTATTCTCCAGAAAACTAACCTACTAATTTCCTCTGGTTTATGTTCTATGAACATACACCTCAGATTTTAAAACAGTGTTAAGTTTTCTTCCCCTTTAACTGCTTGAAGTTTAGAATGATGGATTTTTGCTCGAAACAGTTATCATTGAGGCTGTGTTTCAAACTCTCAAAATTGAGGCGTCCACTTCCAAAGGGTTCCCTGTCCAAGAAGTGAAATTGTTGGAAAAACGCAAAACGTTTATCAGACTTACTGCTTATCGTATGCTAATAATAATTTGCACATTACTATTAATCATGGAAGACTTTTGGAGGAATCACCCAATGATTCTTCGTAAAATAAAAAATATAACTTGGACAAGGTGCCGTACGGGACAGATGACCTCGTAGTTCCGCCCATTAAAACAACAATAACTAACTAACTAACGAACTGCAAGATGGACTAGGGCCATTTTGGAACAGTATGAAATAGACAAAGGAGGCTTCGTTTCTGTATGAATTAAAACTCTTTTTGAAGCTGATAATAATAAGAATGGAGAAGTGTTATATTGTATATAAACCAACTATGTCCACAATTATTCGTCTGAATCAACAACATCCTTCTTCAGTCCTGCCTCATTTTCGTCCTCCGATCCATCTGAATTGTCTCTGGCGCAAATTGATAAGATGATGTTTATGTAGAAAAGCAAATCAGGTACAGTATGCCAATCTTCATCATGAAGTTGAAGTAACCTCTTGACATCATCTTTTTTAGTTCGCTTCACCGGAATTCCAATTTCGACCTGCTGTGGATCAATGTCTGCTACCTTCCCATTTAGCTTTGTAACCTTCCTCCCTAAGCCCAGAACTGTGTTTTATGTATGCCCTCCTCAAACTAAGCTCTCCACGAACAAGAATATCTCCTTTCAGTGTCCTTCCTCGAGTGATAATAAATCTCTAGCTTACAGCAAAATGGAAGTGCAACTGGTTAGCTTTCTTCAAAATTTCTCGGGTTGCTGCTTTCCAATTGTACACATTGAGGTCCCTACCTATCATCAGGACAGTCACATTCTTCTCAAAAACTATAGGACTGTTCAGGTTTGCATATCGTGTTCAATTTCTTAATTTCCCATTCAATGCACCCAAACACCTGGTCGGGTGGACTGAATGAACGTAAGGGAACTGGGAAGATAAGGGAGCATTGTGGAACACCTTCATGACCATCCCTATCATAATTGGGTAATCATTTTGTCCCCAGCAAACAATCGTACTACTTCATAATCTTCTAACTTTGTATCGGTTAGTCGATGATATCGCGCAGAGGCAATTTCGCATGATCTTTTATGACAATTACTCAGTTCATTCGAACCAATAGTTAACATAGACACTACACGATTCCTGTTCGTTGAAATTGGAATGTTTAGATTTTATTTACGTACGAAAGCAATGCTGCGCACTGGTAAACATGTATTATTCATTCATATAAATCATTCCATTTTTAATAAAGTTTGGTAATAGGATATCTAACACATGGACAAGGGTCATTATGGAGCTCAATACCGCAGCATGCATACCCTCACAATGGGACAAGCAAACGTTTGTTATTGTTTATTATTTTGTCTGCCATATTGGATTTCTGGCATTGGACAAGCGCCACCAAGGAACTGCAAAGAACATTCAAATGCAATTTTCGAGGGTTTTGGGTCGTTTTGGAACTGTAAGACAAATATAAATCAGTAGATGATGCAGAGACTAATCCATTGATAACAAAACATGAATTTTTCATTAAGGTGGACAAGGAACCCTTTGGAAATGGATGCCTCAATTATGCCAGCAGAGTGAACCTGCTTTAGGAATAAATAACCTACTGTTAGCACAGCATGAGTTGGGGACTTCACCTACAATAGGGCCTAGGGTGCCAGCAGAGTGAACGTGCAATATGAATACAATAACATCAGCAACTGTTAGCTGCTTAAACAAGAAACAACACTAAATAAAAAAAAGTTCATATTATAAATAAATAATGCACTTTACTATAATAATAATATCGTATGGCCTCGGGTGCCTGGTGCAAGCTTTGCTATTTGACACCCAGAGGGTAGCTTGCATATCGATCTGCTGGCACCCTAGGCTCTATTGTAGGTGAAGTCCCCAACTCATGCTGTGCTAACAGTAGGTTATTTATTACTAAAGCAGGTTCACTCTGCTGGCATAATTGAGGCATCCATTTCCAAAGGGTTCCTTGTCCACCTTAATGAAAAATTCATGTTTACTCTAAGAACCTATGATTAAGTTACCACTATTTGGATTTCCACTTTGATATCCTTGGTTTCGTCTTCAAATAGATCACCTGACTCATCCAGCAGATTGCTATAGGCCTATGTTGTTCTAGAATCCTAGACGGTAACATGAATGTATGAACCAATGTAAAACATACAGACAGAATAATAATACCAAGCCTACTCTTTGGTAGCAAGTATTAAGTTCCTGGTCATGCACATGTTATGTTACACAATATGCAAATTTAATGCTACTTACAATATTAGGGACTTCGTCAGTATCAGACAACCATTCAGGCTCTCTCTTAATGATTGGTTGTTGCTCCATGATGTTCAGCAAACTAGAACACACAAAGTGCACTCGAGAATTATTAGGAGCCCTACTTATACAAATACGCTGAATAGTTATCATATATAACACATCAAATGAGATATTTTCAGAACTCCGAATGCAAGTTAGGCCACTGGTATGTTAGTGTGAATATATCCTTCCAGGTGCATAGTGAGAATAAGAGGCTAACGGTAAAACTTACTCGACAAGACGCTCGCCTTTATACGATATAACTTAGGGCAGAATATCAAGCAAAATATTAGTGACTATAATTGCGACACTATGAGGAATTACTGGTGCCAGCTTGTAGAGCAGTGAAATGAAGCGTCTTATAATTGGTTTCTCTATTCCTAAGTAGGCTACACACAAACCTTAATACAATTTGATGGGGCAGGCGTGATTATCCGACACTAAATTACATTACAAACTAATCAAAATAAAAGTAAACTCAAGTTACTCCACGAGTAATAAGAAATAGGCAGCAACTGGATACAGCGAATTTCAGAAACTAAAACACGATACTTCCGCCTCGTTTTACAATGAACCCACTTCAAACGAAATACATCAAATCTCCCTCATTGAACCAACATGAATAAAAGGGACTAAAAGTTGTATTTATCCTTATAAACTTATAATTACTGTTACCGGCTAACTTATATCATTGTCGTGCTGAAGAAATTCCTAGTTACAGTTTTTAACCTGTGTATCCTAGGCAATTGAATACGGTATCGTAAATTAATCAAGCAGGGCACGAACATGTCTCAGCAGAACTCGGGTTGCAAGATTTATCTTGATTATTAAATTTACTCACGTCAGTAGATAGTATTCCAAATAACCCCACACGGAACTAAAAATTATTATTTCGCCGCGAGGTACATCAAAGACACCGAGACGACTTTTCTATCAACGCACCCGCCGGGAAATTATTATTAACTTAAAGGAAGATTTTAAGATTATGGATGCATTTCTAACACAATAGAGAAAGTATGAGTTATTATTTTATATGCTTATGCCAAGGTGACAAGTTACAAAAGTTAATAAATGCATATTCCATCAATAACCAAAAGTGAACCTACCTTAAAAATAGAAATCACTATTATAAAGTTATCCAACAGACACTCTTTTCCCTTCCCTCCGCGCCACTGCTGGGGATCAACATTTCATGTCTAATCATACCATGGCTATCTCCTCACTATATAATTCAAAGAACGCCAAACTTGTTCACTATTAAGACTCGAGGACTGAATATCATTGCCGCCTACTTCCAACCCTAGACTACATTATGGCACAGGATACTATCGGGGAGTTGGCACACACATTAACTCTTATCGGTTGCAACGAAGCTACCGTACTATACCAGACCCAAAACAACTGTGAACATGGGCTTGCCCAGTAGCGTGCGTCCAGCTGAACACTGTTGCCACAGTGAGACTGGCGGAGATTACACAGCTCTACGCTCGCAGTATACGCACGACTTTCTCCGTGAACACAAGGCGCTCCGAATGTACTGTATGTGCATGGGCGAGCTGGCCTATTCCTACGAATATCTATGCTCACAATGGATTGCACACAATGTGATGTAAGGCATATTTAAGATGCCACACAAACGTTATTCGTGCACTCATGGTGTTGCGATCAGCATTCTTGGCTGTGACCCAGGAGGTCGATTCTCGGCTCTGCCGAGCAATTTAAATCTAGTCTGAGGGCTGGAACAGGGTACACTCAGCCTCGTGAGGCAAAACTGGGAAGATGTGGGTTAGATTCCTACCTCAGCCATCCAGGAAGTGGTTTCTCTTTTATACTCCAGGAAAATGCCGGGATGGTTCCTAACATAAGGCCACGGACGCCTCGTTCTCAATCCTCACAAGCATACGAACCAAGATGTCCTAGCCCCTCAAATGAAACAACAACAACGTTATTATTTCATATGACGTAATCTACACCCCAACTCATTCTGATTAACATTGCTTGAGGACTTTTTATAAGGTAATAGAGATACAGAAAAGCAATTTATTGGGATCAGTTTTTGTTTATTGGAGACCACCTTGTGGTGAACTGGCTAGCTCGACTTGCTGTCCATTCTTGGCTGTCACCGCGGAAGCCCGAGTTCGATTCCCAAGAAATGTAATTCTGGTCTGAGGGCTGGAACAGGGTACACTCAGCCTCGTGATGCAAAACTGGGAAGATGTGGGTTGGATTCCTACCTCAGCCATCTTGGAAGTGTTTTTTCTGTGGATTCGCACTTATACTCCAGGCAAATGCCGGGATGGTACCTAACGTGGCACGGCCGGTTCCTACCCCAAATCCTACCTGAATTAAAAATACACACACTAGTACAGACATCAAAGTGACACAGGTTATCTGGCACATTCCCCACACATCCAAACGGGGCTACATGACCACGATGTCACAAAGCCCCTAAAACAATCATCATCAACAACAACAACAACAACCCGTGAGGTCCAGATTCGATTCAAGGCTCAATCTAGACATTTAGTTCTGGTCTGAAGGTTAGAACTGGGTGCGCTATGCCTCGTGAGGTAAAACTGTGAAGAGGTGAGTTTTATTCGACTCAATCACAAAAAATAAAAACATAAATGCCGACACCACAATAACATAGGTTATCAAATTTTGTGTTTTCACGTACTTCTATTTTCGAAAACTTCTTTTAAAGGCCATATGCCCTGAAAATTATATTTCTTGCTTGGCTGTGTAAAACTATTCGGCCGCCATTTGGCTTGCTAAGTGACATTGTTATGAGTTCAAAACTTGAGGTGCCAGCACTTTCTAAAGCTCCACTACTGAATTGAAACAGCAATGCCGTCACCTTTCGTTATCTTCCCTAGCGAACCTAAATATTTCGACACCTAATCATTCTCTCTCTAATTATCCCTTCAGTTCAATGCAGGTGTTATCTCCCGGATGGCTGGTCGTAGCGTCACGGGGTTTGGACAATCAGATTCAAAATTTTTAGCTCTGTAATATAGGGTCATCGAAATAATTGAAGAATTAATTATTTTCGTGCGCGGAGAGAAATAACGATTTCGTACGGCGCAGCGAGCCCTCCTGTTGAGTTAACTGGGCAACGCCGCGCTATGCTATTGGCTGGTGCGAGTGAGCGAGGTAATCTGGCTCCTCCCTCATGTTCACAGTTGTTTTGGGCCTGGTATAGCTGGCGATTTTAACTTTCGTACGGACAAAGAAGATATGAAAATCAGAACAGTTCTAGGATGTATAGAATCGGAGGTTTTCATTCTTGTGAACAGTCCTCACACACCAACCTACGTCTGTCTTAACGGTATGAGTGTAATAGACCTGATATTTGTCAACACCTACGTTAGAGCCATCGAGTTCAAGACACTCATAAACTCCGGTGTGGCCCCAAAAAGAAAACACCCACCGGTACCCGTGTAGCCTACGTACGACTCGCGATAGATGAGTCCCTATCTAGCCGCAGAGAGCAGGAAAGAGTAATGACAAAACGTACTTTAAATACGAGCATCCTATTAGAAATAACATCGCCGACAGAACACATACCGGTACTAGATGTGATAAATCCGGGAGACGTAGATTCCGTAGCATCGAAGTTGGCTAACTACATAAAGGAAGCTCAAACAAGGGAAATAGGGATCAAGTGCAAGTCACAGCCATGGTTCGACGCGACATTTTATGACAAAAGAAGAAAGGTGTTAGATCTCCTTCACACAGCTAGAACAACGAAGACCGGTAATGATTTACTAGCATAGAGCACTCAAAGGCACAACTACAAAAACCTACTCAAGGACAAGAGAGCAAAATGGGTAGAAGAAGAAGGAAAGCGAATAATTGAGAAGGCCAAAGTTAACCACTTTGCAGCCCTAAAACCAAGGACACCAAGGGTCTCCCAAACAATCACAATGGAAATATGAAATTCACACTTTCAAGAGTTATTTAACAGGAGAGCAACACAAAGGACAACTCATGTAACTCACCCAATCGGCTTTCCGCGTATGACAGAAAAGGAGGTTTCAACCACGGTCATGGAACTGAAAAGCCACAAAGCTGCCGGGCCAGATGAAATATTTAATGAGCATCTGAAAGAGGCCTTGCCGTATTTTAAGACTTTATGGACAGCACTATTTAACAAGTGCCTGGAAATAGGCAACATTGCTAGCACCTGGAGGACTGCGACGCTGGAAATCCTGTATAAAGGCAAAGGTAGCCCTGATAATCCGGACTCGTACCGAGGAATCGCGTTGGAGAATGCTTTGTTCAAAGTATTCTCCAAACTTCTTTCTGCAAGATTGGAAAAGGAAGCTATCCGACACATACCGGAACAACAATATGGTTCCTGGAGAGGCAGATCGACACTGCATGCTATAAGTAATCTGATGGAGTATATCACAGAAGCCCTTAGGCAACACCGATGAAAATTCCACGTCATATTCATTGACTATAGGAAGGCATTCGACCTTTTAGAACGCCAGATAATCATTGACAAAATTAAACATATGATCGGAGAAGACAACTATCTGACAATCATTATAGACACATATTACAGTTAAATGAGCTCATCATTAAGGACAACATCCAATCCTCGACCCCTTTACCACAGACAAACGGAATTTTGCAGGGTGACCCAGTGAGCCCCCTGCTGTTTAATCTTGCTACAGCAGACGTTACCGAGTGTTTTGGCAATCTCAAATAGAAGGTCACATTTTACGCGTATGCAGACGACATGGCACTAGGCTCAACAAACCTAGAAGTCCTACAGGAATGCATGTTTCGCCTAGCATTATGGACAGAGAAGAATAAGCTGCAGATAAATGAACGAAAGACAGTCCATATAGAATTTCGGAAGGGAGGGAGAATAATGGGCACGGAACAGCTGTACATCACACCTACCAAGGAAAAGATTAAACGGCTAAGGAATTTACTTATCTTGGAATTACTCTACAGGCAACTGGAACGACATTTACTAAACACGTCAAAATAGAACAACAGCAGCTATATTGGCTATGAATGATATTCAGCACTTACGCAGACTCAATGGTAACACTGCCGTGAAAATTTTCATTACTAAGATAATGCCCAGAGCGACATATGGTCTTGAACTAATATGGACATACCCAGTGGCGTACGCAGGATTTCCTTCTGGGGGGTTTCATTAATATAATAGGGTAATTGTGTACATAACAGGCATTACAGGCACAGATGACCTTGCTATTCCGCCCCTTAAAACGACAGTCATCATCATAATTAAAATGATACTTTGATTAATATTCATAAAAACAACAATTAGATAACCGCTCTTTTTGCATGAAAAATATTTTAGGTCTCATTCTTTAGACACAATAAAAAAATTAAAAGAAATTCTAAAAAATATGGACAACAGTAACTAAACATTGAGACTGAAACGACGCAGTGGTATCATCATGACCATAGTGACGTGATTGCTTAAAATATTGATAGATAGATAGATATATAGTTTTCTTAATTCCATTTGATCAAATACATGTATACAATACATTTTTGATATAGGACACGTCAGAATTTACATCTACAAAATAAAAGTACTAATAGGTATTGTGCCCAACTGGCCACGGCAGTCTGGCATCGAACTCAGGTCTCATCAGAAAAGACCAGGCACATGGTTATGCCTAGAGTCGAACCATTGATCTCTGCGGGGGAGCAATTATTGGGAACCCAAACAGCAATGAGAGGTATACTGACATATAAGAAGGTAGCGTGATTTCACGATCTATAGGTGAATATCATAGCAATTTAAGGGAAGAACTGTAGCCAAATGCAAGGAAATATACATTTTCAGAGCATACGAAAATGAGAGAAGGCCAGTTTGAAGTTTTAAAAATGACCCTTAGCAAGTGGGCGGAGTAGTCTAGGCGCCTACCGAACTACTTACGTCTGGAGAGGAGAGACAGCTCAGAATTAGTGACTCGGGTATCCACCGCTTGACAACGGTGCAAGCTATGGCGGGATCGACTGCACATGGAAATTAATTTATTACAGCTAAATGGAACATTGAAATGCATTGAAATATACACCCAGGTGAATATATTCACGGAGAGGTAATTTAGGAATGGTTTTTCACCTAAATTAAGGCCTTTATCTCCAAAGAATGCATCACAACCTAACCTACGCTCAAGAGCACTGACTTAGTGACCAGTGAACGGGGAAGTACCACGATAGCGTGCCCACGCGCTGAACTAAGGCAATTAATTGTAATTAATTGGCCGAAGCGATCGCCGGCACGCGAATGTTTTTGAACCCTCCACACCTAAATAAACAAGATGTAGATGTCATTTCGGCTGAAGAGGTATTATTTCAAGAAAGGAGTCGTTCTCATGTGTCCAGTGGACTATTTTGTACGAGAAACCTTTATATATGGGGAGCGAGGCAAGCCAAGCCAGTTGCTCTGCAGTTCTTTACCAGTCTTCTACAGTATACACGTAACTAAGACGTTGCTAGGAGCGCGCCAAATGTTAAAGTATCAACGCGCCGTCGTTGGAGAACAATAGAAGCAAGTTATAAAGCTTCGTAAATAATCATGAAGTGCGTCGAAAGTAAATTATTACAGATATTTACATATTATCTGACGCAAATATAAAGTCGCCACAGCGAAAAGGAACTTATAATGTTTTTGAACAGTTCTGATACCGGGAGGTATTGTCAGAATTATATGTGACAGCATCATCAGAAACACTACAATGATGGGAGCTTGGAAATCATTGCCACCTAATTTGGATAGTGAGCTGGACAAGATTGCAGGGAACGAGGATTGAACGTCCGTAAAACGCTGTTAGATTGTCACGGAGACCAGCGGTTGTTAAAATTGCAGCGCATCTCTGAGATCAGGCGTAGGAGAAGTCCAATTTAAGGATCAACATGTGAAGTAGTGGATAAATGTATATAAATTGTGAAATAGTGTTTTAAAGTGTTCATGTGTATAGTGATTAATATGCAGTGTATTGCAATGATAAAAACCACTGCTAAAAATATGTATATCATGTGGAAAGTGTATGAATCTAAGTGTTGTGTCAAGGATAACATGATGGATTAATTCAAGCGTCATGGTAGCGCTACAGCTGAGGCGCTGGCAATATCCAGCAAAGAGGAAAAAAGTGAGTACCCATTTTTTATAATGTAATTATAACTAAGTAGTTCACCATGTAACGATTTATCACTTTGAGTATAAGATGTAATAGTCACTTACTGAACGAGTTTTCACCACTCGTCTTGAATGAAATATGGCTTGGAAGGTGATTTGTTTGAGGCCATTCAGGCAAAAATAGTGATGGATGTAACGGTAACGTTAAATGATAATAATAATATATTATGGGTCGGCAACAATAAAGTAATAGGCATTTTAGGCCTAAATAACGTTCAAATAGTGTCATGTCTAATGTAAAGATACTGTATTTGGTAAACAGTAAGAGTATAACGTGAAATATAAAGAAATACGAGAGCTTTTTCAGTGTCAGTGAAATATGAATGAATATTTGATATGGTCAATCCTTAGGATTATGTTTGAGGACCATTAAAGTAAAGTAAGCCAGTAAATTTTATTACATTTGTGTTAGGAGCTATGTAAAGCTTTGGCTTAAGTGGTATGACAGAGAACGCGAGTGCCTTAATAATGGAGTCATATATGTGAAGTATTGTTTGAGCCGCATGTAAGCGTGCAGAATTAACGTAGAATCCAGTGATTTACGTAATAAATATAGCGGGGACAACTAGTATAGCTTGCACGTTAGGTGAGAAGTTGGCTAAATCTACGAGTAGTATCGCCTTTGAGCATACTGTATTATTTCGCAGCGAATTGGACAGAGTCTGTCTGTATCCAACGCTTGTTTGAATTATGCCACTATTGACGTCCGTCGAGACGCTGTGAGCATGTGTGTGTTAATGACCCACCCTGTGAAGTGAGGATCATATTCGTCGTTTAAGAACGCAGGTTTCCTTATATTTTATTGACAGCTGCTGGTGAAAGTCGTGGATTTTCACTATGATGCGCGTCTAAAAGCCACTTGTAGTCACCATAGAACGGCAAGACTATCACTAAAATTCCACCCCAGCCATGAATGTTAATTATGGAGCCAGTTGAGCCCAAGACACAATAAGGATAGATGTTAAATATTTAAATGATTCAATTATTTAGGAGCCACACTCAGTGTTACTCCAGTCTGCTTTTTGTAAACAAACCTGACCTTGATCTTGAGAGAGAGAGAGGGAAATGGTAGACCACTTCTGCAGCGGCCATCTTGAATAGCTAGCTGGAACGAATTTTATTGCCTGCTAAGGGGGAGGAAGGTCGTCCGACCAGTCCCTTGTAAATTAGAGTCACACTAGGACCATGACGAATAGAAGGAGAAAGTGAGAAGACTCCTGAAGTTCAAGCGCGCCCCGCCAGGCAGCGCTAGAGTGGGCACGATCCAAGCTGCCGGGGTCAGCTGGTCTTAGGGATGCTGCTAAGGGAAACGAATTACTTTGTAACTAATACTCTTTTAAAAAGTAATTAGCGGTTACAATTAAAATAGCATGGCAGGGCACAATGGAAAATATAATTCACGGAAATAAGAACTACGGTCTTCATTACATGTTACGGAACGCACAGATTCCTGGAATATACAGTCGGAGAAAGCCCATATCTTTCTCGTAACATCTGCAGGATTAAGGATGTGAGGTTGTAGAGAGCTTGTCTTGCCACTGACTCCTAACGAATTCCTGGTCTTTTTATTTGATTGACTACCATCACAAGTAAAGCCAGCCACCCTCGCCCCAGCCCCTTCTAACTGCAAAATCACCTATCATAACGAATAGAATAAGAAGTGATATCACTGGCCTAGTACGCCTGGTCCGCCGCAACGCAGCGCTGGCTCCGATCTGTGATGTAAGTTAGCATTGGCGCTTACGAGACTTTTAAAACCTTGCGACCTGTTTTACATGTTAAAACACCGCAAGATATCCTCGTACGCGCTTAATAAGTTCGACATCTCCACTTACTTTACTGTGCCCAATTATAATTTAATAAGTCGCCTCCTGTAATAGTTCAGTTTCGACAATAAGCGAAGACAGAGAGCAAGTTCAAAATGCAATTAGTTTTGCCAGTTATCGGTAAATTTTAAAAAAAGAACGGAAAAATTAACCTCGCTAACAGAAAGGATTTCTTCACATTGTTACAAATTTTACATTCCCTTAACAGACTTGCAACACAGCCCAAAAAAAAAAACGTACGAACGCAACTTTCAACTTTACCGTAGATTACTATAAAATTCAATAATAACCATAAATTTCACTCCACAAACACCAAATCAGTAAACTACCATCGTTTCAGAAGAACTTAACATTTAACAGACATAGAAGACACAGTCATGACCCCTTCTTAGAGTAGGCTATTGCCTAAAACTGATCACGCCTCCTTCAGCAATACGGTAGATATATGTTTTTAAACTCATTGTCGTTATATACCCATCCCTTTCTTCACAGAAGTACCGGTAATCTTTAATGGCATCAGGAGCAATCTTATTTACACCATACTGGACAAATAGTTAGGCAAATTAGGAAATATATGTGGAACAAAATCTTTCAATCGCCAGTTGGTTCTTGGGAGAAGTACTACTTCCTATCACAAATTTGTCAAATTTAACAATTAAATCTTCTGAAAAGTGAGCATCACAGATGTAGGACTTTTCAGTAAGTTCCCTATCCTTCCCTGGTATGGCCCCTTTGCACTTGATAAAACGTTCCTTATCTTTAGAAGGTTTGAAAAACCGTCTGACCTCTTTACAGTCCCCATAGCCAGATCTGCATCCTGGTGCAAAACAGCAATGCATCTTCATTACTCACATTAAGCACTCATGAAAATGTAAGGGCTAAACTGCTGTTTACTTACATTAAATAACAATAAAATTAACACACGAAGATAACGTCAACACACGACAAGAAATTAAATTCCATTTCAGTTAATGCTTCCTACAATAGCATTTCAGGTATTAATACTATGAAGTAATAGTGTAAGCACTTGTATATCAATAAACGTTTGCACAGAACACAACCAAAACACTCCGACCGATTAAATATTTAATATATCGCACATTAACACATAAACATATGTGGAAATCAACAATCTCAAATCGACTGTAGCGCTGCGTAGCGGCGAGTGCCAACCCGATCCGTATTCATTACATGCTATTGAGGGAGAAGAGATCACACTTTTTATTCTATTCGTTATGCACCTATATTAGAATTTTTGCGAGAACGCCCCGTGAGTAGCATTTCTGCTTGCGTAAACAGCTAGTGGCTGCACCCATTATATGCATGAAAGGTACGAACATGAACACTAGAGCGTGATTTGCAAGTACGTTCTTCTGGAGGTCAGGTGTGTGTTCACCTAAATCAACTAATCCATCTACTTTATCAGAAAAGCTATTTAACTCGATTTCTTCTCTTAGCTTCTCTTCTTCGAAAATTACAACACCGTAACGTGAATTATCATTCTTTTCTTCCTTAAAATAGTCTGAAATAGCATTTATACTATGCGAATTAACTCCATAAGGGCACTAAAGTGCTTTACAAAGTTTTCTCAAGTGACTTTCTGAAGGCAGAGGCAAGAGATTATGTCGCCGACAATGACGGAATATTTTCGGTGATTTTATTCTCAACAATAAACACTCTAAAATGAATTCATTGCTGTACCTCATTCCATTGGGAGATTTTTCCTGGCATTTCTTGAGCATAGTGTCTATTATAATATTTTCCTTCTTGCTAAGGTGTTCGTTATCTTTGTAATTAAATGCCTGTGAATTTCGAACCTGCTTCTCCAGTAAATTAATTCTCGATTTTGCTGAGTTGAGGCAGGATCTATCGCGAATTAAATTACGGTTAGCATTCTTTAGGCGCCTTTTGAGCAATATTATAGTCTTTTCAGCATCAGTAAGTACACTAGAATGACCCAAATTCTTATCAACATTGGACTGACCTTTTAATGCCTCATTCGTTGCTCCACTCCCATCTTCAATCTTCTTTCTTGTTTTTCTGGTGGTGTCGAGATTCTTTTTCCTGTTGGGAGCTTTACTGGACTTATTCTCACTACTTCGGTAAATTAGGGAAAAAATGAGGCACTGCTCCAGGACGTAACTTCCACCACACACGAGAGATTTCCACTTCTTCACCATTCACTATAAAATTACCTGATTACTATCAAATCATCAGAGAAATGAATTTGACAAATTCTAATACTTCGCGTTAACTCCATATCCTTTCGTGGAATAGCTCTGGCCCATTTTTAGCTTACTTTTCGCATTTTGCAAAAATGAGGAAAAAGTAGACTTATGAGATCGATCCGGGAAAATGTGTGTCTGTCTGTCTGTCTGTCCGTCTGTCTGTCTGTCTGTCTGTCTGTCCTTCTGTCTGTCTGTCTGGCTGTGTGTGTGTCCCCACCCTATCAACTCCTAAACGGCTGCAGCAATCAAAACCAAATTTAGTATGAGTAAAGATGTGCACCGGAATATCTCACGTCCATATATTTGAAAATGAAGTCAGTGTTACCAACTGCTGAAAAAACGCACTAGATATTTGAGCTCCATGTTGGATATCTTGCAAGGTATGCATGGGAGCTATTCCAAAATTGGCACACATGTAGATAGGACTATTTCAGTTTAATTTCCAGGAGGCCAACCGTGACAGTGTTGCCAAAATAATGTTAAGTCTTCTGATAGGTCCAATGTTTAAATGCCTATAACTTCTACACTATCAATTGGATTTCAACCAAATTTTGTATGTAATATCTGTACATAAACAGATATGACTGAGCGTATTTTTAAGGCCACCAGGGCTGCCAACTATTAATAATTTCTCTCTCTATTTTTTTCATCCAAATACCTATATATCAGAAAGTATGCAAGCCAACAGCTTTAAACTCTGCACACGTATATTCTGACATTTTAGATTAATTTGGAGTAACTTATATACGTCAGTTCTACCAACATGATTATAAACCTGCTGATAGTACCAATTTTTAAATACATGTAACTTCTATACTATCAGTTGGATTTCAACCAAATTTCATATGTGCTATGTGTACCATAACAGATATTACTATTAGTATTGATAAGAGCAATCAGGGCTGCCAACTGTTAATAAATGCTGTCTATATTTTTTTACCCTAATATCAATATATCAGAAAGTATGCAAGCCAACAGCTCTATACTTTGCACACGTATAGCACCTGACATTCTAAATTAATTTGGAGTAATTAATACAAGACAGTGCTGCCAACACGATTCTATGCCTGCTGATATGTCCAATTTTAAAATACATGTAACTTCTATACGAACAAATGTATTTCATCCAAAATTGGCACAAAAAGATATCATAATATTTCAGATTATTTCTGACCAGCACACGCATGACATTGTTGCCAACATGCTTTTACGCGTGCTGATAGATCCAATGTCTAACTGCATGTAACGTCCATTGGACTTCAACCAAATTTTGTATTCTGTACCTTAAGAGATGGAACTAAGAATATATTCAGTCACCAGGGCTGCCAAATGTAGTGCTCTATTAGGCTACATTATACCAGGTATATTTTGAACTAATTAGATATTTCGATATTACCAACTTAATTTCGTCATTATTCTAGATAGGTTCATATTCTGTAGAATAATCATTGGCATGAAAAGTAGGCTGTATAGTTCTTCACGGAACTTCTTGTTTTCAAATTGATTTGTATTCTTCGGTGGTGAAAAATATCGTATACGTCAACTACTCTACCATACCCTGACTTACAGCCAGGCAAAAAAAAAACACTACGGCATGTTGAACTATTAAATTAACAAAGCCGCGTAAGAAATATGTTTGCTGTTCACAACACAAAACGCTGATATACACAAGACACAATGAACTGAATTTAAGAACTGAATGCAAAGAAAATTCAATTTAATTCACACAAATATCTCACACAGTAACTTCTCGCGCACTTTTCTAAGACCCGGCTCGACCCAACAACAGGACACGTTGTTGGACATTATCGCTTGCAGTGCTTGTAGTGGCGGGACCACAAACTACCGTGCTATAATAGCGGAGTCCTCACACTAGGTCCTTCTATTCGTCATGCTAGGACACTGAGAAATCTCGATATTTAAATATGCAATTAAGATATGATTATTTTGATGATGCCAATTGAATTGAACGGTGGGTTGCAACTCACATACGTTGTTGAATCATAGAAATCAGATAATATTTGGCTCAATTATTCTCTGAGGAGAAAAGCTGAACCAAAATAATGTAGGCATCTTCTTTTAGAGTGCATTTTGCCATTCCTGCTAATTTATGCAGACGGGTATGTGTTTTTCCCAGAACATGACACATTTGTAACAATGATAAGCCCGACTAGACCCTGAAAATCGTTATATGGTGAAACTATAAAATTAAGTACCACTTTTCCTAAGGCGTTCATATGCATGGAAGGAAGGAAGATGATTCACGCAACACAACAAATATCTGTTAATGATTGCAGAAAGTAATGAATTCATGTTAATCAAGGTAAATGCCATAAGAAATGGAATAATGTTTTATTAGTATCATTTTATGTGATATGTGATTTTTGTGTTATGATACTCCCATTATGTAAAATTGTGTCAGTTGATGAACACTATGGAAACCCATGGAAGTCTGAAAATATCATTGACAGGATGCTAGAATTAGATTTGAATGCAGTGTAGCACTATTTTACGAAGAAAGCTCACAGAACAACCCTATTTTATTTGTGGGAATTAAATGTAATTTGTCCTTTGTTTTGTATTTGTTGTATAGCCATTGATTTTAGACCAGTAAATGGATATCTTTAGGAAAATGTCGTGTATTTCCTGTAGAGTAGTTACCTGGTAGACTCAAATCCTGAGCATGTGGTCGTATGGTGGGCAGGAACGTCCCATACCTCGAAAGACCGTGAGTTAGTTGGGATACGAACACATGGTCCACATGATGACAATCGGGTACAGTATATACAGTAATACTAATACTATAACTTTTTATAACTTATTATAATAACAGATCTTAAGAGATACAATCTTATTGGACAAATATTTACACCTTATTCTATTATCATAATATGAAAACTTAATTCTATAAATACAACAACTTACCGCTAGGTATTTCAATTAAAATAGAAAAGTAAAATATAATTATAGATTTCATCGTTTCGATACGCTAAGATATCCATCTACAGAGTAAAAACAATAGAACTGCAGACAAGCTTTCAACATTCTATCAAAGGTTTTCATTTTTGGGGCAAGTTTTATATACTGGGGTAGTTTATTGTATAATTTAACTCCTGTGTGATAAGTTCCTTTTTGATATATGCTTGTGTGTGTGTGTGAAATATGAATGTTTTGATTTTGTCCTATGTTATGCCTATGAACATCATTGTTTGTTTTAAGAAAAACATCCTTATGCATTAAATTCTTTTTACAAAACATAATACTTTCAAAGATATATATACAGGGTAGAGGGAGAATGTTTACATCTTTAAACAGAGGTCTACATGATTCTCTAGTGTTAACAATTGCCATAATTCTAATCGCCCTCCTTTGTATCCTAAACGTGCTTAGTACATCTGGCGACATACCCCAAAATATGACCCCATATCTTAAGTATGAATGGAAATAAGCAAAATAAGTATTTCTTAATGTGTGCATGCTAGTGCAGGTTTTCAAAATACGTAACGCAAAGCACATCGAGTTCAGTTTAGTATTCAGATATTGTATATGTTTATTCCATTTCAAGTCATGTTGTATCCATAGTCCGAAAAACTTTGTTTCTGATTTATTTTCTATTTGATGACCATTTAATGTTGTATTGGGCTTCGAAGGATTCCTATTCTGTACAGTGTGGAAATTTAGACATACTGTTTTTTATAGTTGATTATGAGGCGATTATCTTTTGACCATTTGGTTAACTCTCCTGTAACGGAGTCAGCAGGCTGCTGTATGTCCTGTTTAGTTTCACCTTTTATTACGAGTGTTGTATCGTCCGCAAACAAAATTTCCTTATAAGAATGAACGTTCTGTGTTATATCATTGATATATAGAAGGAAGAGTAGTGGGCCCAAAACCGATCCCTGGGGTACTCCAAATTTAATAATTCCCTCATTGGACAATGTTTCATTAAGTAATTTGGTTCCATTATCCTTGTGTCTCAAGCTTACTATTTGTTTACGCCTTGTTAAGTAAGACTCTATCCATTTATTAGCTAGACCTCTAATACCATATTGATTTAGTTTTGTAAGGAGGATTTTATGGTCAACAACATCAAATGCTTTCGATAAATCCAAGAATAGGCCAGTTACATGTTCCTTATTGTCAATTAATTTCAGTTTACTATTAATACATTCATAAATTGCTGTCTGTGTAGATTTTTCCGTTCTGAATCCATGTTGTGAGTTTGATAATATTTTATTTTTTTCTATAAAACTTATCAGTCTCCTATACAAGATTTTTCCCCACAATTTTTGCGATACCAGTTGGTAAGGTAATAGGACGATAGTTATCTAATTCATCTTTTGAACCATTTTTGTGCACTGGAATTACTTTTGGTTATTTCAAAATATCCGGATAAGTTCCTGAGAGAATTGAACTGTTTATTAAGTGTGTAAGTGGATTTATTATGTTTTCTGCACATTTCTTTAAAATTGCATCTGGTATGCCATCAATGCCAGCACAAAATTTATTTTTAGCTCTTTTATAACTATTCTTACTTCTTCACTTGTGACATGATTTATAAATAAAGAATCACTATATATATTTATTTTATTATTAGCATTTAGTGTATTTACCTGTGATTTATTTAATAATTTTTGTGGAATTTCCAGGAAATAGTCATTGAAAGTGTTTGCTAATTCCTCTGGATTATTTATCATTTATTTAATATGCTAGTGATTTTTTGTAGTATAAATTGAATTCAGGTGTTGTGTGGTATTGTTTATATAATTTGTGTAGAAATTTCTTTCTTTGACATGAATTCATAATCCCTGTGATCCAATTGTTAGTTTTGTTAATTCGAACAGTTCTTTGTCTAAAGGGGAATGCTGTTTAAAAATAGTATTTTAGCGTACTGTTAAATGCATTAAATTTATCATTTACATTTTCTAGTTTATAAATTTCAGACCATGTTTCCTTATTTAATAAGTCATTGAAATATGTAACATTTGTTTCAGTGAATGACCTGCACTTTGATTTTACTCCATTATCATTATTATTGATTGTTTCGGGTACTTCAAAACTCAGTATTTGTCCATGGTGGTCACTAAAACCCGGACAATAGATTTCTATTGAATGGTGATATTATTCTGTATTTAAAAAAATCGATCAGGAGTGGTTTTACTAAATTTTGTTATTCTTGTTGGGGTATTTACTATAGGTTTCAGTCCATAGGAAATTAGTAACTGTGTTAATAAATCACAATTTCTATCAAATTTTAAGAAATACACATTTACATCCCCACAAATTATTATATCGAAATTTACTTTGCTCATGTTATTGAGTAACAATTCTAATTTATCTATAAATAAAGGAAAATTTTTCTGACGGAGAACGGTATACGCATACAATTATTAACTTAAACTGCTGTATTTTTACGGCAGAGAATTCAAAATCCTGTTCCATAATTAGATAATCATAAGCTGTTAACTGTTGATATTTTGAGAGAAAAATAATGTTTTTCTCTCCGCGTTTCTACTGCAATTGCTATTGGCTCCCAAAATCTGACTATCTTGATTATTTTATCTGTATCATTAATTGGAATAAATTGCATAAACTCCTCTCTTACTGAATTATCTTTAAGGAAACGGGCACACAAAATTAAAGCGACCCGAAACGACGTGAAAAGAGTTACCGATCGCACACGTACAACAAAACTGATCCATGGGTAGCTCCAACACTGCGAGTAGAGTGCAAGGCATTTATTAAGTGAGGAATGTGACCACACCTAAGGTATATATGTGGGAGTTAATACGCCTAACGAGCGATGCCGTAAAACAGGTGATAGATGGGACAACATATAGATTCAAGTAAAGGAATATCTCTGGGGGGGGGTAAACCCTGAACCCCCCGCCCCGTCGGTACGCCACTGGACATACCTGACCAAAAGAAATCTCAAGGAGATCGAACACATAAAATCAACTTACCTGAAGAGACTACTGTGTGTCTCGAAATTCACCCCATCTAGACTAAAATATGAGCTTGTCGGTGAACCTTTATTCATAGAACAAATAAGACAAAAAATGCTCCTTACATCTACAAGGGCATATCAGAAAATGACAGAAGAACTGCAGCGTAAAAGAAATGAGATATGGTTGGAGTTATACTCTACTGATGCAAGACCTCAACAGAATAGAAAGGATTGAACAACGATCTGCGCCATACGATAACGCGATTTGCAGTTCATGGATTCCACCACCGCAGCTGCAGAAAGAAGACTTTTCACATACCGGACGAAGCCACCTTCGAATGTGAGCAGTGCGGAAAACAGTACGACCGTGACCATGCCCTTTCGTGTAATCAGTGACTGATAACTCTGACACAACTCTGTAGCGAATAGAGAGATATATGGGCAGATCTTTTATGCGATTTCATTATTAATGTATTTATGTACTATGTATGTATGTATGTATGTATGTATGTTCTATGACCATTGGCTGCAATAAATGTTTATTATCAACATTTCATAGGCAGCGCGAGGGTCGCGGTAAAGCTTCGTTCTACCACTTTTGCCAAGTAATTAAAAATGTATTTTAGTACTAAGGTCCCTAGTTGGCACACATCAACGCTCATGCCAAACCGACCGGCGGGATTGGGAATAGACTGTTATGATTCATTTGCCTCGTGGTGTTGGTTTGTTTTTCGCCGGTGTTTTGATTAAGAAAGAATGCCAAGCACCACGACGTAAGAATTATGAGGATAATAATATGAACAATATGGCATTGTTAGCCTACTTTCTATTGTTGCAATAATTGAAAGTGGACTTATGAGTTGGGTCCAGACATTTATGCACCAGAAACCATTAATATATGCATGCAATTATGCACTAAAATGTAGAAAATATGCATTAACAATAAGCCAATGTTATTCACTCTTCATTCCCAACTTTGGCGTAATATGTGGAGTCGTTTTTGCATGATGTTCAAACTGAAATTACTTTTTACATTTTACTTCCTTCGAGCATATTTGGCAATTGATGATAACGCTATCAGTTTAATAATCACTGTAACCTGACACCCATTGATTTAATAAATACTTTCTGCCGCTCTTCTCTTTAGGCATTTTGAGGCAGCATGCTTGCGTATAATACTGTTATCTCGTTATCTGTTCCTGAGAACGTTGCTTACAAGGGATGTCCAAACACGCAGGCGAAACCAATTTTGTTCCAAACGTTTTAAATTATACTTAATCTCATATGTATAGCCTATGCTAAAATATGCTGTTATGTTCAAAAGATGCAAGAAATCCAATAAACCCACAAAGGATGCATTTTCAAATAATCCGGTCCTTACTTATGGGGTCTACACGGGCCAAGGGTTGTCAGTCTGTGTGTATTCTGTTTTACCCCGCTATCAATTCAAAGAGGACGAAACCGATTTGAACGAAACTTGGTAGAGAGGTAGCACTAGCAAAGAACACCTCAGTGTCATGCTTTATATTGCTACTATCTTACCAAAACTTAATGGCATCCTCTCAAATGGTCAAAAATTAAATAACGACCAAACTACTCATTGGATCATTACTAAATTGTGTAAAAACATTCCTTTGTATGGGACCCGTCGTCCGCTCAAATTACTAGGTCTTCATCCGTACTGTAATGTCTTCTTGAATAATACTATATAGGTTAAGATAAACCAACAAGAATTAGCCAAACAACTGTGGATGCCAATTGTAATCAGTTTTATAAATACTTTGGTTAAAACGTTATTCTTAACCTCGATACGTAATAAATATTTGATTTGGCGGCAGCTAACAAACCGATGGATTGTAAGCAATATAATATCTATGGTAGAGCTCGGAATACTCGTCTTACTCGAGTTGTAAGGTGAAATATCACCAGCCAGGTTTCAATAGATAAGAAGGAAGTGATCATATACTGTGATATATTGTTTGATACCGCAAGCAATATAACTAGAAAAGAATTTATAGATGCTAATATAATTTGAAAACTTGTTGAAAGTGATTGTATATGCTTACCAAGCTCTCCTCTTTATCCATGGATAAGGTTAATTAAATTACTTGTTATATATATTATTCTGGGCATATTCGAACAACATAAAAATCTTTATAAATAAGTCTCATTATTCTCATTTTAATGCATCGGAATAATCCATAGCGTATATCTTGTTTTAAAAGCTTTCCATCAATCCACTCTCACCAACCAACTTTCAATTATTTTTCTTACTGTTGCTCCTTTAAGCGAATAATAAATAAATATCACTGTTTACTCTAATCTTTGATCTCGATAAAAATATAGTTCCAAATGTCGTCAGCACACAAATCCATTAGCAGCAGCCATTTTGCATGTCATGAATATAAAGTCTGTGGTGCATCCACTTGATACTGCACCCGTAAATTCGGGAAGTTGCCTGTCGGATAATCCATAGCCCAGCTGGATTGCCTATTTCTAATAGCATCGGCTAAATACTTCATTAGAAATCGCTCCAACAAGGTCTTCAGGAATTTACATACAGTATGCTGCAATAATATTGTGGATAACAACAGAAAATACGGGGCTCACTTGATCACCTACCTTTCTTTTCCTCGGGGTTATGGGACTCAGCTTCGCTGAAAAGGGATCCACAATACCTTGTTCCTTATATTTAAAATGAATCACTCGCTGACGACCTACAACACGAACTGTGTAAATTTATTGAAACATGAGTAAACTATATCTAATATTAAACAATAAACAATACTAATAAAATAATTCTAACGCTATCAACACGTTATCTGCGAGAATCTCAGTTCTCTCTCAATACAACTTGTAGTTAAATATATACAATATTTTCTCAACATAAAGTTTCACTGACACTCATCAGTGTTCAATATACTGCACACACAATGTCTTAGATAGGTTTTTATACAATATCGGTCAAATACATTCAACCAGCAAAGGTCAACTGCACGTTTCTATACAACTCCGTGGTTTAATATATATTTAATAAAGGAATAAATGACATAAGTAGACAACCTTTCTCTAATTGTATTCCGCTCAAACCCTCGTGTCATCACAGCTAAAACGTTACTTCAAATGTGCTGGAGTTTTTAGACACAACGACTCCTTTGTGATATATGCCACTTTCTTATCAAAAGAACTATATTTCCTTAACTTCCCTTGAAATGCGGAACACCCTCACACGAGCTCAGACAAAGCTCTACCTCACCTCATATAACACTCTATATGGTATAAACAAATATCCTCTACTATGTTAAAAAATAACCAACTGCAGATTAATTGTTATTAACATTTCTTCTGTAAGAACCTCCTTCGATTAATGGCATAATCGTCAGCGTCGTCACACTCGACTACTGATCTATAATTATACATCCTTCTATTCTTCAAAGAAAACTTCCATAAATAAAAAGACGAATTTAGACTGTCGTGAATGACCTCCTCGAGTTTACTACACAGAAAGATAATTTATTGTTAACTCATCCGTCACAAATACACGTAATAACAAGTAGTTCCGTGAAGAACTATACAGCCTATTTTCATATATCCTGCTCGTGTTAATTGCCTCTATCAACATACAAAATTTCACTTTAATTGCTGTAACAGATTCGAAGATATTGAGAACCGTCTAAATATTTCAGATGGTCGCCAGGTTGGATTTTTATTTTTGTACTATTACATTAAGATTATTGTGTGCGTGTCGTATTCAAACTTCAATCGCATGATTGGAACACAAGAAGTAAAAACGAGATTTTAAAATTACGCACAGTAGCCATCTTGTGATATTGCAAACAATTGAAATAAATTAGATGCCAGTGGATCAACATTTGTATAAGCATTTAACGTGCAACGTTTCACGGCACTCGGATAGTTAATTCGCGAGAAACGTCCATTTAATATTTATACTTCGCGTCACCGCCATGTTGGATTTGTGCTCACCAGGTTACTGAAAGTTCTATAGGTGAACATATGTTCATAGTCTCTATGAACATAAAAAAAATCAGTTTGGTTGCTGTACAAGATTCATAGATATTGAGACCGTCTAAATGTTTCGGAAGCTCGACATTTAGGATTGTTATATGTATAGGTCATAGAGTTAGGTACCATTCAAGGACAATTATTGCCTAGGTTCATTATTCAAAGTTTCACTTCGATCGCATGATTACGACACAAGAAATAAAAACTTAATTTTAAAATTTAGCACAGCCGCCATCTTGAGGTTATGTAAACAATTGAATTAAATTAGATGGCAGTGCATTTTAATCTGCAAAATTATTTACTGTACCACATTTCACTGCGCTTAGAGAGTTAAATCACGAGCAAAATCTATTAAATTATTTCAAATTCGCTTGGTCGCCATGTTCGTTTTGTACTCTACAGGTTTATGAAATATACATAGGTAAACTTGTATCAGTAACCTTTATCACCGTTCAAATTGCAGGGTGATATCTGTAATAGTTTCGGAGATATAGAATGTCTGTGAAATATTTCGCACAGCCGCCATTTTGAGGTTATGTAAACACTTGAACTAAATTAGACTCCAGTGCATTGCAATGTGTATAAACATTTGCTGTACCAAGTTTCATTACGTTTGGATAGTTAAATCGCGAGAAAAGTCTATTTAAAAGTCTCAAGTTCGCTTGACCGCCATGTTGGTTTTGTAGTCACCAGGTTTTTGAAAGTCTCATAGGTGAACTTCTAGTAGTGCCCTTTATCACCATACACAATTTCAGGGCGATATTTGTACTAGTTTCGGAGATATTGAATGCTAATGAAATATTTCGCACAGCCGCCATGTTGGATTGGTGAGACGTAATACAATTTGAAGGGCACGGTCGAGGTCGCCGGGAGGAGTGCTATGAACTTTCCGAGTTTCATTGAAATCGCTCTGGGCGTTTAGATTTTATTAGGGACACACACACACACACACCTCACACACACACACACACACACACACACACACACACGCACACACACACGGACAAAAGGTGATCTCATAAGCCTATTTTTTCAAAATTGAAAATAGGCTAAAAATACTAATTCTGTTTCATCACACTTGTCAAGCTTTAATTTGCACATCATTGCAATATCAGGTCAACATCATGACGTGAAATGCCACATATAGTGTATAAATAACCAGACATGTTATTTATAATGTCAGATAGAATTCAATCTTGACCGGGATAAACTAGCCTTGAATTCCTAGTCAAAGATATAAATTGTCTTCTATAAAGAGATATTTCCTAAAACAATTAATTGACTAAAGCTTTCAGCTTTTTCAAATAAAGTAAGGATTGTCAGTTTCGCAATGTCTTTCCATTCTACACGAAGAATGTCTATGAGTTTATGACTTCAGTCGTATCAAACGACTAGTTCTTGCTAGATCGCCGTAAAGTTTATATACAATGATGATATAAGGACATCATTCGACGTTTCTTCTGGTCTTGAAATTGATACAATAAAGTGCCCAAATTAAATTGTTGAAAAGAATTTAATTTGCCTCCATGACACTGTCTGAATCCTTGGTTCAAATAAAAATCAAAATTCGATAGTCAAAATGACTAGTCCTACATAAGGAAATCTGATTCCTTAAATAAAATCTGAATGTCAGTTCAACAACTGATCCGCAGAATAAAAATTGAAAAATAGACGAAAAACAATCATCTCAAATGATCTCGATGCATACAAATCCTGATACACATATGAAGAATAAGTTTACATCGAAGCACTGAAATACATAAAATATGGAGTAAAGACGTCGGCTCAGAATGTCACTAATCAAGCTCTATACTACAAATAAATAACACTGCTACCTTATTTAGACGATAACTTGAAGGTCTGGGTAAGTATTTGCAAAATACTTAGGAATTTCCTCAGTCCAATATACTGAGATGGACCTCCATTCGAAACATCGGACCAGCGACCTCGGATATGAGAAAAGGTTCCTTCTCCAGTAATCACCAACCTCCGTCTGGAATCGAACGACATCCTTCTGGCATATTCTTCTGGGTTGCCGGGACTTTCCCTAGGCATCTTGACTATATTCTTCTGAAGGATATTCATTCTCCGTCGCAAATATATATCAGCATCATCGTTGAGTAATTATTTTACAGAAATATTCATGTAGATGGTGAAAAAATTATTTATATAGGTAATCGTTGTTCTAGTTGTGTTCGTAAACTGACGAAAATGTACAAAATGTAACGTACACTAAGTCTGAATTCTGAAATACGTTGTCTAACGAAGCTCCATTGTTGTATCTTAACTCTGCATTAAATATGTCCCTGGCACATGACATCTTATGTCGACATCTCAACCATGTTAATAATCTTGAATGATACTAGTCAATGAATATTAACAGCCATAATAATTATGTTTGTTTGCTGCGCCAATGTAAAAGTTCTCCACTGCTGTTCACTCGGACTCTGTTCACTATCTTCGCGTTCCAACTAAAGTGCTTTTCAGCTTCTACGTCCATTACATTTCTAAAACTGTCTTTACAAGCTTATATCTTCAAAATGGTTCGAATTATGACGCTCAACGTTTGGTATAATATAGTATTCGAACTGTACTATCTATTAATTCAATCTGCCGAAAGTAGTGGGGTAAGGACAGTTCTCCTGTCCAGCCTACTTTCCAACGAACTTTGCCGATATCTCCCGAAAACATCATCGGATTTTAATGAACGAGGTGTTTTTGGGCGTTGGGATGACGTCCTCTTTGCTAAGAATGTGTGTTGGTATTTTAAAAAAATTAAATTTTTGGTTTTTGGATTGGCGCTATTTTGGAAGTGGTGAATTTTAGAAAAACGTTTGTTTGACGTTAATGAAAGGTGGCTATGCCCTCTAGGCGGTCAGTAAGTTTCAAGTGTGTAGGAGGGAAAAATTGATAGCCTACTTTCTCGCGGACATTGGCGATAATTGTCGAAAGGATGGTCAGATTTTAATGAATGAGGTATTGTTGGCGTTGGGGTGACGTCCTCTTTGCTAAGAATGTGTGTTGGTAGTTTAAAAATGTTTTTTTTTGAAAATGTTTGTTTTTTGGATTGGCGCTATTTTGGAAACGGTGAAATTTAGAAAAAAAAGTTTGTTTGACGTTAATGAAAGGCGGCTATGCCCTCTAAGAGGACAGCAAGTTTCAAGTGTGTAGGATGAAAAAAAGATAACCAACTTTCTCGCGAACATTGGCGATAATTGGCGAATGGATGGTAGGATTTTAATGAATGACGTATTGTTGGCGTTCGGGTGACGGCCTCTTTGCCAAGAATGTGTGTTAGTAATTTAAAAATGTATTTTTGAAAATTTTCGTTTCTTGGATTGGCGCTATTTTGGAAACGGTGAACTTTAGAAAAAAGCTTGTTTGACGTTAATGAAAGGTCCCTAGGCCCTTTAGGAGGACAGCAAGTTTCAGGTGTGTAGGAGGAAACAAATGATAGCCCACTTTCTCGCGAACATTGGCGAATGGATGGTCGGATTTTAACGTATGAGGTATTTTTGACGTTGGGGTGATATCCTCTTTGCTAAGAATGTGTGTTGGTATTTTAAAAAAATGTTTTTGAAAATTGTCGTTTAGGAATTTTTGATTATTTTTAACTCTTCTCGTGAGGTTGGCGTCGGGAAGGGCATCCGGCCGTAAAAACCATCTGCCAGAATGACTTTCATCGCATCTCATGCCCGACCCAGTTGGAAAACGGGAATAATAAGGGGTAGACATACATTATTATTATTATTATTATTATTATTATTATTATTATTATTATTTGACATGGCTTAGCCTGTGCTCACACACAGAGAGACATACTTTGTGAAATGAGAATTGGAAGCTTTGAGACCGGTCTACTGCTAGCAGACAGACAAGTGCTGTTATCATTTTGCGTGGTCCGCAGCCAGAGAGATAACAGCCAGTAGTTCGCATTCAGGTACTGTAATCTAACACAGACGAGTAACTCAATCTTGTGATCAAGGACAAACATCTCTGTCGAAAAGCTGATCATTGCATTCCCACGCACACACACACGCAGAGTTTGCAAAGCTTGTGAGAATCAGTCTGACTTGTGCGTTCCACGACATCCTACACGTAGGAACAAAAAAGTACTGTGTTAACATTGCAACGTGTTGAGGAGACATATATGTACTGAGAGTAAGAGATAGACATTATTATTGTGATCACCTTTGAAGACGACGGATGCAAGTGCCTTAAGCTCTTAGTAAAAAATTACGTGAACCGTGGCCGTACTAGTAATAAGGTAGGTTCATTATTGTTAATTATGACATGATTGGTTTTATTGTTATTTTGCGTATGCGTGAAAAGTAAGTTAGTGACTGATTGTATATTTTTGGGGATTTTGTTTGTTGCAGATTTAAAAAAAGAAAACACTCTGAGTCTGGAAAAGTAGACAGATAGAGAGAGAAAGACAGTGACAGTGACAGTGGCGGCAAAGAGCACATTTGCTGAAAGGATTATAATTCATTATATGGTGAGTACATTTTGTTCCATTACTTTTATTGTTGATGTTGTTGTTGTTAAATGTATGGCATTTATTTCATGGAAATGTATAAACTTATGGTGTGTATTTATTATTGTTTCAGAATTAAGACGTGTATGGAGTGTACAGGTTTTAACTAGCGTCACGCTTGCGATATTTAAAAAAGAGGTGAGCTATGAATATACTGTATATTATTTCTTTTCTTTGTAAATTACCTTGTTATTTTCGAGTGAGTGTTTTATCTATGTGTACGCACTTGAAACCTTTTCTTTTTTAGCAACTGCCATAAACGAATGAATGAATGAATGAATGAGTGAATGAATGAATCAGTGAATGAAAGAATGAATGATTGCACATGTTTAATGTATATAACCATGACTAATAACGGATTTGATTGGTTTGCTTTTCAGATAAATCGTTGGAAACAAAAAAAAGAAACCTTGTTGGCGATTGTCTACTGCGGGGGCCAATTCTATACGATCAACATCAATTGCTATAACCATTGTGTGCCTGTGTGTGTGATTGTGTGTCATTCAGTGTACAACAAGAAGTGTGTCCGTGTGGAATTGCTGGTTTTGGATTAACCTATTGTAAGGTAAGGTTTGCACGTTTATTAGTCCATTTTATAATCATGCCTATATTAGAGAGTGAAGTGTTAGTGTGGCAGCCTTTGGCCAAATGTTTCAAAACGCGAGTATGCTCGGGCCGAATTTACAATGCGAATCACTGTCTGACCCCTAAAGATTTTGTGGAATCATGTTTCCCCATTTTTTTGAGTGATCAAGGCTTAAGATTGCATCAGCCTTTAAAAATAAATTTCGAACTACTATGTGAATTTACGTTGATAAAAATAATGTTGTAGAGAAACACACCTTTAACCTTTGTACAAAAATGGAGAAAGTACTGATAGCCGATAATTTGGAAACGTGGTATCAGGAGAAAGCTATTCAAGCGCTTATTACGAAATTTGATAAGTTGCAACAGGGTCGCAGTGGCTTGGCTCTGAATAGCATTGCATATTTGCAAATTAATATTTGTAAATACAATCCATTAAATGTAGGAAGTAGTCATATTCCCACACCGTGCTGGATCGCTTCAAAAAAAAGCAATTATTAATGTATGGAATAAAGATGATTACTGCTTTTTATGGAGTGTAGCTAGTTGCCTGCAACCCTGCCAAGACAGTGATGGTCATAAACCAGGGAAGTACAAAGCTATGTTTAACCACTTAAAGCAAACTCTGAATCCGGAGCGTGTTTCATTCCCAATGCCTTTAGATAAAATTCATTTATTTGAGAAGGATAATCCAAAAATCTCCTTCATGGTGTATGGCGTCGAGGGATCCAATATTTTGGGTCCCTTGTGTGCCACCAAACAGATAAAGCAACATCACATTCACTTGCTTTTCCTGTCTCATGGGAATAAAAACCATTATTGTTGGATAAAGAATTTGAGTAGATTGGTAAGCAGCCAAGTGTCTAACAATGATGGTAAGAAACATATTTGCGAGCGCTGCCTTCAGTATTTTGGAACTAATGAACTTTTGAAACGACATACGGGAGACTGTGAAGGGCATACGGCAGTAAAGCTAGTTTTTCCCTAAGGGAATGACGCATTCTTGAAATTTAAGGCCACTAATAAACAAGATATGGTACCATTTACTGTTTACGCCGATTTTCAGGCCCTCACTGTTCCCCTTCAGGGATGAGAGCCAAGCCCCCGTACAAGCTCAAACTATCCAGTGCAGAAACACGAACCTTTTGCCGTTGGCTATTACGTTGTATGTCACTATGATAATCCCAATGTGAGTATGTAAGTCACAAAGGTTCGGATGGTGCGCGGTGGTTTGTTGATCAAATGGCGGCTTTAGCGGGCAAAGTAGAAACTATTTTGAACAACCCTGTACCAATTGAGATAAATGACGTACAGCAAAAAGAATCTGATTAAGCCACCACCTGCCACATATGCGAAACGTCTATTCTAGGCGGAGAAACAAAAGTAAGAGATCACTGCCATAGAACATGACATTTTTAGAGGTGCTGCTCATAGAGAATGCAATTCAAAGTATTCTACACCTCGCTTCCTTCTTGTCTTCTTACACAATTTCTCTCGCTACGATCTGCACTTCATTGTTAAAGAAATTGCTCATATAGATAAGAGCAAATTCACCATTTTGGCTAAGAACCATGAGAGCTTCACCTCACTTTCATGGAGAAAAGGAACAATGAGCAATCGTATTCTTGAATCATTTAAGTTTATGTCTAGTTCGCTGGATAGCCTTGTCAAAGGCTTAAGCGAGGATGAGTTGAAACATACCCAATCCCACTTTACGTATACAAAACAATTTAAATTATGTGTTCGTAAAGGTCATTCTCCTTATGATTATGTGGGAAGTTACGAGGTGCTTGAATAAACGTCTTTGCCGCCAAGAGAAAAATTCTTTTCTCAGTTAACTCAAAGCACCATCAGTGAGGAAGAATATGCCCACGCACACCATGTTTGGCGAATGTTTGGCATTGAACCCATGCGCCAGTATGCTATGCACTACTTAAAATTAGACGTGTTGTTGTTGACAGACGTGATTGAGACGTTTCGTCAGCTATGTCACGCGATATATGGCCTTGACCCCGCCCCCTACTATACCAGTCCAGGGTTAAGTTGGGACGCTGCCCTCAAATTTACCCAAATTGAGCTTGATTTACTGACGGATCCCGATATGGTACTGATGATGGAAAAAGGGATTCGTGAGGGGTTGGTATCGCTCAATCAGCGCCATGCCAAGGCAAATAATCATTACATGCTTGATTATTGTCCCAAAGAACCAGAATCTTACCTAATGTATTTCGACGTAAACAATTTATACGGTCATGCTATGAGCCGACCTCTGCCGTACAAAAACTTGGTCTGGCTGTCTGAGGATGAAATTAAAGATTTCAATGTGCATAACGCGAGCGACCAACAGGACGTAGGATATGTCCTCGACGTTGACTTAGCTTATCCCCCCGATCTCAGATAGCGACATGGTGATTTCCCCTTTTGCCTAGAGAAAATGGTGCCGCCCGAGAGTAAAGGCAATAATTAAAAATTGATGGGTACCTAGTATGATAAAAATCACTATGTGTTGCATATTGATATGCTGGAAGAATGTTTAGCCCAGGGCTTAACCCTGAAAAAAATCCATTGTGGTATTGCTTTTTGTCAAAAACCGTGGTTGAAACCGTACATGGATTTAAATACCAGTCACAGACAAAGTGCCACTCAGCCATTTCAAATTAACTTCTTTAAACTGATGAATAATTGTATTTATGGCAAGAGTTTGGAAAATGTACGGCAGAATAGGGACATTAAATTGGTCATCACATGGCATGGCAGATGGGGAGCTCAAAAATATATTGCAAAACCAAATTTCAAATCTTTGAACATTATTGACTATTGAACTTGCCAAAACTAAAGTGTTCATGAATAAACCTATCTATTTAGGCCAAGTCATTTTAGACTTTCAAAATTGCACATGTATAAATTTCATTATGGTTTTGCAATGCGGCAATTCGGTACCATTTCCTTGTTATATACAGACACGGATAGTTTCATTTACCATATCCGTGACTGTAATCCGTATGTCGTTATCAAACAATATCCAAAATGGTTTGACACGTCCTCGTTTAGTGAGAAGAACGTGTTCGATATCCCCCGTCTGAAAAAAAAATGGATTAATGAAAGATGAGTGTTCAGACACCATGATGACTGAGTTTGTTGGGCTCGCTCCGAAAATGTATAGTTTTCGGCGGTGGATCGATGTGAATCTAAGCGAGCCAACGGGATTAGCCAGCATGTGGTTAAACGCCTCTGTGTAGATGATTATTTACATGTCCTTCAGACCCACACAGCCATGACACATGGTCAGTTTAGGATTCTGTCGAATAATCATGATTTATTTTTAATGAAACAGCGAAAACAAACACTCGCTTTGTTGGACGACAAGAGACAGTGGTGTCAGGATATGATGACAAGCGTCCCATTTGGTTACAACCAGTAGTGGTTATTGCTATTGTTTTACAACACGACAAGTGTTTGTTTTGGTTGCTATCAAGTGCGTGTTGCCATCTTGAGCCTCGGAATTTTAAAAAATGCAGTGTATCATATAATTTTTGTTTTTTAACCTGTGTGCATGAATGTGTGGATGCCTGTAAATAGTTGTACATAAACAGTATGTCTTGTGCTATTTGCCTGTCAACACCTAAAGAGAGCCATGCATTAACGTTTGCATGGCTCACTGTGCACAGGCTAGATTAAAAACATGTTGGCTATTTACATGCGGCTTAATAGGCTTCACTAGGTTGTGGCTTAATAGACCTCTCTAGGTCGTGGCTTAATAGGCCTCATGTTTCAGCAAAGTGACCACTCACCCTCACTAGGCATGCGGCTTAATAGGTCACACCAGGTTGTGGCTTAGTAGGCCTCATGCAAGAACAAAAAATAATCTGCTGCTTTTACTGTGGACAATCTCACTTTATGACTAGTGTTATAAGTGGTGATACATTTGAAAACAACACCAGTCAAATATCTGAGCAGAAATTGTTTTTTTAAACCTGTTGAATGTTATGCCTGTGGCCTACAGCTAAAGAAGTCAACAGACAGATGGTTATTTATTTGTGTTTTGCTTATTTTATCTTTTGCTTTTGCTATTGACTTAGGGGACAGACAGTGTATAGGTGTATAGTATTTTTTATTTATTTACTTAGTAAACGTCAACGACTAATTTTCAGATTCAATGATGAGCCATGATGATGATTGTTTTATCGCCGCCAAACACACCACGTTCAATGAACATGCCACGATGTTGTATCATAATCCACAACGTGTGGCCTATCCTTCAGAATATAGAAACATCAAAGTACGCATTGATACCACTTTTTATGACAGCATCATTGATCATGATGATAATGATGATGACTCGATTCATGAACCAGGGCATCACTATTGTAAACCCAGTATGCCAAATTTTGGCTTTCAAAATAATATATCCACGCAAGTGATTCATAAAGCATGGTACGGTTTAACAATGAATCAAGTGATTGTTAAATTAGATGACGAGGATTATTTTGCAGATTTTTGGTGTACAATATGTACAAAACCCATGTTTAATGTTTATTTTCCAATAACCTCTCGAATGTTTTGTTTTCATTTTTATAAATTTCCTACTGAGGAACGAATCACTTTGTATAGGCAACAAGCATTTCGCCAAATTTGTCTTAGCTTACCTATCAATCAATATTCGCCTCATGGAATGAGATTTGTTAGAAACTAACAACAACATGTCATGATTATGGATTCTTTTTTCATTCGGCTTTCAGGAGCTTACTTGACGTTTAGAATACATTTGGCTATTTTTATGTTTGTTTTAGTTTATCGTGTATTCATGTTGATGGACACACACACTGGTTTAAATTTGTAGTTTTGTAATTTGTTTCTTTCTTTGTTTGTTGGATATAGACATGGTTATTAAATGCATAGCGTGTTAACTTTACCTTTTTATAGGCTACCAACAGCATTCAGATGTTTTCTCATAGTATCTGTTGATATTATTTATTTATTTAACAGAATGCAGTGTCAATTTGCACAACAACGGGGCAAACGAATACAAGTCATTCAACAAGGGGTTTATATGCTAATTCCCATTGACAACAGAGGTATACATTTACCTCCAAGAGATCTTGAAAATGATTCACACTTAATTTTGATTAAACATTTCCTATTAAATAATTTCCAAATGTATGTTTTGTCTGAAAATGGTGAAAATGAATGTCAACTTTTAGAAGTAGGCTACACACTGTGTGACAATCATTTGCTTGTTTTACATACGTTTCACCGAAAGATAATGCAGTGGTCATGTGAACATTGTCCACAGGCCTACGTTTTTGTTAATGTGTCAGGGAAACTGTTGCCACAAATCCTTGAACCTCCCATATAACAAGTAATATTATGTGCCATTTCATTAGCAGATGCGAAAGTGATTCAACACTATCCCTATAAATACGTTTTAATTGTTTTGTCTATTGATGCTCTAGCACGTTTTTGATGTGATTGAACAACCCCTCCACCCTGTGGTAGGAATCAACCATTATTTTTTAATTTAAAATATAAAAAAAATTAAATAAGGTCTTGGTTTATTTATAGCTTTAAGAATAGTTTAAAATGTTAGCATTGGTTTATTTATTTCTTTCTTTTAGAAAACATGAGCATGTACCATCATATTAATCATCATGTGGCAGACACTCTAGTTTATATGCAGCAAAACAGTTGTTGCTTCTTCCAGTGTAAAAAAAACACCTGTTTTGACGGGCGTGGTCCGGGGCAAGAAATTCATCAAGCACAATTGATGGACGTCATACGCACCAAAACACAAATTGTCTTATCGATGATCATGGTCATTTACAAGGCTATACCTATTTACGTCATGTGGACCATGAAACACAAAAAGATGGCTGTTGATGTTGCTTCAACAGTTATCGCGTTCCTCCTACGAACATTATTATATAATTGTTAATTTATCCAATACTATCTACAACTTTTGGCAATAAACAACCAGACTAAAAAAATACACTTTGATGTATAGACAAAATTATTATTGTTGTTGTTGCTTTAGTTGTCATATAAGGATGAGAGTGTTAAAAAGTAACACTCTTTTCTTTGGTTATAGACAACCATGGACGCCTTGAACGCCATTGGCCAAGATTGCGGCTTTGCACGCAAGAAAATGAGTGAATTGCCTACACAAACACCCTTTAGCATTCCTAAAATACAAAAATTAAAAACCAAATTTGGTGAACGAGCTCTTTGAATTCGTCAAGACATTGAGACATTTCTTCCCACACGATTTAATAGTTAACCAGATGATGTCATGGAGGATGTGAATTCGAGTATTCACCCTGTTTATTTAATCTATGAGGGAGAAAAAATAAACAATGCATGATTCGTTTTGTAGAAATAGAAAACGAATAATCATTGTACGCTAACCGTGACTTTTGTTTATTCATGCCCTACTCTTTAATAAGTATAATAAAATAAAATTATTTTTGGTGCTCAACAGTTTGACGTTTATTAATTGTTGCTCAACGTTTATGATGGTAAATAATAATAATAAATTTTCTTAACTTCTGCTTGATGGGAGATTTTTTTTTTGAACCTTAAGCTATGTCAATACAATGATGTTTATGATGAGCATAGGTGAATGGCAATTTTGTAAGTTCTCTTAATTGGAGATTTTTTTAGCATTAGGTTACGTGAATAGATTCATACCTATGACGCATGATTATAATTAGTTTACCTTTTCTTAACTTTGATGTACATGAATAGTTTAAAAAAATAAGTTGAAACGTTACGCACTTAAGGGTCGCTTGCTCATTCAGCACCCTCTTATGCACCACAGCCACAAGTAAAAAAAACAGTTTGAGAGACTTTTTTAAAATAAAACTATTTAACACTATTTACTAAATAATTTAAAGTTAACGTTGCATTGCCTTTACTGCAGACATTGTTTTGCACTAAACCGTGTTTTTGTTTTTTTTGCAATTAAAATAACATGTCATTTTATTTAATAATAATAATAATAATAATAATAATAATAATAAGCGTTTTACAAAAACATTGTCCTAGACTAGATAATGATTTCATACGCCAGTATCACACACTTTAAAAACATGATTTTGTTTTACTTATGGTTGCAATGCATGAGTGGCTGTTAGATCAAAAACAAGCGAGCCTTAAGCACATGACGTTTCAACTTACTTTATGAATAATAATAATAATAATAATAATAATTATGAACTTTTGTCCTTTTTTATTGTTTGTGATTTAAAATAGCATTTATAGCAATTTTTATACAATTTTTTGATATTATTATAATCATGTTACTATTGATGAATAATGATGGACTTTTGTCCTTTTTTATTGTTTGTGATATAAAAATAGGTTTAGTACAATTAGTAATTTTTATTTAATTTTTATAATGATCATAATAATACTATTGCTGAATAATCATGCACTGCTGTCCTTTTTATTGTTTGGAATTTAAAAATAGGTTTAGTTGAAATACCATTTATATGAATTTTATGCAGTTTATTTATAATTATAATGATGAAACTATTAGTGAATAATAATGGAAAAAACACAACATGGACTCTTGTCTTTTTATTTATTTTTTGAAATGATAACAGTGATACTACACATTTTTTAAAATAAATTCATAATGTTCAAGTCCATATCTAGATAAAAGTAATTTGCTCTTCATAGCACCAATCACCATAAATGCTGCCATTCGTTCTGAAAGACTGGCATCTGAAGCTGTTAATCGTTGCTTGGCAATGCTTAACAAGACTTTGTCGGCAATGCGTCTTAGTGTGGGATCACTGTTTTCATAGGCTATATCATGATTAAGGCATGCATGATCCAAAGCATTAATTCCCATATTCCCTCTCCTAAAACGATCCTGAAGACGAGTACCAGGGCCGCAAAAGCTGTAAGCTGGTAGGTGAGCTTCGAATGGTAAGTTATTAATGATGTTATCAATAATTCCACGGCCAGTACACCTGGGACATAGAGGTTTCAATCGGTGAAAAACACTTTATTGTTGTTCTTGTTCTTGCTGTTGTTGTTGTTGGTCGTCGGCGGTTGCTGACGAGCATGGTAGGTGGTTGTTTTGCGCATGACAGCCATGGAATGATGAAACAATATCTTTACAGTGAGTTTTATGACCATGATATAATTTCATCAATTGGCATGTGGCACACTGTCGAATGGAAGGTATTTTTGACATGGTTAGTTGCTTGTGATGGGAAAATGACTACATGGTTGTAGTTCACTCAATACAGGGTCAGTAGTCCACTCGGCAGGTGCCTTTTCGCAAATTTCTTTCACAGCTTTGGCAGCAACATAAAAAAGAAATGATTTAGGTAGTGCTAATAATTCATGATGTGTAAAGCTATTAAGTTTTTTCTTGCACACAAAGAACTTTCCAATTGCCTTGTCGATTGTAGTGGCGTCCATGTTTATAATGTTGATGTTATCTCCTCACGTGTACAAGTCTCACTGCTATCATTGGACGATAAACTTTCAGTTTTAATTTTATTTAACAACTCCCAACATGCACTGGTGGTGAGCCAATGAAACAATTGCCATACATGCGCTAAGGCTTTATTCTGAATATTGTCGCAAGGACAAGTGTCCATGAGCGTTTGCAGGGATGGACAACCCAGATCTAAAAGGTCAATACATTGACAGTGAGAGGGTAAAAATGGTTGGAACCACTGGCGTTTTTCACTCCCTTTAGTAAATAACACATTGGCCGAGGACAAATGGGCTTTCATGACTATGTCAAGATACTTGTAAGAAATATCACCCTTTTTCCATACTAATTGCAAATGATTTTCAATCCATTGGTTCTGCTTTTTATCTTTTTCAATAAGCAACTCAAAAGCATAGGGAGGTTTAAACACCAAATGAATAGGGTTAGACACCCAAAACGTACTACAATCGATAAAAGCTACTTCCTTAAATATAAATATGTTGTTTGCAATTTTAAACCCCTGACAATCCACGATGAGGTATGCATGATGCTTTTATTTATTTTTTTACTTGTTACCTCGTTGACGTCTAATCAACAACTAACCCATGTCATGGTTTAAAATTGCAAAAGTCAAAGGACTTCAGGGGGAAAAATATGAATTCAACAACAGGTAAATATTTTTTAAACTTTAGTATACAGGTTTTATTCATGACATTAAACAGTGACACTTTTATTACAAAGTTTATTTGCTTAATCTGGAACAGCATTCAAATGAACAGTTTGCACATACGGTCCACAGGTATCTCCTAGTTTTGCAGGGTCTGGTACAATAGCAGGGTAATTCAAACTCCACGGAATATTGCCCACATCATAGCGATTCATGTAAGGACAGGATGGACTCCATCGCTGATGATCGCTAAATGGTCGATCCCCTATTTCCCAGTTTCCAATTTCAATGTTGCAAAAAATACACTTGACCACATCCCCACGGTTTAAGTAATAAAATCCGCTCTCTGCCAATTCTCCATAATCCATAAAGAGGACTGCCCATGTATCAAAAGGTTTCAGACGATTAAATTCACATTTAAATTCCATGGTTTTGTCTATCACGTTGTTATTGTTGTTGCTGTTGCTTATCGAGGGACACATGGCGTTTGTTGTATGTGTAGTCTGGCTGCGTGGCTCAGGGGTAACGTTCTCGCTTGCTGAGCCCAAGGTTGCAGGTTCGAAACCTGGCGCAGTCAGCTGGCATTTGAGGGTGCGCAAATGCGAGGGAGCCGTGTCAGTAGATTTACTGGCACGTTAAAGATCCCCTTCGGGGCAAAATTCCGGCACCCCGGCGTCTCTAAAAGCCAGTGTAGTTAAAAGGGACGTAAAACCAATAACATTATTATTATGTTGTATGTGTGCACAGTGCCAGAGCACAACAGATAATGGGCATGCAGACGCTTATCATCAATCCTATGAATGCTAATATTTTTTTTCACCCGACCACTGGTGGCTTACATGCTGGTGACATAATTGGACAAAGGATGATATTTCATTGTCTAGCATGAATAATCAAACAGTAGGCACTGGTATGGTCTGGGACATTTTCTTGTGTTTCAAAATCTACCCTTATATCAATGGAGGTGATTTTCATAGATTCTTCTAGATACGAACAGTCGAAAACAATCAGTGGTGCTTTTGCTTTAAACCCTTGTGGCGACAACATAGGGCAATCCTTTTTTTAAATAATAAGACGATTGAAATTTAGCAAACATATCATAAAGGGGACCAAACTTATTTTTTTAAAAATTGAGTTCCAACCCCTCATAGCGAAAGCAAACTTTATTTAAAAATAGTCGTATATTTCTCAAGTGAATGTGATCAAACAAGGTGACATCTTTGCTTTGTTGGTATTTTCTATTGGTTTGAAAACCAATAATAACATAGAGGGGTCTCTCGGTAGAGCGAGCCGATTTGACACTCCAACTATGAGTGTCTGTGGTAGGTACTAAGGGGTACTCATGTAGACTCCAACTTCGAAAGGCGATAGGCAAGGCTTTATCTTTTTGCACCAAGTTTAACATGCTTAGCTTTTTACGATCCGATAGCGTCACATGTGGCACTTTCCATAGTAATCGAAGCAGTTGAATTTTCGAGTCTATCACTTGGTCAGAGGCTCCTTTTAGTGCATTATAATCACTGCGGTCTCTCACCAGATACAAAATTTGTCTTGCGTTTAAAATAATACGCTTGTGATCTTCGGCAAAAACAAGGAGTAATTTTAAGGGTAGGAAGCCTGTAAAAGTGCCATCGGTATGAACTAGCCAGTCATTGCTACTGTTGGGACACCATCCTGCCATAGAAAGCGTTTTACTTTCCTCCTCGCTATAGGAAGGATATAATTTCATAAGACTAGTCATGCCCACATTTCGAGTCATATCTATGACAATATCGTTTATCACATAACGTACTGTGACCGATCCAGTCAGGGTCAATTACCGGCCCCGGATGATAGGAGATCGAGAGGAGACTGGAGGGTCAGTATGACGTCATGGCATGACGCGGCGAGGCAACCGCTGGAGTAGGGGAATTCTCCAGAAGATTCCAACCCCTTCCACTTTTTTTCTCGAGAGGAGGACACAGTTCCGGAATGTTCAGTTAGTCAGCGGGGCATGGACGAGTATGTTATCCAGCGTGGCACGGGCGAGTAGCCTATGTCACGTGGACTGAAATTTGCATCGGGAACTTGAACGGTTTACGTGAGTGGTCAGTGCTCGTGGCCATTTGATACGAGGAGTGATCAGCAGGCCATGAGGCTAGCGTGCGTGTAGTACCAGTGAGTTGTTTACAGTGAAGTGTGTCAGTTTGTTTGTCGAACAGTGTTCAGTAAGGTGTCACTAGAACGATAATCGTGAATTTCAAGACGATATCGGACTCGCTAGTATGTGAAGAAATAATCAGAACTGATAAACGAAGGTCCGTTAAATTCATGCATATGCTGCTATTGATATGTGAAGACGCGTGAAATATTATACAGTACTTTACCATTTTGATTACGAAGATTAATGCACGTGGTCCGGTTAAGTTAGCGGATAGTAAGGTGTTGCAGGCATGTACTGTGGTAATAGCAAGACAAAATTGTGCGCCTTTGAACGTCCGAGTGGAGGCCGTAATGAAAAACTGAATTATCATGCCGACAATTTATGTTAATCAAAGGTGAATACCAGGAGGTGTTTAACATTACGAGTATCGGGGAAAGAATAATAATAACGATAGTCGAGGCGAAGAATTATCGCGAGGCCCTATATTGTAACAAACATTCATTCGAAAATAGCATAGCAGTGCTGGCATTTAAGAGACGCAGTGAGAATGTGACGGAAGGCTACATCTGCTTTAAGCTTGTGTTGAAGGACTGCAGGCTGCAGGCGACTTCATATGTCGGTCAAGGCCAGGTCGAAATAGCTTCTCGTGGAAGGAAGTGTGTCACTGGTTGAGGAAAATAAGTACATATAATTCAAGTGAACCAGGAACTAGACGCTATAATGCGTGGGCGTGAAAGTGCTATGATATAGTGAAATGTAATATTGCTACACGGCAGCATGAACCTTATAACCATGGACTCAATTATTCTGGGAATCAACATGCATATTAATACGCAAATTATGCTGCACTGAACCTCTAAAGGGGCCATAATGGGGTGAACGGTCGCGACGAGATGGACGAGTGGACCTTGGTTGGGACGTCAGGAGATGCCGTCGCTGACGGTGACCGGGGGCAACCAGTGGGCGGACATGGGCGTTGCCAGGAGATCGAGAGGAGCCGGGGGCGAATACCTCTACCAGTACGCTGGGAGACCACATCGCGGAGACGCTGGAGGAACGACGCCGCCCAAATGCCGCAGAAGACACCGACGACGACGCCAAGGGTTTCCGAGGACGCCGGATCAAAATAAGACGTTTCATTTCCATCCTTGTTCATCATGAAGAAGAGAACTTCTACCTCGGATAGCCGTGCCATGAGATGACCTGAGATCGTGTAACTTAACGCCATTCATAATCATTTATTCCAGATTGAACAAGAGCATCATTTTCTCATAGGGTTGTACAGATTTTTTTTGTCCTTTCTTTTCGGGTCGTTTTGACTTACATAAATTAACAGTATCAATGGTAGGATTAAGACATACATTTATTCTCTGAGACCTAATAATAATAATAATAAGTTGAAATTGAATTGGCTGGGAGATTCTAGCATTTCGATTTCCGAGGTCATTATATGAATTTAATTTTGAAAGGTTTATCATGGATTGCATAGATTTTAATAGCAAAAGGATAGCAAAAATGAATATGGTTGGAGATTGTCGAGTAAGGTTCCTTGGATAGGATGCCATATTATCATACGACTTCGTGGTCCCGATAAAGTTCATACGCTCTGTTAAGTTTGGGTTCTTGAGACATGCTAATAATGCATGATTTTTGTAATGATGTTGTGTAAAGTTAATGTGATAATTAAATATGGTATTATTCCGTCATATGTGACGAGGTTATTCACGGGGCGACGTATGACCGTTGAATTGAATTTGTGAGGAGAGGGTCCTTTACTCTCGACGAACGTGTTACGTTTATCGATGAGTTGTATATTGCATAGCGCAGGGGTGTAATAGATAGTGCGCTCTACAGTTAGATTGTTCGGATCCTCACACAGAGTGTTCGACGGAAGGGTTACGATTAAATGTTCGTTGTGAGAATGAAATACACTAGGGTGCCTTATCACGAGGTTCTTAACCTTTCCTAAACGTTAGACAATGCTATAATTTAATTACAATAACAAATATGACAGTGTGGATCAAGGTTGTTGGAACGGCGAATATAAATCAGTAATAATAATAAGAATTAGTAGTGTAAATATGTGAGCACAATCTGGGTGTATTAATAATTTATGATAAGTTATAATTAATTGTTGAAATGCCATATTATGTGAAGCTGAGTTGATGATTGAGTGTTATTTGATGTGATATGATGCTCTTTAGTTATTAATTTGCAGTTCGATATAGGAGATCCGTCAATTGCTGTATAAGGGTAGACAGTTGTGATATACACAGATATTCGATATTTTCTCCGAGTTTTTGCCGCAGGTGAACTTTGTGATAAGTGGCCAGTGATGTTTACATGCGTGTGCATCGATAAATTAAGGGTTAATTTGGTTTTTGAAAGGCGATCTCCTTGTCGGAACTTTAAGAGAGGACACCCACGAGTTTGAATAAGTATAATTTTGATTGTTTGTTTAGGGACTATGAACTTTTTTTTTCGGACTTTGTCCCACCCTAACTCTATACTCGTGCGTGGTAGGCAGGTTGCATATTTATTTATCCTTTGGCCAATAAAGGAGCAGATGTGATTATACGAGGGTTTTTTTCTTCTCTGTTTGTTAATTCAAGTTAGGGAGTTTGCTTTTGAATCCTGGTTCAGTTTATTTACCATCCCAACCCGTAAACGACCCGAGACCATTTGTCTCTGGCTCGCTGGAGCATTTCTTTTATTCTTGTCTGTATGAACCAAGATTCACGCCCTAATCTTTTTCACCCACTCCCTTGGCCGTTTCTTCTGATGGGGCCGGGATGTTGGCCGGGTGATCGCCTGTCCCATTGGAGGAACGGGCACAGTACTTCAGAAAACAGAAAAGCCAAACCATGATTCGCCAACGCAGACGTTGTGGGTGTGCTGCCATCTGCTTTCATCAATTTACCCTCAATTTGAAGAACACTTTCATGAGGTAGAGTGAAAATATCTGGATTGTTAATGATGAATTGAATCTCTTCATTGTTATTCAGTCCTGTTGCTTGAGGTTGATAGGAATGCATATCAATGCACACGACGCCATCTTCCACTTGTATGGGATTTAACACTTGCAACAGCTCCTTGTTCATGATTGGGGTGTAACGTATAACCAATGCGTTGTAAATGTTGTCGGTTTACTCCTGTTCGTTTCATACACGTCGGGCAACTAACCGACCTCGTAGACGTTGTTGTTGCTTTATAGATATATTTCATAGCGCCTTTAAAACCAACTTGTAGGTCACAGGGGTGTTGGCGTCCAAAGCAATCAGTTGTTGCTTTCTATTCACTAAGCGTAAGGTAATATGTTTACTTCGTATATCACTGACACACACAGGATGATATAGAACCACTGAAGAGTTTTCACGAATAATGTAGCCACAAGGGGAGGTGAAAATAAAATCATACAGGGAATGGATTTGTTCTTGATTTGTAAATACGTCTCCAATACTATTGCAAGTCACAGAAATGTGATGGTCCTCGATGAATTTCACTGGATAATCAGAATCATGGGGTTGGTGAGCTGCCAACACTCTTGGTTTAAATCCTAGTAAAGGACCAATAGAATGAAGTCGTGTTTCAAAGTAAATGTTAAACGTAGAGAAAATACGACAGCGATGAGTAATCGTATTGGCTGTAAGTTGAAATTTGTGTGTCCCATCCGCAAATGGTTTGACACCAAATTGTTTTATCATCGACACGCTAATGGCTTTATGCACATCGTCTATGGTATAACCTCCAGGGGGTAGTCTCAACATATAATCATCATAATAAAATTTGTCATTAATATCCAGTTGTATATTGTAAATTCTATTGTAACTTTCCAAAGAAATTAATCCTAGCACATAGGATTGTTCGGGATGCAATTCAATGGGGGGAAAATTCAGGGACACTTCAGGCCGGCGGCTGTCAACGGTAAAGGTCTCAGCGTTGACATTCATAATGATGAGACTGTTGCCTTAACGCAACCTCTTATATAAAAATGTAAACAAAAACGTCAACACTCTTGACTGTCAAAGGTTTGTTGACGATCCACATTATAGAATATCTTTGCCCGGTTTCCCAAATAACGTAGCAACTCGATCGGGGATGGTAAATTTCCATAACTGTCAAAATACCATACTGTGGAACCTTGTTTCACATAGGCTACAAAATGGGTTCCTGGGCCTGCATCATCATCTAAATTAATCATGGCTCGATCTTCTTTCCACGGTGCTATGGGTAATTAATTTCGCATAAATACACCTCGAAAATGAGAAATCTTTAGTTGTTTGGCATAGCTTTCCACTTGTTCATGGGTCATGGCATGACGAGGCAGTTGCCTTAAGCGCTTAACGATGATGGTCATTTTTTTCTCTTAGACGATAGGCCACTACGTTGTTGATAAAAGACTGGCCTTAAAGGATTGCCATTTATAGCTCCCATAGCAATGGTTTCTAACGTTTTATTGTGTCGCAGGCTTTCTTTGAATTGTTGCTTGCCTTGCTCTACGGCTTTTATGGTTTTCGCTACAGCACTGGCACCACTCGAAAGGGCCCCAAAGCTGCCAACCCTGAAAATAAAGCCGGCAAAAAAAACCACGCTTAGCAACAGGAATGACTCGCCCACGTTTCTTTCTTTCTTTCTTTTCTTTTTATCGATGTATTATGGTGCGATCTCGGGGCTGTAGACTATCGCACCGCTTGTAAAGCTTTTTCGATATAGCCACTCTTTTTTTTTTTTTTTAGTTTTAACACCGGGCGTGAGGCAGATCGACTTGGTTTCCGACCTGGCTTTTTTCTCTTTTTGAGATTTGTTTTTTTCACATTCATTGCGTATCTTTTTTCATCTTGGTGCTACTTGGTGAACCTTTCACAGCAAATATTAGATAACAACTAACGTACAGAACCTTATTTCATAGCAGTATATTCCATTTCTATATAAAGCGGAAAATCATTCACGTTTTTCCAGCTTCCTTTTCCTCAAACGTAAGCATAATATGAGAGGATAATTCATCTCCAACATTAACTCTTTGATGGTTATGGACCAACACTCTATCACCGTTTATTTGAATTTTTAAATATTTCTCATCAGGCATGGCATATTTAATATGAATCACGCCATCATAATGCAATCGATAATGACTTAAACCAGAAGCAAGCATATAGGTAAGTCCATCATTCACCAGTGCTGGTGGGGAATGGTTTCTGTCATTGTTCAATTTTTTGATTTGACAGATACACTAAAAATATTGAAGTGACAAATTTATAAAGCCTTTTCATCTGATAGGTCACAGTCGTGCAGACATCATTTTCGTCTCGAGGCTCTTGCACATCAATAATACGATGATGATTGTTTGAATAGCCCTCAGCGGTTAGTCTCGGGGCCATGTGATAGACACTTTGCACTTTGCGATCGACATAGCTTTTTGTAGGCACCCCTCGAGACTGTTTTGACAAAGAGGTGGCCGTGGCCATGGTTACACGAGCTCGCCCAAACACGTCCATGGTGATAGACGTTAACTAACCTATCCTACTCATCGCTTGCCTATTTATAAACCTTATACACACATGAAAAAAACTCAGTCGTCAACACTATGGAATTAATGAAACAACCCCACGCTTTGTCCGTCTCTGATTTGGTTTCAGAGCTATCACTGTCCGTGTGCGAACCTAAATGTCATGGCACCCTATTCCCATCTACCGTTCGATGTATTGTGGTAGGGCCTTTGGGTTGTGGAAAGACCAATGTTTTGCTGAACATTATTACCGCACCTCATGGCCTACGATTTCAAAATATTTATATTTTTGCCAAATCCTTGTACCAACCTCTGTATGTGTATCTGGAACAAATTATGTCTTCGTTAAATAAAGAAGCCAATGGCTATTTTAAATTCACCTCACCTCAAGATGTCATTCAACCAGACCACATTTAACCAGATTACATTATAATTTTTGATGATATTGCAACTCAACGACAGGCCATTATTGAAGAGTATTTTAGTATGGGACGCCATAAACAAGTGGATTGTTTTTATCTGGCACAGACCTATTCTAAAATTCCCAAACAGTTGATTCGTGACAATGCCAATCTCATCGTTCTCTTCCACCAAGACTCTAGAATTCACTATCATATTTTTCAAGATCATGTGAATCCAGATATGTCCTTTACAGCATTCAAACAATTGTGTGCCTCGTGTTGGAACCATCATCCCCATGCCTGTTTGGTCATTAATAAACAGAGTGAACGATGTGAGGGACGTTATCGCTTGGGTTTAGATTATTTTATTTATGTTTAAAAAGACCCAGGGTTTGACATTTCCTGTTAGTGTGTCTTTACCTTCACCATGGCGAACGCCAAAGGGTACAAGAAACATGTTCAAATCATGTAGCGTTTTATTGAGGCACGAAATACCATTCGACATAAATTTCGTGAATTACAACGTTTAAAAAACGTCAATCCTTTACCCATGATAAAACATGCTCCGTCATCAGTTAATGCCATGAGGTTCAAACCAAATGCTTCTGCTGCTACTGCTGCTACCTCTCAAACCAAACCCTTAACAAGTTCAAAATTTACTCAAACAGATTCCACACGACATGTAAAATCCTCCTCCTCTAATGTTAGTGGGCAAAAACATGAAGAAGAACAAGAAGAAGAATAACATCATGATCAAAGTGAAAGTGAATGAAAAACCTATTTAGTCCTGAAAGAAAAAAAATCGTCACGCCTTCAACAGTTTCTAAAAACAAAACAAAAATCATCCGTCATAGCGGCAACACCGTCTTCCTCCACATCGTCTCCGTTTTCACAAGTCTTGGCAACCCCTCAAAATAAAGCTCAACTCAAAAACATTTTAATCAAACATTATGGGGCAACACTGGAACCGTACCTGGCCCTTCTATTTATTGGAAAGACAGATACCACGTATGGTGTTCGCTATGAGAATGATAGTTTTAAAATTGGAGATTCATCCATTAAATTTGCTCGTACGAAAGCTATCATTAAAAAGATCAACTATAAATTAACACCAGGTCTGTTAAATCTGCTATTTTCTCGTACGCCCTCTCTACAAGATTTTACACCCGAGGACCTTGCTAAATATAAATCCATTTTATTAGACATCAACGCTCACAAAAGAAACTATAAATCCTCTCAGCAGCTCAATGCCAATATATCCCAAAAATATAAAACCATAATTGCAAACATGTTCGGTAAGCAAAAACATCACTCTGCCTCTGGTGTAAGGTTTAAGAAATTAAAATCCTACATAGATATAACCTTATTAATAATTCCAATCACTTAGTAGAACGCTTATACTTGCTCCATGCATCAAAACAAGCTGGTCACACTGGACATGAGGCCGACATCGCCCACATTGAACAACAACTCCGAGATGCTAAAATTATCTTATAAGCCATCCCCATCAAAGTGGGCAACGCTCATGAATTGCATAAACCAGCCCGACGCACTTATGAACGACGTCGTGTCATTTCCAAAGGAATCGATGAACTTTGGCAGGCAGACTTGGTTGAGATGATACCTTATTCTAACGTTAATGACGGTGTACGCTACATGTTGAACGTCATTGATGTCTATTCTAAAATGGGTTTTGTTCAACCAGTAAAATATAAAACTTGTGTCTTAGTCACAAAGGCCTTTCAACATATTAATGAACAATCAAAACGTGAACCTCACTTTTTACAAACCGACCAGGAGAAAGAACTTTTCAACAAGGATTCCTCCAGTTTTCTCAAATCTAAGGATATTCATCATTACACCACCTATAGCAATCTCAAAGCTAGCATAGTTGAACGCTTCAATCGAATATTAAAAAGTTATATGTGGATAGAGTTTACAATACATGGCTCATATCGATAGATAGACTGGTTACCTCAACTTGTGTCACGATACAACAACACAATTCATTCCACTATTGGCATGAAACCATGTCTCGTCACCAAGAACCTACCCAGACTCAATATACTGTTTAACCATATAAAAAGAGCTGACCCTAGGCGACATCACCTCAAATCGGAAATTTTGTTCGCATCAGTAAATATAGAAGTGTGTTTTCAAAATCGTACACTCCACAGTGGTCGACAGAAATTTTTAAAATTCGTCAAGTTAAGCTAGGTCAACCAGTGACGTATCTCTTAGAAGATCAAAGCGGTCAACCCATCAAAGGATGATTCTATTATGAAGAAGTGCAAAAAACATTATAACCAAACGATTATCTCATTCAACGAGTAATTAAAGTAAAAGGTGCAAAATATTTTGTAAAGTGGTTAGGGTTTCCTTCCACGTTTAATTCATGGGTCAATAAACATGTTTTTTTTGTAATAAATCCTATTTATTTATTTAATTAAACTAAAGCCCCCCCCCTTTTCCCGTTTTCCAAAAATATTTCAAATATGACAAAAACATAGGTTAAAATCCCCCAAAACGTGCATAGGTTTTTCACCAAGCGACTTGAAATTTATGGTGCAGGTAGAGGGAGTAAATAGCAACCATTCATCACAAACAAACGTTTTTCGTCATGTTCACCGTTCCAAAATAGTCAGCATTTTTCAAAATTCATTTTCTTTTGGCCTATACACTTGAAACTTGCTGTCCATCTGGAGGGCATAGACACCTTTCATTAACGTCAAACAAACTTTTTCACAAAATTCACCGTTTCCAAAATAATCAAAATGCCAACAATACATCATTCGTTGAAATCCAACCATCCATTCGCTAATTATCGCCAATGTTCGCGAGAAAGTAGGCTATCAACTTTTCCCTCCTACACCCTTGATACTTGCTGTCCGCCTAGAGGGCATAGCCACCTTACATTAACGTCTGACAAACATTTATCCAAAATTCACCGTTTCCAAAATAGCGCCAATCCACTTCTATTTAATATTACTACGGCAGACATTACCAGTATAATAAAGGACTCTTCCAATACCACACTCTTATTCTATGCGGATGACATGGTATTAGGGTCTTCAAACAAATTAGAATTACAGAGTGTATTGTTTGAACTAGAGAAATGGGTCAATGAAAATCACCTTCATATTAACCTTCAAAAAACGGTTCAAATGACATTTCGAAAAGGAGGTAAACCTGCGCTCAAAGACACGCTCACATTGTACAACGAACCATTAAACGTAGTGAACAATTTCAAATACCTGGGCATAACCCTGCAGACTACAGCCATAACCTTCAGTCATCATATACAAGAGAGGTCAGCAACAGCTATCAGAGCCATTTACAAGATTAAGAATCTACCAGCGTTATCGCCAGTTTCAGCTCTGACCCTTTTCCATACGACCATCTCACCAGTTGTTACGTAAGGTCTAGAAATAATATTGGATTTTCTCACATTTAGCGACCTAGAAAGAATAGAGAATGTTAAATCGAGATTTTTAAAGTATATAAGTTACTAAGAGTTGGAAAGATGGCTCCCACAAGATTAGTCTTTAAGTTAGCAAAGGAAACCTTCTTCATCGAAGACCTCAGACTGAAAGTACCTTTGCCGGTTACAAGATCCTCTACTGACTTTTTGGAGGCTAGAAGAGCAAAGAGACAAGAGACAGATCCAGACTTTTATATTACTGATGCCATGTTGAACAGAACGTGGTCTAACGAGAATCAAGATCAAAGACACATAATAACGAGACTCGCCATTCACGGATTCCATCATAAGATATGCTCCAACAGATCCTTCCATAGTCCGAATGAAAATTGTGTTTGCATTTTATGCAACGAAAGGTGTACCAGATACCATATTACGACGTGCCGCAAAAGATTAAAATCATTAAGTGATTATGGTAAAAATTAATGCCCATTCGGGCGATCCTTTTTCCTTTATTGTGTTTTCAGTTAGGATGTAACTTACAGTTCTTTGTTTCAATAAAGGAAATCTTTATTTAAAATATTATGTCGAAATGCCTTCCGGCAACTAAGGGTATACAGGTTGTCTCTTAAAACTTCTCTATCAAATGAAAGTTGGGCACTATTTGCGAACATTTATTTTAGGGAAATACGTTAATTCTCCCCCTTCATTACGACGGAAATATCAGGGGATTTAAATTTTTACACAAGTACAGTACTCTTGAATATCATGCACAACGACCGGGGTGATTGGCTTGGATAGTCCAAAAGCCTGAGTTTATTATTTCTTTTAAGCTAACTGTTCCTTATAAAGTAGGCTATAATACATTTATTAGGATAACTCACCCACATTATAGTGCTGTCTCTAATAGTTCTCTGCTTGCTTACCTCGAGGCGTAGTTTGTGTGCAGCAATAATGTCACCATATTCGAACCTTCTTTGTTCCATATAATCTGTACACTGAAGAGCCATCTTACAGAATGACAAATTGTTAACAGCTGTTGATCAGTCAAGCGGATCCGTCAATGGCATGCAGACACAACTTACCTTCCAGCAAAATTGAAACAAGCCTGTCTCCACCTCCTTATGAGACATACACTTCGCTATTACAAAACAAGTCTGGACAAAGTAAGAAGTCGTGTACATGTCACAAAGAACCGCACTAAATATAACTTTCCTCCATCTGGACTACACTGCCAAAAATATGTACGAAAAATACAGGGACTAAATTGCAAAAACATGAACAAATAAAAATTCAAACGTATTCAATTTACAGAACAGTTTGAAAAACAGATATTGTTGTAATGTATACTGTATTCTCAATAAGTTTTAATCAGGCGAAAACGCGCAAGGTTAATCCGCAAACCAGATAATCCAGAGTATATTGTACATCACAAAGTAAATTTGTTTACGCTTATTTGCATGAATGTGACTGATGGCCTCTATTGATTATGAACCTTAAAACTGACTCGTATACTGAATGCCAAATCAAATATATTATATTACATGAATTTAGCTACCAGTCGAACTGTATTACAATATGAGTTTTCAATTTACCCAAACACTTTTAGTGAATTCTGCTCTACATGAAAGCACCCATGTTGTTCTGGCTAACATGCGATAATTCTGTTTCAAATGCCCTGCAAGCTTATTAAGTGATTCACAAGTAATATGGCATTTGCCTGCTGTCGATACAATTGGCTACATCTTAAGATACTCTTTTAAGAACCCTGTTTTGAATGTAATAGTCAATAATTCAGGATACTCACGTGTCTCATTAGACCAATCTTTTGAGCAAACTCTTTTCCATTATATATCACTTAAGACTAGCTTTTTTTCTTCAAGAATGATGATATGTTTCAACAAGGATACATACGAGCTATGGTTTAACATACCCTCTATGAATTAACATGTGCTTAATGAATACTCCGCTTTCTAACGAAACTTTCTCAGGTTGTATTTCGTGAATTTTCTTTAGTCCGCAATAACACATTATGTGTAATTATTAAAGAAACTCGCACAAGTTGTGCATTAAGCATACAAATACATTAAATTTCCACTACATTCATTATTTTATATTTTACTTTGTTTCAGTCTTATGGTTCTAAGCAGGTCTCGATTATTGACTTGGATAGTTTCTTGCATCTTGTAATGTGGTATCGATCACATGGGCGTTCACAAAGATCTCATACACATGTTTCGTTCGGCTCGTGATGATTCTTCTCTTTGCACACTCTGTGGTGGTATCCGTGCGTTGCCAATGAGTTCACGAAATGGCGCAGGTCTTGGTTGGTTTCCATGTGATTTTACATAACATGAATATAACTTCTGGCCACTATCAATTAAAATGTGCTACTTGACTTCACCACAAATACCACATGAATATGGCTTTTGCCCCCACGATGAACAAGGGATTTTTGTGAGCCTCCCAATCAGTGAATGTTAATCCGTACATACTATATGAATATTGCTTTTGGCAAGCATGAATTTACACATGTGTCATTATAAAACCAATAAAGTAAAAACAGCTCTGCATGTACTATTTGAATATGCCTTGTGGCAACTAACAAGCGAAACTTAAGAGATACTTGTGAGTATATGTTGCTGCACATATGAGTAGCCCATTTGCAAAACCAGCTATGTGCATAAATTTACGAGAATGAGATAATGGTATCCCATGTTGCTTTATGATACTGGCTTCTAATTTGGCTATGTTTCAGGTTCCTAAACCAGCTATAACAGTTTTAAAATTGACATTGAAAACACCAATCGGTTGCAAAACCTGCTACATGCATGGCAGGTACGGATGCAAAGCCTGCTAAATTCACAGGGCAATGTTTACGTTTACAAAACCTGCTATATGTATATTGACTAACATGGCCGTCCTTCGGGTAGAGTTGCAAAACCTGCTATTTTCCTTTCCATAAGAACAGCATTGCACTCCTCTTTATCAAAGAAAATAAAGCTAAAACGCTTATCTCTATTGTAGATAGTTAGGTTGGCTAGACTGGATACTGTGGAGATTCAGCTGTGAAATTCTCCTTGCATTTGTTTCACTCGCGCGCCAATTTCTCTGAGTACATTGATGTGGATGCAGCCTACAAGCTGACGTCTCGTTCCTACAGACGTTTTTAGTTATATATTTTTTAAATGAATGAAGATAATGTCAAGAGAAAATACCGATTAGAATAAAACAGTGATAGGGATGTTATTACACTGGCTTCTTCTTGAAGCACCTCATAATATTGAAACAATTGAACTGATGTTCCCTATAGTAGGACATTCATTCATCCCGCCGGATCGGATATTTGGACATCTAGAGAGAGAATTTAACACTCGAAGTGTCATTGCAAACCCAGAAGAGTATTTGCACGTTATCAAGAGGTACGGAATCGTAACACGTCTAGGAGAAGATGCCCCTGTTAAGGATTGGAAAGCATATTCAGATAACATTCTTAAAAACCCTGGGCAATGGCATTTCCAATTTCAAAGAGCAAAGAGATTAATAATCACAAGAAGCAAAAGCAATATATCTCTCCTATTTCGAGGAGAACCCTTCTACAATTTTGATTGGTGAAGTGAAGAGTTTGGCAGGAAGGGGAAGAATTTTAAGATCGCTCACATCGCTGATATCCCAAGGGGTGTTGTTGTAAAATCGGCTATGATCAAGGATGTTAAAAGACTTCTTGCCCTTCACTTTGGGGAAGCATGGGACAGTAATCCAGATTTGGAATTCTATGTCAATGTATTTGCAGAACAGGACCCTGATATTCAAAGTTTGAATGATGATGCAGATGATGATCTTGATGATGACACTGTGGACTTTGAACTAATGGAAACTGATGAAACAGACATAGCCTAAACTCATTTTGGTTGTACTTTGATAGTATATCAACACACAGAGAACTATTCTAAACTGTGTATGTCTTTTACGTTGTAATATATTCGACGTTACGTAATATGTTCTTCCATTACGTCTGTATGCATTGTAAATTGTAACGTACTCAATACATAATTCCATCCATCATGAGTGTGTGATTAAACTCCGCCACTACAATTGTAGCTGGTTTTGCAAACTAAGGCGCAATCAATATGGCTGACACTAGAGTTGCAAAACCTGCTATGTGAGCAACACAGTTGCAAAACCTGATATATGCAAATAAAAAATATTAATAACTTGTTTTCTACTCATCAGATATTTCAGAACTTTGGTACACATATTACAATTATGTTTACGTATAGTTTGTATAAGAATCAGCCCTCTACCACATTTCTGTTTCGTTTTATTAGTTTTTCCTGATTTCTCACAAATTACTTATCATGCACATAGCTGGTTTTGCAACTGGGCTACTCATATAATACATAAGTTTGGCATACATTTTTCTTCAGTAAAGTTTGCTGTGAATAATCAGTGTAGATGCGGCTATTAGCCCCAATCAATAAGCATGTGTCTAAAATTTTGCTTTCGTATTAACGTTATCTCCCCATGAGTTTTTCTAAGGATATTTTCCTAGTTATTATTCCGCAAATGTTGCATTGATTTGGCTTCAGGTACTAGCATGTGACATGAAAGATCCTATCCTTGCAAATATAGCTCCGCATTAACAACATGGAAGCACATTTGGCCTCTATTAATTAGCATGTTTCTATCTAAAGAACTTGGCAGAGTAAAGTTTGGTCCGGATGTACTAAATGATTTTTGTTTCAGCCCACTATGAATTAGGAGGCGTGTCTTCAAAGTCCTTTCCTCAGAAAAGTTGCTCAAAATGAACTGCATGAATAGGGCAATAAGCTGCTATGAATAAGCATGTGTGTCTCAAAATATAGATTCATAGTAAAGTTTTTTCACATTTGATACTGAAATGCGCATTTTCTACCTTCCTATCAGAAAGAAAACAAGCCAATCTCCAAATAGCGCTTCAGGGTAATGTTCGTTCCACACGTACCTTACGAATACAAGTATCGATAAGCACATGTGTTTCTCTAGAAATCTTTAGGTGAAAAGTTTGCTGCGCAATACTACATGATTAAGGCTTTACACCTTAATGTATTAAAATGTGTATTTTCAAATGCGATTAGAAAGTAAAGTTCATTCCGCATGAACTACAGGAATGGGGTTTTGCACCATAATGAATAATCATGTGCGTCTTCGAATTTCCATTCCGACTAAAGTTTGCTCCGGAAATACTACATGCATATTGTTATGTCCCGATGGCGATTCACCCTTGAACTCTTATCAGACATCCGCCGTCGGTTCAACCCAGTTCAGGAGGGTCAACGCCACGGTGCTGCGTATGCAAGCGTGCGTTGGCAGTATTGTGTATAAAAGCGACGTCTCAGGTCAGTCGGGGTCAGACAGAGGGACCAGGCTGCGAGACGTGAGAGTTGAGTAGGGGACGACGGAACGGAAGGTGGAAGCAGGTCACTTACCTACGGATCGGGAGATCGTAAAAGTGATCTGATATCGAACGCTTGGTGACCTAGGGGACTGAGGTCGAGCAGCAATTGAGAAGAGCCGAGGAAAAGATCAGGCGAAAACAAATAGTGTCAATTCTTATCCAGTGTGAATAATTCTAGTGAGCCTTGTATCTGCACGGCGGATTCCTTCAGATACCTTGAAGGAATAAATTGGCAGTACATCAGAGATCTCTTTTATAGGGGAACAACCCCGTGTTCCTGAACTCCCTTCATTCTCCTACCTCTTAGAATAAGTGGTGTGTTGGCAATCGTTGTTAAGACGATCGGTAAGGACACGGTAACGATCCAGGTACCTGAGGTAAAAGAAACCCTGAGCGGCCTATGGCTTAAGTCCATGCTCTCAGGTGGGTGTAACAGCAGTTGGAGCCCCATACGTAACAAGGGTAGACGCCACACAGTGATATCAAAACAAAGGTGGAAGCGCTGAGGTTACCGTGATTCCTCCTCCGAGGCGTATCAACGATCTACAGCACGTTCACGCTATAGAACCCCAACAGTAGGTTAGTAAGGCCGGTTCTGCTTCACTTAACGCCTCTGTGCCGAACAAACCAACATGGCCGCCGCGCGAAGTTGAAACATTTAAATAGACTTTTCACTCGAACCCATGGTCGGAGTTTTACGAATGAGGTGTCGTAGGACTTGAGGTGACGCCCCTTTGCTATGGACCACTCGTTTTTTTTTGTTGAAAATTTCTGTCTTCGAAAGTAGGTGATAGTTTGAAAACCAAACATGATAGAATGTTGTGCAATGGCTCAAACGAACGATCTCTATGTCCTTTATTTTTTATAATAAAACTTTTTTTTAAACACTCAAATTTTGAAATTCCTGTATGTTGGAAACTAAAGAGATTACAAAAAAGTTTGTTTGACATAAATGAAAGGTCCCTATGCCCTCTACCTTCAAAATAAATTTCAAGTCTCTAGGATAAAAACTTGACAGTAGTGTGATGACAGCTGCTTCACTTAGGAAGTTGTGAGCACCTGGCGACCTTGGGAAGGAAGGAGTAATGCTAGGAGGGCGTGCTTGGATTCATTTTTTTCCCGTCTCAATCTGCTCTTTACGGGAATAGAGGTGTCGAAAAGGTGAAAATCTGGAAACATGTTTTTTTTTTTGGGGGGGGGGGGGGGTAAAACCGTGATTTTAGACTTTTTGCTATATCTCGCGAACCAATTATGCCAGAGGCGTGTACGAGGGGCCCAAGGACTCGGAGTGACGTCCTCTTTGCTATGGACCGCCCGTTATATTTTTAAAAAATTGGAAACTTGATTTTGTGGTAAACAAGTGTTTGTTGTGATTTTTGCTGATATATCACGAACCAGTAAGACTAGAGACTTGTACGAGGTGTCATTTATTTCGTCGCGGTATCCTCTTGCCGAGGATGTTCGTGTTGAGCAGGAATGAAAAACCATTTTCAGGTAAAACCGTGATTTTAGACTTTTTGCTATATCTCGCAAACCAATAACGCTAGAGACGTGTACGAGGTGTCTATAAGACTCGGGCTAACGCCCCCTTTTGAATGTGGTAGATATTTTTCCAAAAAATAATTCACAAAGGACCTAACGCCATACATGTTGAAAAACTTTTTTTTACCTGTTTATAATGTTCATGAAGCGTGGTTGTTGGGAGAGGCGATACTGCTGGGTGTGTGTGTTTCAACGAACTTGTCGCTAACCACAATGGCCATGCTTAATAGAACAATCGATATTTCGGCGGATCAGTTTATGACAGAGCGAGGGTTCGTTTTTCAGATATTTTACCCCCCGAAGAGTGCCTTTAACGTGTAAACGGTTATGAGAACTTGGTTCTATGTTGGTCGAAGCGAGTACAGAAAACAAACTTGCAGTGGAGCAGACTAGCAGGATGTGAATGTCATTTGAGCTTATTAGAATGCGCTGATCTGACTTGACAACAGGTGCAATGGAAAATGACAAAGACGCTTGAAGGTTAAATAATCTGACAACCGTGGTGGCAGGGGAGTGCGAAATGCATGCATACACATGTGAAACCACATGAGGGCTAAACAAGTCACATCCTGTCTTGCTTTGTTCGTGACAAAATGCAAGTTCATGTGAAATTTGACCTGGCGCCGGTGTTCACCTTGGACGTTAGCTGTCCACGTACCCGATAACAGAATGTTCAAAGCGTGGGAAAAAATAATTATACATGCAACGTAACATATAAAGACATGTCGTTATCTTTTCCACTCTCACTTATGTGACTACCTTTGAACACACTGCGTTGCTTGAAACACCTGGTCTTGTTTAACAGTTTTGGTGTTGGTGGAAAATATTTAACCTTGTTGTGGGGTAGGTATTAATTTATATATTTATTCATTTATATAGTTATTGATTTATATATATTTACAAGCAATTATTTATTGATTAGGTAATTAATGATTTTATTTATTTATTTATTTGTTTGCAGATAACCGGTATACCTTACATGTCTGAGTGAGAAGAAACCATTGCACTTTTGAGCCCACTAGAAGGAAACAGCAACAAGCCACTGCAAGTGAAGGTGACATTATTTTTTTAAACAAAATTGTTTCATTTGTTGTTTCATATTTAATTTTATTAAATGCATGTATTAACCTAAATTTAGGTATTTATAGCGGTTTATTTTATTTATTTTTAGGAACTTGGAAAGAAAAGCCTTACCGCCGTAGCGGTTGCTGAAAACCCGAGACGCAGTAGAGCGAAACCATTGTTTCCAGGCAGTGAACTATTTAAAACACAGGTAAGCCTAACTTAAAATGCTATTGCATTTTGCCACTACCGAAAAAAACACTTACACAAAAAAATAAACATTACCTGAACATGACTGGGACAATGATTGCTTTCTTGATTAATGGCTATGTTGTTGTTGACGGGGAAAAGTACAAGGCGATGTTGGATTTTCTAAAAACAAAAATTTAAATTTAATTTAAGGGTGGTTCCCTATGGACTCAACGAATATCCACAGGTTTGAACATGATAATGTGAACAAAATGACATGACATTCATTTTTGTTTATATATTGGTTAAGGGGGGGGGGATGTAAATGACTGTAGCTTTATAAGAAAATAAGTACATGGGTTACTGTTAGTGCCTACATACAGTTTATTTTTAATGGTGTTTTGATATATTCATGCCAATTAACGTTAACGTTTTATTTACAATTATTGATTGATTGATTGAGTGATGGGTTATTTTGTTTGTTTTTTATAGGTGTGGTCATGCGCCATTAACATAGTGAACAGACAGTGAAAAAACCATACATGGTGCTTTAAAGTACTCTGTGCAACGTTAATAACTTACAATAAGAAAAAGTTTTATTATAATTCATGGCGTCAGTACCAAATACAACAATTGAACAAGTTGGTTTACCACGTGGGTTAAATTTAAAATCAGAACATGATCGTTGGTTAACATTTGAATCCTAGCCTGTAGGCTTTTTGTCAACACATAAACTTGTAAAAGCCGTTTTTTTACTTGAACCGAGAAGATGTGGTACGCTGTGTGTTTTGTCGTATTGAACTTTCACACTGGGAAGAAGGGGATGATCCCTTTAGAGACCATTTGCAATGATCTCCTTGTTGTCCATACATGCTTGGAAAACAAGTGGGTAACCTACCAGTGTATCCATTTTACCGAACCACAAGGCCATTGGCTACTACTTACGTTGCTGAATCATAAATAAATAATAATAATAATAATAATATAACTCCGCTATACCGGTCGCAAGCCCGGGGCCTCTTCTTGCAAGAGTCGAGGAAGGAGGAGCGGGAGGAGTAACAACCTCGTTAAAAAACCGGGGTTCAGCTGGCCCGGCTGATAGCACCCTGTAAGGGCCCCTGCCTAGGGTTCAGGTGAAAACTGGACAACGGCTTCTGAGGCGGATGAAGATGGTTGGCATCATCTCAACGGTAAGGAAGGCGGAAGAACCAATATGGGGAAGATTGGTCTCCTCAGCCTTGGAAGGCAACCAATCTACGGGAGACAACCCTAATTCAAACCTACTGGAGCTCACAACCTCGGTAGTAACTTGATCAGGGGGTTAAACCTCTCATCCCCCTAACCAATCTTCAACTAAAGCATGGAAAGTAAACGCACGGAATTAACTACCCCAGGTGGTATCAAATCCACCTCCGCTGTCGGCGGTGTTAGTGGGCCTTTGGAGTCTGGGGAGCCCACACCAACATGATTTAAGGACGGGTCGGAGCGTCCTGGAACCACTTACAACAAGATCAGACATATACAACAGAACTACTTCGCCACACTGAACATCAACTCGCTACTTAAGATAGGCAAACTGAAGCATTTAACAGACACTTTAACTAATCACAAGATACTGCTCACAGCAATACAGGAAACCAGATATACTGATGAACATGTCTTTGACTCCCAAGGCTACCGTATTTTCAAAGGAAAGGTAGGACGTAGGAGAATGAAGAACGTACCACATCTGGGGACTGGTTTTATTGTAAGCCATAATATACTGGATTCAGTTATTGACTTCAGCTCTCTCAATAGTCGAGTGTCTTTAATAACCTTCCGGTGCACAAACAAGGTCTTCACTGTAGTAAATGTCCATGCACCCATCAATGAGGACAATAAGCGTAACCCTGAAAATACTGACAAGTTTTGGGAAGAACTAGAGGACATCATATGCAAGGTCCCAGAGCGTCATACAATCATCTTACTCGGTGACTTCAACGCCCAGCTAGGGAAAGAACGCACGTACAGAGACATTGTGGGAGATTTCCCGGCCCACACAAGGACAAATAGGAATGGAGAGCGCCTAGTAGGACTTTGTAAGGCCTTCAACTTGGTAATGAAGTCAACGGCTTTCAAGAGACTGCCAAGGAAGCAAAAGACCTGGACATCACCTAACTGTCTCTTGGGAGAATTCCAAATAGACCATGTTGCCATCTCAAAGAAGTCCCAAAGAGAGATCCAGAATGTTCGAGTGTTAAGAGGAGCAAATTTGGACTCCGACCACTATCTCTCCAAGGTCAAGCTAAGATTTCTACCTCGGAATACTAAAAAAACAAAGCCACACAAACTTACTAAGTTTGAATTAGAAAAACTTTCAAATTGCAACCAGTTCACGGAGAAAATGGAAACCCTGGAATGTAAAACCTGGGATGAAGTGAGGGAGAACCTAGTGAAAGTTGCCACGGAGATTGCGCCATTACTGAAGCAGAAGAAGCATGCCTGGTGGACGACTACCTGTGAGGAAGCGGTGACACAGAGACAAGCAGCCTGGCTTAAGTGGAACTCACAGAAGACACAAAACAACAGGGATAAGTTCATAGAGCAACGATAGTTAACTGCCAGGATCATCCGACAAGTAAAACGGCAGTTCACAAAGGACCAACTGACTCAGTTGGATGACGATTTCAAGAAGAACACCAGAAATTTCTACAGAGGCTTTAAACGGAACCTCAGCCGTTATAATCCTCCCAGCCTCCACTTCAGAGGACCGGATGGACAGATAGCCTATAATGATATGGACAATTGCCACCTTCTGGCCAAGTACTTCGAGAATCTCCTTAACTGTGAATCACCTGACACATTCTTCACTTATCAAGACACCATCAGGCAACGAAACTCTCAACCACCAACCAAAGAAGAAGTGATAGACATCATCAAGTCCCTGAAAAACAACAAAGCATCAGGTGAAGATTCAATTGCAGCGGAACTATGGAAAAAGGCTGGGAATAGGACTATAGGCAAATTGACAGAAATCTTCCATGACATTTGGGAGACTGAAACATTGCCTAGTGACTGGACCTCTGCTTTGATTCATCCCCTACATAAAAAAGGAGACTTGACCGACATCAACAACTATCGAGGGATCTCGTTAGTACCTGTGACATACAAGATCTTTTCTAAGGCCTTATTAAACAGAGCTGAACCCCAGCTAGGCCCTCGACTAGGAGAATACCAGGCAGGATTTAGAAAAGGACACTCTTGTACGGAACAGATACTGAACTTGAAATCAGTGCTACGGCAAGCAAAAATAGCTAGTAAGAAATATGTCATCATTTTTATTGATTTTAAGAAGGCGTATGACTTGGTTGACAGACCTACTCTCATGAAGATCCTGCAAGAACTAGGACTAGACGAGAAGACACATAACCTTATTCAACAGACTTTAAAGAACACCATGTCACGAGTGAAGTTCAGAGGAACCCTCTCTGAAAGTATTGAAATTAAGTCAGGAGTAAGACAGGGAGACGGTCTCTCACCTCTCCTCTTTATCTGTGCCCCGGAAAAGGTGATAAGGGAGTGGCGAAAGGAGCTAACTAGTCAGGGGGTACCAAGTGGTATCACTTTGGGACACAAGTGCAATGGGCTCAGTGTTGATTGCCTGGCATTTGCCGACGACCTGGCACTTCTATCTCATTCAATAAAAACGTCTGTGAAACAACTTAATGTTCTCACGCAACAAGCAGCTAAGGTAGGACTATATTTGTCACTTGAAAAAACTCAGTACATCACAAACATCAGTGAATCTCCTTGTACACTGCATTTGGACCAGGGAGAGATCAAGAAAACTGACAGATATAAGTACCTAGGAGAATGGCTTGAACCGAATCTCTCGGAAGTAAGGGCATTATCAACTCGAGTTAACAAGTTAGAAATGGCTTATCAACTAACCAAGAACACTTATATTAAGAAGTGTCTCTCCCGAAAGACTAAAATGAGACACTACCAGACGGTTATACGTCCTGAAGCCTTATCTGCATCAGAATGTCTAGTATTCAACCGGAAGGGACTCACGGACAAACTCGAAGTACAGGAGAGAAAGATAATGAGGAAGATATTGGGACCTGTTAAGGAAGGTAATGAATACAGAAGGCGGCCTAATCAAGAGCTCTACACGTACTGTGAAAGAATCACGGATGTTGTTAGAAAACGACGTCTAGCATTTCATGGACACGTCTACAGGATGCATCCAGGTTGACCAATCAGCTCCTCGGTTACTGGCAAAAGCGGAAGACCAAGTCACCATGGTTGTGGGAAGTGAGCAAAGATCTGCAAGAACTTGGAGGGACGGAATGAGTCTTAAAAGACCGGACATCTCTCAGGAAGATGCTTCAGCAATTGAGGTTCCAGGACAAACCGCCAAGAAAGAAAACAGGTGCCCTCTGGACCCAGGAGAGGAGGGAACAACACAGCCAGAGGATGCGTAACTACTGGGCAAACATCAAAGCCCACTCCAAATGTAACAGTTGAACGTCGTGGTCCATAGATGGCCTATTCGAAACAAGAAGAAGAAATAATAATATATTACCAGCCAACGGTAGTGTCGATATATGTGGTCCATATGCCATAGGCAGTGTTGAATTGGCGTGTGCTTTTGAAAAATTGGGAGTTTGCAAGACTAAAGCACTAGCACACCCAGAGTACAGCTCTGTTGGAAAACGTTTAGAATCTTATAAAAATGTTCGGCCATTAATATTAAAACACCTTACCAAACAGCTAAGTGAAGCTGGATTTTTTATACTGGTGAAGGGGATATATTTTATTGTGGATTTGCTTTAAAGGATTGGCAAATGACTGATGACCCTTTTGTGCAACACGCTCGTTGGTTACCTAACTGTAAATACATGGTGTTGCTTAAAGGTCAGGAATTTGTGAACACTATTCGTAAAGGAAACGTGATTGCAGCACAAAACTTAAAAGTGCCTTTAGAGTTAGAACACGCGGAGCAAATACATGAGGCTGAAAAAAAAAGACTTGACTCACGAACAGATACAAAAGTGTGACCAACAATTATGTAAAATTTGTTATCAAGATGAACTAGGTGTTGTATTTTTGCCTTGTGGACACATGATAGCCTGTGTCAAGTGTGCATTGGAACTTAACACTTGTGCTATATGCAGAAAAGCAGTATCTGCTACAGTTAGAGCATTTATTGCATAAATAGTATAATTTATTAGCAATGCATAGTACAAAATACCTAATTAAACAATATTATTAAAGCTGTTTTAGAGTGTAATAGATATGCTTTTCTTTTGTTTATAGACTACTACAATGAATGTTTTATTGCTGTTGGACAAGCGTGTAGCTTAGAGACAAAGAAGCTAAGCGAATTGCCAACGCATATTCCATTTCGAATTATCATGATTCGGAAATTGAAAACAGCATATGGTGATCGTGTACTTTGTGTATGCGAAAATTTTGAGACATTTCTGACAACACGGTTTAATGTGATTTTGATGAAGTGAATAATGCTGTGCAACCTGTACACTTAATTTATGAAGGTTTTAGAAACGATAGGTGCATGGTCCATTTTAATTAAATAAATAAAAACAAATGTGAATGAATAATGGAAAAATATAAGTGATGACAATAGACTGAAAGAAAAAATATGTGTATAGTTTTTAGTATTGCCTTTAAAAATATTATGATGAAACCAAAAAAAATTATATTAAGTTTGTAAATAAATGTAAATAATGGTACAATGCTGTTTTATTTTCTTCCAAGTTAGAATATTTAACATTGCAGAGTATACATGATTATGACAATAAATGCATACTTAATACAAGTCCTCGCCTTAACGATAGGGTGATGTTGTTTTAAAAACAAAACTTGTTGTAGATCATTTTCCCACGGCGAACAATAGGTATAAAACGTCATTATCACTATCATAATGATAAGCAGCATTATGACTATCAATAAATTACCATTATTATCCTCAACATCACTAAAATCAGTCAAATCTTCCTGTTCCTCCTCCTGTTCCTCTTCCTCTACAGTGTCCTCGTATAGAGTCTGCGTGGCGTTTGATAATGTTAAGGGTTTTTTGAACATTGAAATATTTTGAGCAGCAATATTATTTTCTTGTACTCGCTTTTTAACATTTTCATGATTTTCGGTTGACAGCAACAGTGTCTCATGCAGTACACTACATTGATGATCACTGACACTTAAAACCTCGCTATTTTTACTTTTTAGCTCACTGCGACATTGTTTTGAACTTTGTTTTGAACAACGCCAAATAACAGTTCCATTTTTATTGGTTCGTTTCACAATATATGAATATCCTTTGTAGAATGCATGAGGCTTACCATACCTAGTCACTGATACTTCCATATCAACTGTCAATCATAGACTAAGCTCTAGTAAAGACAACTTGGTAATAAGAACAATAGTTTAATGTGCGAGCATATGTGGGCGCAAATGTGGGAGCAAAAAAGAGGGAGCAAAAAGTGAGAGCAAAAATTGGGAGCAAAAAGAGGGAGCAAAAAGTGTAAGCAAAAGTGGGAGCAAATATGAGAGCAAAAAAGTAGGAGCAAGTATGGGAGCAAATGTGAAAGCAAAAGTGGGAGCAAAAGGTGAGAGAAAAAAGTGGGAGCAAAAAGTGTAAGCAAAAGTGGGAGCAAATATGAGAGCAAAAAAGTAGGAGCAAGTATGGGAGCAAATGTGAAGGCAAAAGTGGGAGCAAAAAGTGAGAGAAAAAAGGGGGAGCAAAAAGTGTAAGCAAAAGTGGGGGAAAATATAAGAGCAAAAAAAGTGAGAGCAAATATGGGAGCAAAAAGTGGGAGGTAAAAGTGTAAGCAAAAGTGGGAGCAAACAAGAGTGAGCAAATACGGGAGGAGAAAGTGGGAGCAAATGTGAAAGCAAAAGTGGGAGCAAAAAGTGAGAGCAAAAAGAGCGAGCAAAAGTGGGTGCACAAAGTGGGAGCAAAATGTGTGAGTAAAAAGTGGAGGAAAATGAGGTGTTTTCTAAAACAATCTCCCCTAACCTAACCTAACCTAACCCAACTTCACCTAACTTAACTTCACCTAACCTAACTTCACCTAACCTTACCTTCCAACTCTCAGATCAAAAATTAAATTCTGGGCATAGTCGAATGGGAACCCAAAAACTCTTGGATAACACCCAAGTATTCTAGCCACTACACCGCGAGATGGGCAAATAATCATGCAACATAACACAAAAATAAAAGTTTCCTGTAGTGTAACTCATTGGCTGACAACCATAGTTGAGAATTCAAACCCAAGACCTCTGGACTTTTTTTGGAACATTAGCACAAATATTATTCCATTTACATTTTGCTGTTGCTTATAGTTAAAAGTAGGGCTCGGATTCGAGCATATTTGCATATTTTTTTTCCTGAATAGTACACATTGAAAGAAGCCTTTCGGTGATATTTTCACCTCTCTGGGACCAACAGAATTGAAATTTATCGAGTATATAAATGCATAAAACCACGGTTTTCAGAATAGGAGCATATAAATACATATTCTTGTGGTTTTCGTCTAAATAGTTTGTTTTTCTTCGATTCCCCCCTCCGAATTCGGGCCCTGATCACCCTTAAGGTTCGAAAAAGGAAATAATTATTGAAAAGTCTTTCCGGTGCGAATAATAGAACCGCAGGTTTTTAACCTTTAGTGAGGTCGTTCTCGTCATTGAAACTTGTATTGACTGATTTAAGAAAATCATTCAAAACTGAAAACGTAGAAAAAATTCTTGTTGTACAGACCAATGCAGATCTACTTCATTGACTCGCCTAATTCTTAACATTTTGTAAATGAACTTTTAAACTATAACTTTTATAAGAAAACTTCTCTGATGTATACTTGAAAAATTTGAATGCGAGTATATCGCAGTTTATCATACATACAATTAGAAAATGAAGCTCGTATATAGAGGTATGTTATTGGTTTTGTCGTTTCACATTCCTTTCTATAGTTTTTATCGGTGTTTCTCGAGCATATTCTGCATATTTAACTGCATATCTATCGAGCATAAAACACATGGTTTTCGAGCATATCTGGAGATTTTATCGAGCATATCGATCCGAGCCCTAGTTATAAGAGTTGGCATTAATATGGGAGCAAAAGTGAAAACAAAAAAGTGGAACCAAGCATGGCTGGTTGTTGAGACTTTCATATCAACTAATACACATACATTAAATTTTAGAAAGTGAGAGAAAAAAAGTGTGAGCAAATGTGGAAGCAAAACGTGGGAGCAAATATAAGAGCAAAAAGTAAGAGCAACCATGGCTGGTTGTTGAGACTTTCAAATCAACTAATACACATGAATTAAATTTTAGTTAAGAGACTTCGATAATAATAATAATAATAATAATAATAATAATAATAATAATAATAATAATAATAACAGTTTTTTTAAGTGGATTCATTTTTTTAAAGGTGGAATTGCCAAAGTACCGTCAACAATAATAATTACATGAACAGTGGGAAATCAAACCCAAGACCTCAGGACTTGAGTTTTCAACATTATCAGAAATATAATTCCATTTACATTTTGCTGTTGCTCATAGTTATAAGAGTTGGCATTAATATGAGAGCAAAAGTGGGAGCAAAAGTGAAAGCAAAAAGTGGGAGCAAGCATGGCTGGTTGTTGAGACTTTCATTTCAACTAATACACATAAATTAAATTTTAGTAAAGGGACATTGCTAATAATAATAATAATAATAATAATAATAATAATAATAATAATAATAATAACAAAAATGAATGCCATGTCATTTTGTTCACATTATCATGTTCAAACCTGTAGATATTCGTTGAGTCCATAGAGAACCACCCATAAATTAAATTTAAATTTTTGTTCTTAGAAAATCCAACATGACCTTGTACTTTTCCCAGTCAACAACAACATAGCCATTAATCAAGAAAGCAATCATTGTCCCAGTCATGTACATGTATAATCATTTATTCCCACGCTTTGAACATTCTGTTAACGGGCACGTGGACAGCTAACGTCCTAGGTGAGCTCCTGTGCCAGGTCAAATTTCACATGAACTTGCAATTTGTCACGTACGAAGCAAGACAGGACGTGACTTGTTTAGCCCTCATGTGGTTTCACATGTGCATGCATACATTTCGCACTCCCCTGCCACCACGGTTGTCAGATTATTTAACCTTCAAGCGTCTTTGTCATTTTCCATTGCACCTGTTGTCAAGTCAGATCAGCGCATTCCAAAAAGCTCAAATGACATTCACATCCTGCTAGTCTGCTCCTCTGCAAGTTTGTTTTCTGTACTCGCTTCGACCAACATAGAACCAAGTTCTCATAACCGTTTACACGTTAAAGGCTCTCTTCGGGGGGTAAAATATCAGAAAAACGAACCCTCGCTTTGTCATAAACCGACCCGCCGAAATATCGATTGTTCTATTAAGCATGGCCATTGTGGTTAGCGACAGGTTCGTTGAAACACACACACCCAGCAGTATCGTCTCTCTCAACAACCACGCTTCATGAACATTATAAACAGGTAAAGAAAAAAAAGTTTTTTCAACATGTATGGCGTTAGGCCCTTTGTGAATTATTTTTTGGAAAAAATATCTACCACATTGGAAAGGGGGCATTAGCCCGAGTCCTATGACACCTTGTACACGTCTCTAGCGTTATTGGTTTGCGAGATATAGCAAAAAGTCTAAAATCACGGTTTTACCTCAAAATGGTTTTTCATTCCTGCTCAGCACGAACATCCTCGGCAAGAGGACAACGCGACGAAAAAAATGACACCTCGTACAAGTCTCTAGGCTTATTGGTTCGTGATATATCAGCAAAAATCACAACAAACACTAGTTTACCCCAAAATCGAGTTTCCATTTTTTAAATACAACGAGTGGTGCATAGCAATGAGGACGTCACTCCGAGTCCTTGGACTCCTCGTACGCGCCTCTGGCATAATTGGTTCGCGAGATATAGCAAAAAGTCTAAAATCACGGTTTTACCCCCCAAAGAACCATGTTTCCAGATTTTCACCTTTTCGACACCTACATTCCCGTAAAGAGCACAACGTGACGAAAAAAACGAATCCAAGCACGCCCTCCTAGCATAACTCCTTCCTTCCCAAGGTCGCCAGGGGCTCACAACTTCCTAAGTGAAGCAGCTGTCATCATCACACTACTGTCAAGTTTTTATCCTAGAGTCTTGAAATTTATTTTGAGGGTAGAAGGCATAGGGAGCTTTCATTTATGTCAAGCAAACTTTTTTGTAAACTCTTTAGTTTCCAAAATAAAGGAATTTCAAAATTTGAGTGTTTTCAAAAAATTAAAAAAAAGTTTTATTATAAAACATATAGGACATAGAGACCATTCGTTTGAGCCATTGCACAACATTCTATCATGTTCGGTTTTCAAACTATCAACTTTGTTCGAAAACAAAAATTTTCATTTTTTTTTTTTCAAAAATATACGAGTGGTTCATAGCAAACGGGCGTCACCTCAAGTCCTACGACACCTCATTTGTGAAACTCCGACCATGGGATCGAGAGAAAAGTCTATTTAAATGTTTCAACTTCGCGCGGCGGCCATGTTGGTTTGTTGGGCACAGCGGATTCAAGTGAAGCAGAACCGGCCTTACTAACTTACTTCCAACCCGTCCCAACCTGACCCAATGTCCATAACTAACTTGCATGCGTATGTATATATAAACCTACTGACGTAGATTTAGTACTGGTTTTGGGTAACTTAAGTTTAGTGGTTATATGTGTATAGGTGTAACTTAGCTTAAGAGTCCGTGATTGTGTTTATGCATAGAGTAGGGGTGCATATATTTGCTTGTGGCATTTCGCACGTGGGTTTGAATGGCGAATTCATTCAAAGAATGGGTGAGACACTTAACAGGTAATCCCAGGCCTATCAGGCCTAAAGTTATTTTGAGAAACCTGGAATATATAACTGATATCAACGTCGGGCAAGTCATCTCTCAATTAGAGGATAAAATATTAACATTGAAACTCAACTACCATAACGCGCTATCAGACCATGGCCCACCCCAAACTCGAGCTCGTGCACAGGCTGAAGCTAATGAGGCGGATGCACGCTCCACTGATTCATGTGACACGAGTTACATTCAACAACACGTGTTTAAGACACAGGATATTCACAGAAATCTCCAGGAACTAATTACTCAGCTAGACGCATATATTCACGACGAGACGAATACTGAAAAGCCTGACGATTTAGTCTCTGATATCAAAACAGTGAGCGCAACACTGGGTGAAATTATTCGCATGACTCTGGATGTATTTGAGCCCATACTCAGCGAAGTACATACGCCACCGGCAATAGTTCCTAACAGGCACGCGAAAATGGCGCACCACATTCGGTACCACCTCTTCGAAACGGACAAATTCTCGGGCACACATAAGGAAGATGCGGAGGAATACCTGAAAGTATTCAAAAGAACAGCGCAAATTAATGATTGGGCTGAGGCGGAAAAAGTTCGGCAATTTCCAGCGTAACTGAAGGAGGCAACGCTGGTATGGTACGACATATATGAGCAAAACGAACCACAATTAACGTGGAACAAGTTCCAACAAGATTTCATGGCAGAATTCGCTCAGATCCAAGGCAATGACGAGCTGTGCAATTCGCTTCGTAATAGGACACAGGGTCCTAATGAACCGTACAATGTACACATAAATTATAAGCTGCAGTTACGTCAACGATTTGATCCTCTCATGTCAGAACGAGATAAAATCCAACTGATAAATAAGGGTATGAGACCAGCTACTGCAGACGAAATACTCCAAATGAATCCTCACACTCTAGATTAACTGCGAGCAAACGTAATCACGGTAGAGCAAAACCAAAGGTTAGTGAGGAACATTGACTCACACCTGCAGCAGGCTGGCCTAGCAAACATGCAACAGCAGCAAGACCAAATAACGCAGCAAATGGAACAAATCAATATCGCCATGGTACAAAACCCGCGGCGAATAGGTCATTATTATTCTTCACCTCCTCCTCAAAATTCACGATGGGAGTAACAAACGCGAACGCGTTCCACAGCTACGCAAACCTCAGCTACACAAGTTAGTTTTCAGTCACGATCCAGAGCGGATCAAAATGACTCTAGGGACGGCCGATGTAATAACTGTCAATCCTGCTCTGCTTGTGGGCAAAGAAGGATTTTCAGAGCATCGAAAGCCACTGCCTCAACAAACATGTCGGGAAGTTAGGTACGGAGGTTCCATGTAAGTTCATTATAAATTCAATTTCAGCCAGTGTGAACCTCCAACAAAATTTTCAAATACAAGATGTCAAAGGAGGTGGGAACTGCCTATTTCGCGCTGACAGTGCATTATTGTATGGCACCGAACAGGATCTCCGTGTGCTGCGCAAGAAAGCCGCGCGATACAGTACATACACGACAATTGGAAACAATATGCCATCTATGCTTCCGAGAGTCAGGATACTTTATTCCGAAATCCCGAGGAATACCTGGCATACATGCTACGAGACGGTATTTTTGCATCCTCGGCAGAGGTGGCAGCTTTATCGAAAGTCATGGAATGTAACATAAACGTATACGTGCCCAATGATCATAAGCCTATGGTACAATGTACTGGGTTTTCTGAAACTTTGAATTTGCTTTTCACGGGTGAACCAAATGCTGGACATTATCAGGCACTGATCTCCACACCTACCCCGATATATAGCAATGGCAGTGCACAAACGAGAGAAAATCCAGGGAACTCGGGCATCGAACCCAAGATATTCAGGGACAATGCTCATTCCGGTGGCAACCCGAAATTGCCAAGGTTACAATGCCAATCCCTTACTCAGCAAAACCACACTATGGGCAAACTGCCGACATTGAACCTCAGCAAAACACGGCAGGTCATTCACCGGGCATACAGTCATGGCCCTAACAAGAATGCCACATACGGACATGCTGACCTTCCTGGGCAGACAGTGCATTCTGCTGACCCCACAGCGAAGAGGAAACACTCAGCTGTTCGCAACATGACTCCCATAAGGACGGAGACTGCCAGGTCGGCTAATTGTAAGAGCAATGCTAACGTAGCCGCTTATCAGCAGAACACGGGCACACGACAGGCACGCGAGGCGGAGGTTGATAACAGGATGCGGCCTACACCACTTAATGGGCCACCTGTGTCCAGTGACGTTAAACATAACTTACTAGGAGTTAACACCCTAGCTCACCATACTAGGAACATGCCAGTCAAAATTCAGGCCAGAATTAACGGGATTGACACAGAGGTTCTCGTGGATACTGGTGCTGGTATTTCATGCGTTTCGCACAGTCTTGTGAAATACATCCAATCACAGGAGGTATCCAACTTGTTGCGGCAAAGTTCTGAAAGTTGCAGGAACCTCCTATGTGAAAATACAGGTCAAGAATTTCACCACATCGTTTCCAATGCAAGTGATTAACGGCCTTGCGGCGCCTTGTCTTATAGGGACAGACGTTTTGGCGAAGTACGGAGTCAGCATTAACTTTGCAGACGAATCACTGCATCTTAATACAAAGAAGGGGATGATAAGTTGCCAATTCCAACAAACGAATCGGACAGGTCATAAAGAAACGGAAAGAGAGATCGCACGGCTATCAAATATTAATACAGATTCTATCTTTTCACATAATATCCGAGTAGCCACCACGGAAAACATCTCCCTACCCCCGAAGTCCATTTTCAAAGTAGCTGTAACATCCCTCATATAGGCCATCCATTCAGAAGTTATACACCTTCGTGATTAAATCCAAAATACAAGAGAATCCGCAAATTATTATACCGGCAGAGAAAGTCCACACGAAGGCTACAAAGGTAACCTTAATGAATTACGATGACAAAATTTTTCATATCCCCAAAAATTCCACCTTCGGATTGATCAATGATGTGTCACAGGAACAAATCCACTTTCCGGTAAAGGAAGCTAATGTCCAAGAGCACGACGCATTAACTGCGTATAACATTAATGAGGAAATCACCCCAAGCCGAAAGCAAAATCTATCACAGCTACTAGGCAGGTATAGCGATATTTTTGCTACATCTATAAAGCAGTTACGCGAAACGAATTTGATAGAGCATCACGTCCACCTCAAACACAGTACTCCACTGCATCAAGCACTCTACAATGTTAGCAAGGAGGAACGATAGATAATTGACAAGCAAGTAAAAGAAATGCTGGAGGCGGGAATTATTGAAAGTAGTTATAGCAACTATGCGGCGCCGGTTGTGCTAACCAAAATGAAAGACGGCTCGCATCGCTTTTGTACGGACTACCGTAGACTCAACAAAATCATTGAACCCGACAGCTACCCTTTGCCGCGCACTGACAGCTATTTAGACAGACTCAGTGAGGCCAAGTGGTTTAGCAGCCTAGATGCGATTTCAGGATTCTGGAGCATTCCATTCCACGAGGAGGACAGACATAAGCTTGCATTTGTCACGGAGAACTGCTTATTTACATACTGTAGGCTTCCTATGGGGCTTCTGAACGCATCTCAATGTTTCCAGCGTCTTATGAGCAAGTTGTTGGCCGGAATAAAATGGAACTCTGTGCTCACATATATCGATGATATAAAAGTATTTTCCAAAACTTTCGAGGAACACTTTCGCCACCTCGAAGAGCTCTTCAAGCTATTGAGACAGCCCAACATCCTGCTGAAAACTTCTAAATGTAATTTCAGACACACTGAAATTAAAATCTTGGGCCACATTGTAACCCAGAAAGGTATTAGACCCGATGAGGAAAAAATTCGGTGTGTCAAGGATATCCCGACGCCTACGACTCTAAAGCAACTTAGAAGCTTTCTAGGTCTCGCGGGATATTACCGAAGGTTTATTGCCCAATTCTCGAGCATATCCAAACCTTTGACTGATCTCACGAAGGGAATAGTTCGTTTTATTTTCACAGAGGAACGCGAGCAGGCTTTTAATATGCTCAAACAGAAGTTGATAACACCAACCCTCCTAAGTCATTTCGATGGAACGAGACCCACTTTCCTGATTGTTGGCGCCAGCAAGCATGGCGCAGGAGCTGCATTACTGCAAGAAAATGAGCTCAAGGAGAGGCAACCAGTCGCCTTCGCAAGCAGGAAATTAACTGAAACTGAATCACGGCTTTCGATCACTGAGCGTGGAAAGTTGGCTTTCGCTTGGACTATTAATCATTTCCGCACCTACCTCCATGGCGTGCATTTTACGGTCGTCACCGATGATGCGAGTCTCACATATTGGGACAAATTGAAAAACCCCAATTCCGTCTCAATAGATTTATATTGAAACTGGCTGATTTTGACTTTGAGGTCATTCACAAGAAAGGCGACATGTACAGAGACGCAGACGCTCTCTCTCACATGCCAGTGTTGGAGGCCACGGATGAAATAGCGAACGATTGTCTGGAGGTACTGTACCCGAAACACTTACCAAAACCTGGTGAAATCCCACGAAGATCACTGGATTGTAGAACCTGAAAATGCCCGGCGAAAAACCCTCCCAGGTCCTACCACCAAGTAAAGAATAATTGGGGAACTAGTCTTCCTAACAGGTTGTCTTAAGAATGACCATGGCTTTGAAGGAGAAGTACTTAAAAAAACTAGAAAGAAATACTTATTAAACACCAAGCGATTAAACTAAGCAGAATATTAATGGACTAAGTTCATGTTTCATGTATAAAATAGAATTGTGCAAGACTGTACAGGTTTCGATTATCAGCTGAGGAAACATCTTCAATCACATAGCAGATTATCCTAGCATTGCTCATGATTAGGCGAAGAAAAGCATGCAGGCTTGATCTAGCAAAGATCAACAACTGCCAATGTCTCAAACAGACATGAAAATACAAGAAAACCTACCTAGATTTATATTACACCAAACACGGGTGTTAGACTACTCGAAGTCAAAACAGATTGGCACTTACTGGCTCACACGCTCTTACCGGCTCAATCCAAAAATGGCCTAATGCTTCAACGAGCATAAAATCACAAAAATACAGCATAATCCCAGATATGCATTCGCATCACAAAAATAGGTTACACACCCTACAAAACACTATTATCAAATCTAATTACTATCACAAAAACCTGAAATACACGATTAAAATACACACTAACCTAAAGCACGTTGTTCAAAGTCATGAAACTAAAGCATTTCACTAGTCAAAAAAAAAAAAATCTTGCCTCACAATAATGTACAACAAGTATACTGCTTAATTCTCTTGACTCAAAGTCAAGCTTTCCTGGAATAATTTAATCAAAATTCAGGATGATGTTCAAAATTGCTGTACTAATATCACACACACACAATTGCACCAAATGCAATTATTTACTTTAGGTTTATAAAAAGAATGTATGTCTCGGAATGACATCTAATGTTATATTGCCTTCAAATTAATACCTAATAGAAGGTGAAACTGATCCTTCCCTAAATCAGGATAGCCTCCAACTTCGGTGGGTTTAGAATTATCAATGGATAAGACCTACACCGTGAAAGTAAGTTAACTTCACCGGTTAAACCAATAACTATCATTAGGGGAATCCACTAATAAATCTCCACGCACAAAAGCTAAGTGCTCTCCATGAAAATAATCCAAAAAGTGGATTAAGTCTATTAAGGTATCGAACTCCAAGAAAATTTTTCCAAGGATCAAGTCACTGCGAAAAAAAAGAGTTCCTAACTCAGCTGTAGTACATTAAAATATGTACTGGCCATGGGAGAATAGTGTTCCAAACACTATTAAACAAAAAACGCGATTAAAGTTATACTTATACAAACATCTGGGGTTCTTCTCCTAATTCTGCTTCTCGGCAAATAAAAATACGCATATCTAATTAAATGACACTACTAAATTTATTAATTATACATCAAAACTATCAATACGCAAGGGATTAATTCATTAGGTGAATACAAAATCCCGGGTATGCAACAAATCAGATTCGAGAGAAACATTGAACCTAAACTTGTGCATGCCCATTTAATCTACAAAAGCAAAATACGACAATTGCGATTGCTAGCAAATGCCCTCACTAAGCTACGATGAATAAAATGCTGGTCCAGTACCTTTCGATCATTCTTGAAGCATCGAAAGAAAAAAGGATATAAGAATGTGATTAACCTCCACGATATCATCAGATAATACATTCTTCCACCATGGATCTGGGATTCGAACCCGAGAACTCGTCGCACACGAAAAATGTCCGGGTGGCACTCCATCCTCTCACCGTTCATTCCAGAAATGTTATTAAACGCCCGTGAAATTGCACTGTCCTGCATGTCGTAGCTTGCGAAAACATCAGCTAACAACCACTGGAGTACTTAGAAAGTAGGCTCCTTGCCTTGAAGGAAAATGCAGTTTGTGGATTGTATGCATCCCGCTTATGCATTCCGCACGTAGCCACCCCATATCATTTAACCAGCCATTATGGCAATTATAACATTAAAGTTGATTTTCCGCACCGACATCTCGAACAATAATATGCCTTTAGTTATCCGCATAATGCACTGTGTAACAAATCTTGATGTCGGCATGTACTGTCTTGAGAATACATGTTGTTATAACACGTGAAAGAATCCACACAAGGATTTTGTAATGGCTGCCTTAACACGGACACTGCTGGACAAAGAAATAAATCAGTCCGCGTTCCGATTAGAAACCAGTCTTTCTTTCTCAATTCGACAATCTGCATTTGAATTGTACTACAAGTCTCAATTCCATGATATGGTAGCTGCGGTAAATACGCGTTCACGGTACACAGTCACTTGTTAAGATATAAAACTGAGTACGGGGAAAACACACTTTGAAAAACGCTCGTCCTAGCCGGGTATTATGCTAGCCGCTTCAACACGTTGGAACTTCACCTCGCCCGGCAGTAGCGAATAGAACACCGACCGAGTTCCGTAACAACACATCTGACAACTGGAAATCGAGTGAGTTTCTCTCGCTGGCTGCGACACGCCACGGGAAGCTATCCCTACTCCCTTCCTGTATAGATATATCGATATGTCAATATCTCGTTTGTAGATTTAATGATATAGATGTTACTCCTTCGTTTCACATGTTAGGTTCTATTTCTCATGTAAAATAGCTTTCTGCTATGGCAATACACATTCTACAGTATTCATAACGTCTTTAATAACTCTCCTTTTCTTCAAATCAGTAAAGATAATCCTGTAGCTGTGGTCGATGTATGACATGACGTCACCTATGGATTTATTGATCGGCCGGGATACGGGTCAGCCGCTCGGAAATGCTCGTGACTCCCGATCTATAGCCGAATGACACTTCTCAAAATCTCTGCATGGCTTGTCTCGCGAACTCAACTGCGTCACGCCTCCTGACGTAACTATATACAGTATCAAGACTAAAACCTTATGAAAAAGAAAAACGGTACATTACCAACGTACACTATCGTAAACAATGACGTCATCCTACAGGAACAGCTCAAGGACGCTCACATACAGCAGATTATGCAAGCTATTTATCAGCCCGATACTGCACCAGTGACGGATGCGCGGCTGGCCAGGCGTTACATTATTGACAGCTCAGGCATCCAGCGTATCTAACAATAGGGCAAAGCTGAAACTGACATGCCACTTTTGTTACCTGAGGCCCTGGAAGGTCCCATTATCCAGGCGCACCATGATGACCCATTGGGGGTGCACATCAAGAGATATATAAATGCTATCAAAAGATAAAAGCCAAATATTTCTGGACAGGGTTAAAATATGATGTATTTAAGAATATTAAGTCCTGTGACACATGCCAACGGCACAAAGAGCGTAAGCCGAAGCGATATGGGCGTCTGCAACCCATATCACCAGGCCCTATATTTAATCGTATTGGTATTGATATCCAAGGGCCAATTTGTAAATCCAAAAACGGGAATAAATATATCATAGTGGCTATTGAGTATCTCCCCCGCTATGTCATTGCAAAACCCGTGCCCAAAGCCCATGTTGAGGAGGTAGCTCAATTCTTCCCAGAAATCATTTGTCGTTTTGGTATCTTTAGTGAGATACTCTCTGACTGAGGGTGAGTCCTACGTCAAAAGTTATCCAGCAGCTGATGATATTGTTAAAGGTGCAACCTATCAACAAGACAGGCTTCGCCCCGCAAACGAACGGAATTACGGAGGCAATGAACAAGATAATTGCCAAAATCATTGCTATATTCACCAATGACACCGGGACGGACTGGGATGAGTATGTACCCTTTGCGGCGTTTTCCTATAACACATCGCAGGCAACCGCAACAGGATATACTCCACAGTACTTGCTCCAAGGCTATGAGGCGAGATTGTCGCCAGACATCCGGTGTCTACCGATAGACAAGGATGCGGACATTGCCGAGCGCCTTCAAACAATGCAGAAAGCCTGAGAATTGGTGAATCAGGCCATTACTACTGCGCAAGTGAAACAGAAGGCCTACTACGACAGGACTAGGATTGAGAAGGATTTTCAGCCTAATCAGCTCGTGTTGGTTTGGACGCTTTCACGTAAGAACCACAATTCCGATTTCTTGCGGCCGCAATAGAAAGGGCCGTATAAAATAATCCGTAAGGTATCGGATGTTACTTACGTGGTGGAAATCATGAAGAGAGGTAAACCCTCTCGTGACAAGGTGCACGTACGCAGGATTAAGCCTTATTACGTAAGATCGTTACCGCCGAATGCCAAGAGATTTACCTGTGAATGTCTGTTTCAGATATAGATAGTGCATTTTGTATATCCTCAGTCTGCAGTTGCGACACTTTATGGGGAGAGACATGAAGACACGTTTCGCAGCTTGCACTCTTAGCGATTGCACAGGTACATAGAATTGAAACAGGCATGTACGGCTGTTTGCACGGCGATACGGCCCTGACATATAGACATATCGCGTTGCGCATTCTTCAAGCTGCAATTTTCCATTATTGCATCATTTTGTATATTAATATTCTGCGGTTTAAAGGCTGTGAGCGCCCGCATTAACCAGAGAATACATTCAATGTATAAACGAGCATAATTTTTTCTACAGAAGCACCATCTAATACATACTAGAGTATTCATTTGGCCTTCTATGTTCACAGGAGTGACCCCAAGCAGGGAGGCGAGACAGGAAAGATGAGATGTTGAGTTCACTTGCGGGAGAAAGAAAACGACTATGAACAGCGCATTCAAGCAACAGCATAGCGTTCTGTCATGTAGATAGTAACATATTATGTTTGTAGGATCATTGTTGTCAAGGCCTAGTATCATTGTTGTCAAGACCCATTATCATTGTTGTTAAGGTCAATTCTTATTGTTGTTAAGGTCCATTAATATTATTATCTATTTGTACTATATTGCTATGCAAGCGGACCACATGATGTTATTTTTAGTAAGTTTTAGGTAGGTTAGTTATAAGATGGCCATCTTAGATACAAAATCCTATTAGCGAAAACATCTTAGTAATACAAGAATCACACTCTTGTCACATCTTAGGCTTACGATCTTAGAAGTCAGATCTTCATAAGAAATTACATCTTACTAGATTAAGCGAAATATCTTTGTAAGAATATCGATAGGAGGTACTTGCATTACGGTCCTCGCATATCTGTAAATGGTTCATTGTGCAATTAATTGTGGGTTTATATTCATTATGTTTCATCACTCACTATCCCATAGGGCGTCAACATAACAGCTCACGGTACGGCATTATATGGGTGGATAATAACCCTTATGAATATGCTATACACTGTCCATCAGAGGGAGGCATGCAGATACAAGGCTATGAAGCAGGGTAATTGTAAATATTATTATTGACGGTTATTCACGCGTACTCGGTTTATGCCGAGAGTTCCGTATTTTTTTCTCTCTTTCACACTTACCACTGATCTCAGCTACGGCTCAGCTCAACATTGCTTGCTTCGCACTAGGTCCACTATGGTCACGGGTTCGACCGACGTAGGAGCATGGCTCCAATTGGTATGGAGGAGGCGACTTTCAAGTGGTAGCTAGATGGATAGCGACGCCCAGACAGTGAGGCCACTGTCCATTTGAACTGGGAGAGGTGTGTTATGTCCCGACGTCAATTCACCCTTGAACTGTATCGGACATCCGCCCTCGGTTCAACCCAGTTCAGGAGGGTCAACGCCACGGTGCTGCGTATGCAAGCGTGCGTTGGCAGTTTTGTGTACATTGAAGAAAATGGAAATTGCTACACCATGAAAGCATTGGTCGTTTGTGTTGATTTTCAAGATATGGAACGATGCCACGTAGGTATGTAAACGATCAAAGTTTCAGACCCATTTGATTGTTGCTACAGGTCTCCCCACGTGATTGGTCGCGGAGGGATCAACTCCAGTATACGGACTCTGGTGTAGCGTAGTTGACTTGCAGTCTCTGCAGTCATGTGTTCCCCGTCAAACATGCCTCGACGAGAGAGAACTGTCGCCGTAAGAGAGGTCTCAGATAATTGGGCTGTATGAGGCTGGATTATCGCTAAGGACTGTCGATGCAAGTGTTGGCCGACAGGCATCTAGTGTTGGCCGACAGGCATCTACGGTACAACGTGTATGGCAGCAGTGGTCAAATGAAGGTACTCACACTCGTAGACCTGGCACAGGCCCAGCGCGACAGACAACTGTGAGAGAGGATCGCCGCATCAATCGGATGGCTAGATGGAACCCCATGCAACAGCAGTGCAAATTCGAGCAGCTTGGCACCCCATGTTACACAACAAACAGTTGGTAATCGCCTGCGTGCAGCTGGCTTACGATCCCGTGTCCCAGCAGAAGGTGCTCCATTGACCCCACAACAGCGACGTGTAAGGCTGGCCTGGTGTCGAGAAAGATCGACGTGGGTCGACGAATGGCATAGAGTCGTCTTTAGTGATGAATCGCGCTTCTGTCTTGCCCGCAGTGATCGCCGGAATCGTGTGCGCCGACGTGCCGGGGAGAGGGGCCGCCCGGACCTTATTGTCGAGAGGCACACAGCGCCTACACCAAGCATTATGGTCTGGGGAGCTCTTGGCTGTAATGTGAAATCACAATTCGTGCTTGTTGAAGGCTCTATGACTGCTCGACAGTACGTTGATAGGGTACTCAATCCAGTGGTTGTCCCTATGATGACGATTTGGCAGAACAATGCCCGGGTTCACACAGCGCGCATTTCCAGAGAAGCTCTCCACGACATATCAACCTTAGAATGGCCCGCCAGATCCCCGGACTTCAGTCCTATTGAGCATGTGTGGGACATGATGGGTCGACAACTGGCCAACCGTCCTCAGCCACACACAACTCTGGAACAAGTGACCCATGCAGTGCTGCAAGCATGGCCCACAATTCCTCAGGGAGCGATCCAGGGCCTTATTGACTCCATGCCTTGTCGAATTCATCAATGTATTGCAGCTCGTGGTGGGCACATCCTGTATTGATTGTTGTCCAAACTTGCGGTCAGAGGGACATGAAAGGGTAATCATCGAATCACAACCGAACACTCATCCTGCATGATGCATTGCAGCAATGTAGCAACACTCGTTCTGGGTGTTGCAATTTCCATTTTCTTCAGTGTATAAAAGCGACGTACTCAGGTCTGTTGGGATCAGACAGTGGGACCAGGCTGCTAGACGTGAGAGTTGAGTAGGGGACGACGCAACGGAAGGTGGAAGCAAGGTCACTTACCTACGGATCGGGAGACCGTAAAAAAGATCTGATATCGAACGCTTGGTAACCTAGGGGACTGAGGTCGAGCAGGAATTGAGAAGAGCCAAGGGAAAGATCAGGTGAGAACAAATAGTGTCAATTCTTATTCATTGTGATTAATTCTAGTAAGACTTGTATCTGCACGGCGGATTTCTTCGGATACCTATAAGGAATAAATCGGCAGTACATCAGAGATCTCTTTTATTGAAAAAAAAAAAACCCGTGTTTCTGAACTCCCTTAATTCTCCTACCTCTTAGTGTAAGTGGTGCGTTGGCAATCGTTGTTAAGACGATCGGTAAGGACACGGTACGATCCAGGCACCTTAGGTCTAAGACCCCTGAGCGGCCTATGGCTTAAGTCCATGCTCTCAGCTGGGTGTAACAGCAGCAGAAGCCCCGTAGGTAATACGCGTAGACTGCACAGTCGTATCACGACAATATAGCTTTACGCCACTATGAATGAAAATGTGTCTTCAGACATCCCTTCTCAGTAGAGTCTGCTCAGCATGTGCCACATGAATATGGCATATTGGTATGAATGAGCATTATTCTTCAAACGTCCCTTGTTAATATGGTTTGATACCACTACGAATGTGCAAGTGTGTCTTATAACTTACCTTCTCAGTAAAGTGTGCTCAGCTTGTGCTACATGAATATGGCTAATTACTATGAATAAGCATGTCTTCAAACTTCCCATCACAGTTTTCTCCGCATGTGCTACATTAACATGGCCTTACAACACTATGAATGAGCTTGTGGGTCTTCAAACCTCTAATCCTAATAAAGGTATTTCCACATGTGCTACAAGAATGTGGCTTTATACCGCTATGAATCAGCATGTGAGTCTTCAACGTACCCTTCATAGTGAAGTTTGAACCACATACGGTACATGAATACGGTTTTACATCATTATGAATGAGCATGTGAGAGTTCATAACTGTAATCCTAGTAAAGGTTTTATCACATATGCCACAGGAATGTGGCTTTTCACCACTATGAATCATCATGTGTGTCCTCAAACTTTTTTAGTAGCGTGAAGAGGGGTGAGCTCTCCATGAACACACCCTGTCGGAAACAAAACACAATTTAGCGACACAGCCAAGCTAGATAAAAAAGGGGGGAAATTAGGGGGTTTTTAATAGGTAAATGTTATCTGGATCAGGTGTACGATGTACTTTTCTTCTGCAATAAACCAAGGCCCATATTAGAGGCAGTATTAAAGGTGCCGGGACGTCCTCATAAGACCGTCAACGCTTAGTTCGAATGGGTTATGCTCCACGCGTGGCGAGGACTAATCCACGGTCTTTAATAGTTGTAGATCCACCTCATTCAATAACATACATCTTATCTAGGTTGGCAACACCTCACATAAACACATCGCGATCACTCCCCACAGCACGTAGGGACAGGGGGGGGGGGAAGGCAGGGAAAAACCAGTCGTTAAGATAACCACCGCAGTCGACCGCACAGCGAGTTCAAGTGAGCACGGAAACTGCGAATAGCTGTAGTACGGAAGACAATCAGATAAGTAGTTAGCCTAAAATTTTATAGTTTAACCATAGTTTACAACCATATAATCTCTCTAAAGTACAATCTCCGGATAGCCATCACCATTTAGCATTTCACCTAACATATATACTGCATTTAGCATACACTGACAGTTGCAGTACCAATACTGCAACTAAATAATTGTACATATTGTAAATATTTTCACCTGTATTTCAAACATAGATTTTATAGCCTAAGTGTATTGGATCTGATGATGATCGCTTGACGATCGAAACTGGTCATCCTAGTGTTTTATTAATCTCATGTAATTTATTTCAGGATTAGGGCATAACCCATCTCTTTTGGGTACATTCGTGTTGACCGACTGAAAAGCACTAAACTCTTGTTTACTAAGGCAACACTGAAAATATGGCTTCAAACACCACAATGTTAGTAAGTGGTTCTTGAAACGCGTAATAACAGTAAACTTTTTTCCACATGTGCTACAGGAATGTGGCTTAACACCGCTATGAATCAGCACATGGGTTTTCAGCGTTCCCTTCCTACTGAAGTTTGATCCACATAAGCTACATGAATACGGTTTTCTACCACTATGGATGACCCTGTGTATCTTCAAATCTCCATTTCTTTTAAAGTTTTTTCCGCATGTGGTACAGGAATATGGCTTTATACCACAATGAATGAGCATGTGTTTCTGCAGAAGTCCGTTCCGAGTAAAGTTTAATCCGCATGTACTACATGAATAAGGCATTAGATCGTTATCAGTTGGGATTTGTTCGCTCATTTCACTCCTGGTTGCCATTTTCCTGTAATCATTCTGAAGATGTGAGGCTCCGAGGGTTTTAAGTGTAAGGGAGTTCTCCGACCTGCGGAAGATATACTAGCAATAGAAAATATCCACTGAAGCAAACTAGATAAGAAGCCACTAACATTATAATATAAAAATCACTTATGACGTACAATTAGTCAAAAGTTTACGATTAAATTCTGTGACAAAAACATTGTATATATATTTATCATTTCATTACATAATTGTGGAGCATCAGATAATGATCGCTTGAAGATCGTAATTAGTCATTCAATTAAAAGGTTCATGAAATCTCTTATTGGTCAGAAACTCATGATGGAAACCATGACGTCCAAACCTGGTGACAACGTGTCACTACTCGTAAATAGTCTGAGCACAGTGGCCTTTCCTCATCGCGAAAGTGCTGCATAATTACACCAAATGTATGCTCATTTTGTTCTCGTCTTCTTATAGTTTCTTGGAAAGCGGTCGTCGATGACAGAAACATTCTATTTCTGATCTCCTGTATATGATAGTCTTCCATAGTTAGTACATATACGAATCTCGATCAGGTGAATTTCGATACACCAAGTTTACTCTTGAGGAAAGAGGCCCTTACATCCTCTAGAGTTTCAACACTCATTTTTAATTGATCCCATATAAGTTCAATTCCATAAGTCAAAACTGGTATTATTTCCATTTAAATGAGTTCCATTGAGGTGGTCAGGGCTAGTTTTTCGATCTCTGGAATGTCTTTCAAAGCTCTAATCGCTGCTATTATTTTTTCTCTAACAAGAAAAGAGTAGGTGGTCTGTGCAGATTGAAAGCATATGCCCAGATATTTGAACTGATTCTTAATGGCTAATTTGTTTTCTTATAGGTACAATTGGTCTTGTTATGCAATTCTTCCTCCCTTCTGGAACTTTATTTGGTGTGTGCTTAAGGTTATGGTTGTAAACTTATTTTCCATTGCCAATTCCAACAGTGTATCGATCGTATCTTCGACGTCTTTCAGGTTTGTCCTCCTATGACAATGTAATCAGCATACAAGTATACAACGACTTTCTTATCCATCCCATGAGTGATTCTTGTCACATTGGCTGTTACGATATTAAAAATACGGGACTCATGTTGTCACCCCGTAGTGCATAGTTCGTTTGGGTTATGACACGGTATGTTTTAATGCCATTTTATATGACCTCTCGTGTCAGATAGTATGTTTCCGATTATTAAGGCAACACAGATATCCCGTCCTTTAAAAAACTCTAATTTTCTGATAAGTTCTGATAAGCCTTGTTAAAGTCTATGAAAACTGCAAAGAATTTTCCCTATTCATTTCTTAAGGCATCATCTATGTCAGTCAATAAATTCCTTACTGCACGGAGAGTTGATCTTTCCCTTCTATAGCCAAATTCAAAGTCCGGAACACAGGTATCAAACAACTCGGTCAATCTATTATATAGGATTTTGGTGAACACTTGGGAACCGTTGTTCTCTAGTACTGTACTCTTACTTGCTATGTGTAAGATTCTTTCATTTGAAAGTTTAAAACAAGGCCAATGATAAATAAATCTGAGCCTGTATTGTGACCAGAAACTGGTTTGTTAAGAGTCAGAAAGTTGGCAGGTTAACTGGTCTCGGCCAATGATATAATTCACTGCATAAATACGAGCCGAGCGCTGGAAACCGGTCGCGGGTCTTTGTTATAGAAAGCAGAAGTGGACCGAAAGGGGGAGTCGGCACACGCTTCAGGAATTTGGTCGCGCTCCAAGCTCAACGCCAGTCACGTGACCAAAGCAAGCCAATGGAATGCCGTGTTACAACGATTAAATTAATTACCATAATGAGCATTATTCATTATGAGAGTAATTTAAACACTTCGGGACACTAGAAAAGTTGTTAAATAATATATACAAATTAATGAGACATATTTGAATGCAATTAGATGAATAATTACGAAGTAATGAGTATTTGTAATAAACGCGCAATTTAGGCAATTTTTATGAGGTGACGCTGTTTATCGAGGTGGGAGAGAAGCGAGTTGATTCGAGGTTCTTTCTACTGAAGTCTTCATTGGAGGCAGACGTGTTTCGAGACAACGCAACAATACACAAGAGAATGATATTATATTGCAAGTTCGTCTTAGAAGAAATATAACTACAAGTTTACAATACAATAAAGCGTCGAGAATTACGGCATAGTTAATGCGTAGTTATTACTCTACGTATATTGGAAACTGCAATTACGATATTTGAAGGAGGCACATGAAAGCTGTATGAAACTACCCTCAAGGGTGATTGAATTTTTTAATTACAGTCATCACCTTGTTTAACGAACAAAAGTTGAGAGGGAACTATATCATGGCGACTACAGAGAGTGAGATGATTCACTAAGATGCTGAAGAGAACATAATACTAGATGATACCGAGAAAATATGAAAAGACGTAACATATACTACACGTGGAAGATGAACATCTTTTCTCCCCTGCATAACAATAAATCTACGACAGTCATTACTACAGTACGACAAGTATGGATACGTCTACAAACATAATCTGTGCGGCAGTACAGAAGAAAGCAGAATTTTCCCGAACGAGCGAGGCCAGGGGATAAGGTTCGATTCAAGAGAGAAAGGGCGGACCCATCTCACAAAGAAGAAGCCGAACAGAATGGACGCTGAACCCGCACGTTGATGTTGGAGTTCGAATCCAGTTCCTAGGAGATTGGAGACTTCAGAAGGTGATCCAGGATGTTCCAGTACCACAGCTATAAGCAGGGATATCCCAGAAACATTCCGTATCTGATGAACAACGAAGGAAATCAATTTCTAGTCAACTTTACCGCAACATAAGGTAGAATCAAGACCGAAGCAGTATCCCATATTGTAGAACCATAGAAACTTTAGAGGATATCCGACCTTTATTGTTATTGATCTAATTTTTCAAATATTTAGAACTTTCAGAATTTTCGGCTGTATATGTTTTTCATCGTAATGTTATGTAGGATTTTTATTCCCGGTTTTCATCGACCTTTGATATTTTTATAAAGTGGTTTCGACAATTTAGATTGGCTATTTGCAGTTTAGAACATTTGCGTTTGCGATTTTGAATTTATTTACAGAGATTTTATTGTTTGATTTTATTGTTTTGAATTCCTTTGGTTTACGATAGATGGATTTTTATTGGAAATTGCATTCCAAGAATTTAAGAGTTAGTATAGTATATTTAGGAACTGCGAGATTTTACGATCTATTTGAAGATCTGAATAGAGTTATATTTTGAATAACTTATTATCAGATCTGGTTGTGAATATTTATTCACATAATTCACTCTTGAGAAATAATGTATTTTATTGAAGACGAATAAGCGAAATAAAACATTGTAATATTGTTATATGAGCAGAGGTAACTGCAATTTACGTCACAATATTGAAAGTATGTGAAGTTGAAAATTGAGTACAGCAGCTGATAAATGTTTGCATTGATAATGTTAATAGTGAAAGAGCATAAGAGTTATCGAGAGATTATTATTTTATTATATTACCAATTAGGATATGTCATCGAAGAACCAATATTTTATTACAGTTTTTTTTATTAAACTTGTATTAACAGCAGAGAGAGAATTTTTCGCAACAAGATGTTATATATTTTGAGAATACAATGGATGTATTAATATGAAAGGAATTGCGAAGCATATCTAAGAGAGATATTTTATAGTATTCCCGTGTTGACGGATGATTGTATTGTGTTTATGGAAAAGGGCAAATGAATGTCATTGATGCAGTATTTATGGAGAGATACCTGTAAAGACAGATTTGCGAAATGTTAATGGTAAAATTCCGATCCGCAGTTAAGCTAGTCCCCCGTTCGGATCTCCGGGTGGGGACTACTCGAGAGGGGATTAACATCCCTAACTGACAAAGAGGAAATATGACATTCTACTGATCGGAGCGTGGAAAGTTACAAGTCTGCTAGGAAGTGGAAGGTTAGAAAACTTAGAAAGGCAAGTGGATAGATAAAGGTTGGATTAGGTTGGGATTAGTGAAATGCGCTGGCAGGAAGAACAGGACTTTTGGTCAGGACACTAAAGGGTCATTTGCACTAAATAAAACAATGGCCAAGCAGGGGTGGTCTCATATTGGGTAGGAAACTTGAACAGTGGGTGGAATATTATGGGCAATCAAGTGAACGGATTATATAACAAAATCAATACAAAACCAACGTGCACCACAGTGGTACAAGTCTATATGACTAACAGTCAAGCTGATGACGAAGATCTTGAAAAGGTCTACGAGGAAATAGATGAAATTCTGAGGTATATCAAGGGTGAGAAAAATGTTATAGTAATGGGAGATTGGAATGATGTGTTAGAAAAAGGAAGAGAAGGGAAAATAGTAGGAGATTTCGGATTAGGTGAAAGGAATGATAGAGGAAGCAGGCTGATGGAATTCTTCACTGAGCATGAGTTGGTCATAGCTAACACCTTATTCAATAACCACAATAGAAGAATATACACATGGATGAGACCAAGAGATACTGGGCGATACCCAATCGACTTCATTATGGTCAAGCAGAGTTTCGAAACCAGATTTTGGATTGTAAAACATATCCCGGTGCGGACATTAAATCTGACCACAATCTGGTAGTTATGAAATGCAGATTAAAGTTGAAGAAACTGAAGAAAGGTCAAAAGCCGAAAAGGTGGGCAATATACAGACTGAAAGAGAAGGATGTAAACGAAAGATTCAAGAAGAGTATAAAGGTAGAACTAATAAAAACCGCAAAGAAACTTCAATTGCAGACGAATGGGCACTTTTGAAGAATGAAATAACAAAATCCGCAGAAAAAAAATATTGGTAGGAAAGAAATAATAGATAGAAAACCGTGGATAACTCAGGATATACTAGAATTGATAGATGAAAGGCCGAAACACAAGAATGTAAGAGATGAAAAGGTGAAAGCAGAATACAGACGTCTGAGAAATGAGCTTAACAAGAATTGCAAGGAAGCGAAAAAAGAATTGTTGAAAGAGAAATGTGCAGGTATAGAAAATTGTCTGAAATTAGGAAAAGTAGACACAGCTTATCGAAGGATTATGAATACTTTTGGGAAAAAACAAAACTAAGTGCTGTAATAGGAAGAACACAGAAGGAAAGCCCGTAACAGATAGGGAAGAAAAGGTTGTGAGATGGATAGCATATATATTGTGTTCGTATGAGGGAAAGGATATTGAGAATCATGTAATGGAAAGGGACGATGAAATTGATGAGGATGAAAAAGGAGATTTTATATAGAGATCAGAATTTGACAGAGCATTGGAAGACTTAAGCAGGAACAAACACCAGGCATACATGATATATCGATTGAGTTGCTACGCTGCATAGGAGATGAAGGTCTGATCAGGTTATTTCACTTGCTGTGTAGGATTTATGAGAAAGGTGAGGTACCCTTTGATTTCAAGAAGAATGTTAGCACCCATATGTAACTGTTTCTCTAGTGAACCCACTGTTGGGTGACAAGAATAACTGTCTTTCCCAGACGGGTGGTTACCACTCTTACCTTCTACGTCTGAGATTGATTTATAGTTGGGCGCCAAGGAGCCAACATAAAGTTGAAACCTAAAATTTATATTTTTATCACCGCTAGCTTGCGTAGAACACACATGTAAAACTCTTCACACGCATACCGTGGTATGATTGAATCATCAACCCTGATAACATTTGTATTGGGAGAAGGAACTTCTCTTAAAAATAATGCTACCTACTGGAATTTAAGATTGCATTTTGTTAGAAATTAATTTAATAGTCAAAAAACAAGTCAGTGGTAAATTTAATAATAATAATAATAATAATAATAATAATAATAATAATAATAATAATAATATGGAGCTCAAAGAATTTAAAATTACCACGCTCAAAGTATTTGAAATTGGAGGTCGGATGAATTTACAGAATTTACGATTATTACCAAGTTTGAGGTTACTGAATTTACGACAAAATAAGAAAAGAGAGAGAGTGCGTATATGTCATTTCCCCTCACCATTGGAGAAGCTTTTCCCACGTGCTAGTTGTATCAGTCCAGATTTTTGTACACTGTTGGTCGGCGACACCTTCTTGGTTTCTCGATGCTTTGCGAAATTATTGAAGTTTAAAATACTGCTTAGTGGTGGATCTAAATCCGTAAGCCACTATACACGGCATGCCAGTACACAACAGCACGTGTAATACCCATGATCACTGGTCAGTGGAGTATATCAGATTGACGATGTTCACCATGGAACGTAAGTGATTTGTATCTCCGCTCGGAACAACATTTGTAACAAGATAGTTGCTCGCTTCACGCTGCACGCTCCCTATATCTCCAGGGCACGGACCCCTTCCAGTGTACCACCTCCCAGACTCTTGCCTGGCCGGTAGACCAATCAGCGTGCTTCTTCTCCGATTCAAACTTAGCCGGAAATGGACCGCTCTCCTCTTGACTGGCTGTGACGCTCCACGCGCCCGGTTCCCGCCATACAGTTCATTGCACTCGACCCGACGCTTCGTGTACAGTTTCCGTTTGGATCAAACTCAGAGTTCACATCGCCTTTTCTTAAAACCGTACAGTTGGAAATGTTCCCTCGCCGGTTTCGAAATCATGTCGTTGCCATCGATGTCTATTCCTGTAGCCATAGTTTCCGATGACGCAAAACTGTTAACTGCCCTAACTGAATTTAAAAATGTCCGTACTCTCCGTAATCGAATAATTTAGTGTGTAATTGATATAGGAATACTCCGAATGATAGTGTTTTCTAATAAATACATACATAATAATAATAAATAAATGGCGTAGGGATATGGCGACCCCATCGCCCAGTGGGTTACCACTGCAATCAGCCACCCGAGTATTGGCGGGAAAACCATACCTTTTTCGAGTAGGAGGAAATGCCTGCTCTTAGCCGGAAGACATCATGAGGCCCTCCAAGGCTCACAACCTTGGTAGTATTTTGGTCAGTGTGAAATATCACTGACCCCAATCTACAGTTTTTCAACTGTTCAAAGCATGGAGAAAAATTCAGCAGAAGCTACTACCCCAGGTGGTAACCAATCCACCTTCACCTTGAGTGAAGCATGCAGGCCTTCGGATTCTGGGGAGCCTGCACAGACATGCGTGGAGGTATCGGAGACTTCACGAAAGATCAGTCACAAACGCCGGAATTTCTTTGCTACTTTCAACGCAAACTCACTTCTTAAGATCGGCAAACTCAAACAGGTTACTGATGTCTTGTCCCGATATCAGATATTGATCGCTGCAATTCAGGAAACAAGATTCACGGATGAACAGTGCTTCGAGTCACAAGGTTATAGAATATTCAAAGGCAAGACCGGTAAACGTGTAGTAAAAACCATCCCACACTTAGGCACAGGATTTATTGTCAACAGGAAGATTTTGGGTTCGATTGTGGACTTCACATCCCCTAACAGCCGAGTCTCTACTCTTTCTTTTCGGTGTACAAATAAAGTTTATACAATGGTGAACGTACATGCGCCAATCAATCAGGCGAATAAGAAGGACCCGGAAGGAACAGACGCATTCTGGGAGGAGCTAGAATATATCCTCTCAAAGGTACCTGACAAACATACCATCATTCTCCTAGGGGACTTCAATGCCCAGCTTGGCAAAGAACGAAAATATCAGAAGATTATTGGAAACTACCCAGCTCACAGGAGAACTAATCGTAATGGAGAGAGGCTTGTGGAGTTATGCAGAGCATTCAATCTGGTCCTAAAGTCAACGGCGTTCAAACACCTACCCAGAAAACAGAAGACCTGGATTTCTCCAAACTCCAACCTTGGTGAATTCCAAATTGATCATGTCGCCATTGCACGGAAAGCGCAACGAGAGATCCAGAACGTGAAGGTTCTGAGAAGTGGCAACTTAGACTCGGACCACTACCTTTCGCAAATCAAAGTTATACTAATTCCAAGAAATAACAAGAAGATTACACCAAGAAAAACTGATGAGTTTGACAGAGACAAGCTAAGGAGCAACCAAGAATTCACCCACAAGTTGGAAACTTTAAATCCAGAGAATTGGGAACAATTACAAGAGGCTATAGTCAGAACTGCAAAGGAGACTGTCCCACTCACAAAATCAAGAAAGCATCCTTGGTGGGATCATGAATGTGATACAGCAGTTCAGCTAAGGCAGGTTGCGTGGCAGAAATGGAATTGCCACAAAAATGAAGAGAATAGGGTCAACTTCCTAAACGCGAGAAACTCTGCATCAAAATCCATCCGTGGCGTGAAACGTACGTTTAATAGGGAACAGTTGGTACAGATTGAGCAAGACTTCCAGAAAAATAACACACGTAACTTCTATAAAACCTTCAAGCACAGTCTGAACAAATACAACCCCCCAAGTCTACAGTTTAAAGATTCCAACGGGAAATTGGCTCACAATGATAAAGATAATTGTCAGATTCTAGCAAGTTATTTTGAAAACCTCCTCAACTGTGAGGCTCCAGTGACCCCTTTCGTTCATGAAATAAATCCAATCATCCACCCCGATTCGCCCCCTCCTTCAAAGGCTGAAATCACGAAGATAATCCAAGAGCTGAAGGACAACAAGGCACCGGGTGAAGATTTCATAATTGCTGAACTGTGGAAACATGCAGGGGAAAAGGCAATCGACAAGCTTGTTGCAATTATTCAAGGGATCTGGGAGAGCGAAAAACTCTCAAGTGGATGGACCTCTGCCGTAATTCATCCACTACATAAGAAAGGGGAGAAAACCGATGTGAACAATTACCGTGGCATCTCTCTTCTGTCAATAACTTACAAGATCCTCTCAAAAGCTCTACAAAATAGGACGGAACAACAAATCGATCCACAACTGGGGGAATACCAAGGGGGATTCAGAAAGGGACGGTCATGTGCTGAGCAGATTATGAATCTGAAGTCCATCCTCTCATATCTGAAACTCAGGAACAGGGAATTCGTGGTGACCTTTGTTGATTTTAGAAAAGCGTACGACTCAATTGATCGAACCACCCTATTGCAAATCCTTGAAGAGTTTGGCTTAGATAACAAGACACAATCAATTATCCAGCAAACCCTGACCAACACCACCTCCAAAGTGAAGTTCAGAGGAGAGATGTCCGATGCCTTTGAAATCAGGACAGGAGTGAGGCAAGGAGACGGACTCTCACCTTTACTCTTCAACTGTGTTTTGGAAAAGGTCATCCGAGAATGGCGGAAGGAAATGAAAAATTCAAGGGTAGAAAATGGGGTAAGGCTAGGGTACAAGTATATGAATCTTACAATCGACTGTCTAGCCTTTGCAGATGATCTAGTGATCTTTTCAGATTCCATTGATACGGCAGAAGAACAACTTAACCAACTGAAAAATCAAGCACTGAAGGCTGGGCTTCAAATCTCCTTTGAGAAGACACAATTCATGACAAACATAAAATCAGCGCCCAGGGAACTGGAGGTCGGACTAGGAAAAGTTCAGAAGGCAGAAAAGTTTAAATACCTCGGTGAATGGATAGAGCCTAACCTATCAGAGAAAGAAGCCTTCGTGTCACGCATTAATAAAATGGAAATGGCATACAACCTGACTAAAGACATCTACAATAAGAGATCGATATCCTTAAACGCCAAAATTAGACATTACTGCACTGTTATTCGACCAGATTCTCTGTATGCGGCAGAGACTCTAACAATGAACAAGAAAGGTCTATTGGAAAAACTAGAGGCGAAAGAAAGGAAGATTTTGAGGAAAATCCTGGGTCCTATGAAAGAAAACAGCGAGTACAGAAGGCGTCACAACCACGAATTATACAATCACGTGGAGAAGATCAGTGTCACGATTCGAAAAAGAAGGATTGCCTTTTATAGCCACGTGACACGAATGAGCCCAGGCAGGATATCAAAACGGATATTGACGTTCTTTCAGGATAAGAAAACCAAAGGAGCATGGTTCACGGATTTTGAGAAAGATCTACGTGAAATGGAAATTTCCCCTGAAGATATCCAGGAGCGTGTTCCACTTCAGGAAAAACTACGTACGCACAAAGGTTTCCAGGAAAAGCCGAAGCTGAAGACAGGGAAGGTGTGGTCCCAAGAGAGAAAAGAACAACACCGGAGACGAATGCGGGAACACTGGGCGGTAGTTAAAGCTCGGAAGAAGAGACAGTTGAACTGACGTGGTCCCTAGTTGGCCGAATCGAAGAAAGAAGAAGAATAATAATAATAATAAATTAAATTAAATATACTTGGCTAAATAATTGCCGCATTCAGACAAACATGAATTATTTCCATCTGACTAAAGTCAGTGGCGTAAATCCCTTCGAAAAGAGGATACATTTCGCCTCGGATCATCATGTGATTTACCGTAAACACGGTACTTCACGTGATTATCCCAGACACGTTCTAAAAATCCCCAACCAAAAGTACAAGTTACACAAAATAGATGACCCTACATACATATATAATTATATAACACTCATATTTCTCTCCACGCGTTATGCATTGAAGTCCGTTTCACTATTGAATTGCTCTGGGCACACCGTCCAATGTTTGTCATTTTCTCAAATGTTCCACGGATATTTCCGCCTCTCAACAACTATATGTGGGAAAGATATACATAAAATCCTGTGTAATCCCTGTGTATTCATACGATGTCACACGTACTGAAGGTGTTCAGATATATGCCACCACAGAACTACTTCATATAAGTGGTTGTTACTTTCTCCTTGTGTAATATAATTGCACGGTACACACGAGCACACGATCACACAGTCGTGGTTACCCATCGTGACCATAGTACCCAATCCCTCTCTGTAGATTATATAAAATTAGAATATACTTCTGAAAATAAACCAGCAAGCTCACATTACATATAACACAAAATATTTCTGTGCCGTAAAGTCACTAACTTACCGAGTTCCCGTAGACCAATCTCTACCTAACACCAGTTCTCATCACTCCATATCTCTTTCATTCAGCAGTGCACAACCCAGACCAGTCACCTCTCGCGATCCTGACCTAGTTTTCACTACCCTTATATAATACTTATGTACTAATCACCTCGAGGTCACCTACCTCATACTCATAATAGCTTAAATTTCACACTCACAGATCTTACATGGCGAGGTTGCAAACGGAAATCACGTGTGCTGTTATGTATGAATTTCATGAAGGACAGTCTCGCCTTCTGGTGGCCCATCCTTTGCCTCGTGGACGCCTAAGCAAACGTGCCCTATACAAGCGCTGCCCCATCTCTTGGAGACAAATGGGGCTCCACCAGCGCTGCCAAACTTTGGCCTTGGTGTATCGAGACTCTTTAGCGCTCAACAGCATCCTTCAATCCCGACATCTTTCCCTGTACCGCTATGTGACCCCTGATACGTCTGCTGGAAGACCAGATCTCCCACACTCCGAATACCACACTTACTCAATTGATAGGCTGGCTCGCCAGCTACACTTACTTACTTACTTACTTACTTCATGATACATATTTCCGAAGACTATGTAAATCATACGTCCCATATAATCTGTTTGCCTTACCATCCTCTAGCACATATGCTGTTTTGCAAATACGTTTGGAAACTATAAATGGACCCTCGTAGATATTGAAAAATTGGTCATAACCTTCTCTAGCTTATTACACTGTTTCGGCACTCTAAGTAAGTCTCTGTATCCTGGCTGGAATAGGTCGAATTTAGTTTCTTTTTGTTGTCGAATTCTCTTTGTTCTGACTTAGATAAATTCTGTTTCGCCAACTGGACAATGTAATCCATCACCGGTTGATTTCCCTCATTTAATCCCGATACTCTTGCTTGTTCATTTTGTGGTCTCTTTCCGAAGTGAACTTCGTGTGGTGTCAATTTCGTGCTCTCATGCTGGACAGAATTCAGCCAGGTCTCGACTTTGGGAAGATGTCCATCCCAGGCCGAATGCTTGTCATGCACTAGAGTGCGAAAAAGACGAGCCACTTCCCTTAATGGACGCTCTGCAGAATTACCCTGAGGGTACCTTACAGAGGAATGAACGTGTGTAATACCAGCTTCCTGCATGCTGGTTCTCCATTTCTTTGCAGTAAACTGTTGTCCACTGTCAGATAGTATCCTGAGAGGAACGCCAAACTCAGGTATATACTTCTTAATGATCAGACAGCTACACGCTAGTCCCGTGGCTCTCCTTAGCGGATATAGTTTGACACACTTGCTAAAAGCGTCAATAACTATAAAAATGTACTCGTAGCCGTACTGTCCTTTAACGATCGGGCCAAATAAATCCACACAGAGTAGTTCGCCGGGACTACTGGTGAGCACTGCAGATCTTTCTCCCACTAAATACTTAACTGGATACTTGCTCCTTTGACAGGTGTCACACTTAGCTAAGGTCCTCCTAACGTCCCATCCCATTTTATTCCAAATAAAGTTAAGAGCAATTTCATAGAAAACTTTGGTAGCACCAAAGTGTCCAAGTTCCCTATGAATGAACCAGATTAGTTCCTCCCGTAAAGTGGCAGGAACACATGATGCCCAGCGATTCTTCCTACACTTCCGTGCAAGAAGCCCATCCTGCATCTTGTACGTGAACTTCCCTACTTTCATCCACTCTTCTTCACCTGCTTCCAATATAGCCAGTGGCTCCCTTAAATTAACGTCATCACGTTGCTCTACTAACATGTTTCTCAGTGTCTGTAACGATGCTCTGTTGCTACTGTCCACACAAGCTAACTCTACTTTCCTCTGGTGTCACAACTCTACCTGACTCTCTATGACCTAAAAATGTCACTTCTGACTGACAGAATGACGACATAGACAGTTTCAAAGTGAACCCTGCCTGATCTAACTTCTGAAAAACAATATCTAAATGACGTAGATGCTGCTCAAGACTGCGTGAACTAATTACCATATCATCAATTTAAATGGATACAAACTCTGCTATGTCATCACCAAATGCGATGTTTAAAGATCTGATTAACGCAGCTGAACTACTCATTAACCCATAAGGTGTTCTAAAAAATTGATAAAGGTTATACTTATGACTAAAAGCTGTGAATGGTCTATCTTCATACATAAGTGACACTTGCCAGAAACTGGAACTCAAATCTACACAAGTGAAATACTTCTTACCCTCAAATGTCTGCATCAATTCCTCTATTGACATGGATTTCAGCTGGTCTGAACTGATTCTACTGTTGACTAAACGAGCGTCTAAACGAATACGGACTGTACCATCTACCTTCGGTACGGAGATCAAAGAATTAACATATCGACTGTTGGAGTGCTCAATAATGCCATCTTCAAACATCTGGTTAATTTGTGCCTCAACTGCACTCTGATAAGCGAAAGGTACAGGATATCTATGTCCTGTGAATACTGACCTATCAATAACGTTCAATGAATGAGTATAGCAATTGGCCATACCTATGCGATCTTCAAAAACTCTCCTATTATTTAATAACACATCATAGAGCAGAACACACTGTTCTTCCTCTATATTTCCCTAAAATGCAGCGTCACGTAACGAGTCCTCTAGACTCGTAATCAAACTGCCCACTAAACTTAGAGAATCCCGCTCTACGGCTGGCGATATCTAATTCAAAGTAAAAATCACACCTACAACACTACTTCTCTGAACATGGTGGTTGAACTCCACTTCTACTTCAGAATCATCCCATTTAAATTTCAAACTTCCTACCTCATAACATATGTTATCAGACACCCTACTTAGCCAATCTGAACCAAAAATAACATTGGATGATAAATTTGGAATTAAAAGACAAATTTGCTTTTCTACATGATTAGTAATTTTAATGTCCACTAAAACATGCTTAGATATTACTTTAGACCTCTTCCCAACAGCTGTGATAACAAAAGTGCTTTCAATTAACATCTCCTTAAAATTTACTCCAGTTCCTTTCATTTTATCATACAATTCACTACTTATGCAACTCTTCATGCAACCACTATCAAATAAAACATCCGTGTATGCCTCGGACACGTTAAGCTTAATAATGGGGCTGTTACTAACCACCTCATGAATAATACCTTCATCATTTAGTTCACGTAATAATTCACTTCTTACATTTAGGTCATAGGGTTCATGTATAAGTGTATGGACAGGATATGTTACAGACTGAGATTCTGACCTTATATCGCAGTCTGGTTCTCGTTTAAAGTACCGCTACTGCTTGGTGTAGTGTTACTCACTACGGCACTGGTCTGGTTGTTCTGCGTTGTGTTTTCGGTGTTAGGCTGGTCATTGCTACCATTAGGCTGTCCTCTACTCTGACCATTATTTCCGTAATTCTTCTCTTGATTTCCCCTGAAATTATTGTTCCTGCCTTGATTTCCCCTGAAATCATTATTCCTGTTCTGGTATTGCGTACCATATCCATTTCCTCTGTTCTGATTCTGACTGTTATTATTATTATGATTCTGATTATTTCTATTTTGAACATTGGGCACCTCGCCACTGTTCACCTGATCTTCCTGATTTCTAGCATCATTAGGCCTATTATTATTGATACCCTGGTTCCTAGTGAAATTCTCCTCGTATCCACCTCTGCCGAATGCATCGAATGTGCTTAATAAGTTCTCACCTTGAGAACTAGATTTTACATTTTGTATGTAAGCAGCTTCCTTGATCATGTATGGAAAGTGCCTAAGTAAAAGCCTGACCACATCACTTTCCTCCTTTAAACCATCCAGATATTTACACGTTAACACCTGTCCTAAAAAGTACTCTGTTAATGTGTAGTTTCCTCTCGGGTTATACTTCCCACAAACAACTCCCTCACGATGCTGAGACTGTATGACCTCATTCCAAAACTTCTCACAGAATTTAATTTTAAAGTCTGAAATATCTTCGAAATTATCTCTATAGACAGCAAACCAGTTTCTTGTCTCCCCTACAAACGCTTGCTCTAAAATCTCAACTATTTGGCACCACTCAACCTCTCCTTAAATTTATTTTCTATTGCATTCATGAATTCCATGGGACAGCTCTGTCGATTGCTGAACTTTCCCAATTCTATTTCCCTGTGTGCGCTATTCACATAAACTGGCCTACTCTGACTATTTTCCTGCCTTATCCTGGCTTTCAACTTCTGTTCTAATTCAGCAATTTTCTCCTCAGCTTTTCTCTCAATAGTAGTTACAGTAGACCTAATACTCCCTTCCGATGCTTCAACTTTATCACCCAACTTAGCTTGTTCCTCCGGAATTCTACTAATGCTTTCCTTATTCTTATGACTTAAATCATTAACTTCAGTAACTATTTCAGCATGAACTTTATCAATTCTTTCCCCCTGCTGTTCTTTAACCTCGCTAGTTGCTATCTGAATTTTGTCAATTTCTCCCCCCAATTGCTTTTTAACCTGCTATGTTTCAAGTTGAACTAATTCTTTTAAATTCTCAGCCTGTGTACTGATTCTACTTTCCAGCTCATTTTGCACTTTACCTAATTTTTTGTCTTCATCCGCTATAATTTTTTTAGCCTTCTCGTCCATTACCCCTCTGATCTCGCCCCTCATTTGCTGAAATTTCTTATCTAATTTTTGATTGTTCTCATCAAATTTCTCATTTAATTTATTGCTCACTTCCTTACTGTTCTGTTCCAACGTAGCATTTAAAGCTTCTGTACTCTCATTATTTTCCCTACTGTTCTGTTCTACTTTAGCGTTTAAAGCTTCTGTACTCTCTTTATTTTGCCTACTGGTTTGCTCTAATTTAGCATTTAAAGGATCTGTACTTATTTTATTCTGTTGCATTAACTGGAGAAGCAAACTTTCCAACCCCGCTTGACTGTTTTCATTGCCCCCGTCAGTATCGAGATTTACCTCCGACATCCCTGTAGTGCTTTCATTCTCAAGACTAGACATACTATTCGCTTCTTCACTTGCCAACTGGTGACCACTACGCAACTTCAGCTCTTTCTCAACATCACCCATGCTGATACACATTGATAAATAAAAGATCCCCAAAATACCGGCACAGAAATATATAACCTTCTCCTTCCACAAATGTTACAAGGTTTCCAGCTCCACGTTGCTGGCGACAAATGTCGGTCTCGTGGGGTGTGTGATGAAATCCACAAAACGGTGCTTGGTAGCCATTCTTGCAAAGGTAATATACATACATAAGAAGCTCCACAGTTGGGCAGCCATATGTAACTGTTTCTCTAGTGAACCCACTGTTGGGTGACAAGTGTAACTGTCTTTCCCTGACGGGTGCTTACCACTCTTACCTTCTACGTCTAAGATTGATTTATAGTTGGGCGCCAAGGAGCCAACATAAAGTTGAAACCTGAAATTTATATTTTATCAACCCCTAGCTTGCGTAGAAAACACATGTAAAACTCTTCACACTCAAACCATGGTATGATTGAATCATCAACCCTGATAACATTTGTATTGGGAGAAGGAATGTGTCATAAATAATGCTACCTACTGGAAATTAAGATTGTATTTTGTTAGAAATTAATTTAATAGTCAAAAAACAAGTCAGTGGTAAATTTAATAATAATAATAATAATAATAATATGGAGCTCAAAGATTATAACATTGCCACGCGCAAAGTATTTGAAATTGGAGGTCGGATGAATTTACAGAATTTACAGCTTGAAGTTACTGAATTTACGACAAAATAAGAAAAGAGAGAGAGAGTGCGTATATGTCATTTCCCCTCACCATTGGAGAAGCTTTTTCCCACGTGCTAGTTGTTTCAGTCCAAATTTTTGTACACTGTTGGTCGGCGACATCATCTTGGTTTCTCGATGCTTTGCGAAATTATTGAAGTTTAAAATACTGCTTAGTGGTGGATCTAAATCCGTAAGCCGCTATACACGGCATGCCAGTACACAACAGCACGTGTAATACCCATGGCGACTGGTCAGTGGAGTATATCAGATTGACGATGTTCACCATGGAACGTAAGTGATTTGTATCCCCGCTCGGAACAAAATTTGTAACAAGGTAGTTGCTCTCTTCACGCTGCACGCCCCCTATATCTCGAGGGCACGCACCCCATCCAGTGTACCACCTCCCAGACTCCTGCCTGGCCGGTAGACCAATCAGCGTGCTTCTTCTCCGATTCGAACTTAGTCGGAAATGGACCGCTCTCCTCTTGACTGGCTGTGACGCTCCACGCGCCCGGTTCCCGCCATACAGTTCATTGCACTCGACCCGACGCTTTGTGGTACAGTTTCCGTTTGGATCAAACTCAGAGTTCACATCGCCTTTTCTTAAAACCGTACGGTTGGAAATTTTCCCTCGCCGGTTTCGAAATCATGTCGTTGCGCTCGATGTCTATTCCTGTAGCCGTAGATTCCGATGACGCAAAACTCTTAACTGCCCTAACTGAATTTAAAAAAGTTCGTACTCTCCGTAATCAAATAATTAACTGTGTAATTGATATCGGAATAGTCCGATTGATAGTCCTTTCTAATACATAGATATAGAAAACCATTCTGTACGAGTTATAACATTTAAAACGCTCCAAAATAAAATACGACATAAATAATAATAATAATAATAATAATAATAATAATAATAGTAAATTAAATTAAATATACTTGGCTAAATAACTGCCGCGTTCAGACAAACATGAATTATTTCCATCTGACTAATGTCAGTTGCGTAAATCCCTTCGAAAACAGTTACACCTATACCGAAGAAAGTGGGAGTTGACAGATGTGAAGATTACCGTATTGATTACTCATGCTTCAAAGATCCTGTCTAGAATAATTTGCAAGAGGATGGAAAGCCAGATAGAAACGGAGTTGGGTGAAGACCAGTTTGGTTTCAAGTGAAATGTAGGAACAAGGGAAGCTATACTACGTCATAGGTTGATTTTGGAAGGTAGAATAAGGAAAGATAAGTGAACGTTCATTGCATATGGAGACTTAGAAAAGTCTTTTGATAACGTTCAACTCTGAGATTTGCCATGACATCGTCATCTTGGCTGACACGCCTGAGGAATTGAATGAGTTTTTGAATGGTATGGTCTTGAGGAAAGAATTCATGATGAAACTTAATAAACGTAAAACAAAATTATTGGAATGCAGGCGTAATAAATCAGAAACCTCTACGAACATCAAAATGGCAGGTAAAAAGCTGAAGAAAGTAGGAGACTTCTGTTATTTAGAAAGCAAAATAACCCGTGATGGACGAAGCAAAGAGGATATAAAAAGTAGGTCGGCTCAGGCAAGGAAAGCATTTCTACGGAAATGAATCTGTTGACATCGAATATAGATTTAGGTATTAGGAAGTCATTTTTGAAAGCCTTTGTCTGGAGCGTGGCGCTCTATGGAAGTCAATCTTGGATTATTGGTGCAGCAGAAAAGAGGAGAATTGAAACGTTTGAATTGCGTGTCACAGTAGAATGATGAAGATCAGATGGGTAGATAGGGTGACAACGAAGAAGTATTAAGACGAATGGGAGAGGAGAGATGTTTCTTGCGAATGCTAATGAAGAGAAGAGATAGGTTGGTAGGACACATAATAAGACACCCAGGAATAGCAAGTTTAGCTATGGAAGGAAGGGTCGAGGACAAGAACTGTAGGGGTAGACCAGGGTTAGAATATGTCAAACAGATTGCCTCGGATGTAGGGTGTGGTAGCTATGTAGAGATGAAACGATTAGCTCAGGACAGGAGCTTACATCAAACCAGTCAAAAGACTGAAGACTCAAACAACAGCTTTTTGAGAGAGTTATTAATGAGAATGTAAGCAGTATTATTATGAAAGGATTATTTGAGTTATCGATATAGGCAAACGAATTGAAACCTTGAAAGAGTGGAACAGGTGATCTTGTATCTGATAGAAATTATAGGAAACAGCGGATCATTGTGAAGCTGAAGTAAATTTGAGCTCTATTTAAATGGCTCTGAGTAGATACTAACGTAACGGTAATTATTTGACGAATGGAAGAAAAGTTATCTTAATAATCACTTTTATCGAGAAGAAAGACCAGTGGATGTGAATAAACTACGTCATTACTTAACTGTACGGATTATAGAATCTTGAATTGTAATTTTAACTCGAAAATACATAGCGAATTGGAGACTTGCGTGATTCTACAGAAGTTACGCTGAGATAAGAATTAGGAGAAACGATGTAAATGTTTTAAAGTTTTAAGTTAGCATTTTTGTTATTTTTTTAATAATTTGTGTGACAATACATCATATATATTTGTGTTGTAAATAGAACGTGTTTAAACATGATTTAAAGTTAATTTATTGTGTTTTATGGTAGAAGTTTTTAATCGCTTCCAAGGACGATTTTACAATAATAGGAGACAGGAATTAATATTGAATAGATTAATAAATAGTTTTTGTAATGGCGGAGGCCTACGTCATGATAATTCATTTATTTTGCGGGTTTAATTTAACGACATTATTTTTTGTTGTTAACTCCCGTTATCTAAGGAACAGCAGTTGTTTGCTAGAATTTAAATATTATTATATTACTTGAGCAGGTATAAGCATTTTCATTTAATGATTGTTTCCAAGGGAAACTTATACGTAAACGTCATTTAATGTTAAATTATTTACGTAACATTTTAAGCAATTATTAACGTAAGAGTTTTATTTGATACTTATATTTTGTATCGTGTTATACGTGTCGATAATAAATAGACAGGCACGTGTCTTACGTTTCCATGACATTTTTATAGACATTTGGCTTTGTCTTTGTAGATTATTGGTAGAGGAATGGGCTATGGGGTGGAGGTTTATCCGATGACCTGATACTAATCCTTACGCCCGAGATTTTTTATTCTCATATTCCCGAGTAGTGTTTAGAACCCGTGTATTTTGTAGTTAGCAACTATAGCAACCTCAGTTAATTCCCCTGTTCCCTTATCCAGAGTGTATTCAACAGTAGCACTGTGTAGTTTTTCTAGCCGGGGACTTCAAGATGCTAGGATCCATTTTTCTATCTGAGGATTTTGGTGGATCATTCGATAGGAGTTGGGATCTTCTGTGTTACGTTTAACTGTTTAGAAAATTTACTTTGGAGTACCTCAAACACTGTGACAAATCTCCTTTCTCTAAACATTTGTTGACAGGGAATTATGCAATCTCATATAATTTGTCTCAGGGGTAAGGAATAACCCCGATTACAATGTGGGTTCAATCGTGTAAGCCGACTGAATAGCATTTAATTTCGCTCCATGAGATGATGCAGAGATCTAACTAGTGTAATGTTAATTAGTGTAACTTTCAGCAGTACCATTACTATGCACGTTTTCCTCAAATATGAGGAACCGAGCGCGTTTCTACTCTCAATGACGAAGTGGCATGCAGTCTGAATACATATGATACAGACAATGCTGTTTTATATGTCGGAGATCTTGGAGTAAGAGTAATTCTGGATAAACGTGAAAATCCTTCTACTGCACGAAAATGAATATTGTGCATGGGGCTAGGTTAATAACATTCACATACGGCTGTTATCTACTGAAGGTCAAGATGTTCTTTCATCGTCTTGAATAAAATTATATGGTTATTGGGTGCTGCTTTATATCTGAAGACTGGGCATTCAATTTTATTTTCATTCATTACAGAGGAATGTTGTCATTTTTCTTGTAACGAGATAAACAACAAATTTACGATGAAAAAAGGCTGTACGAGGACATCACGATTAATTTATTGTAACGGGCAACTGAATATCAAGTAACTAGTGATCTGTCCACCAATTCAAGTGACACAAATTAATCTACATTTAATTCACTATAGAATGACCATTCTGGCAAGTTGGGATATACAGGCCACATGATTTCATAAAGGTTATTATAGTTCACTGTTGAAAACATAACGGATTAATGGATAGCAGAACTTAAGGCTACACCGATTGTGTGCATATGATTGATTTACTTGAACTGAGCGGTCCACATTCTGGCTGGCACCTTTTCTTTTAAACGTTCTCTTTTCTCAACATAACGACTTAATCCCCTTCCTCCGAAGTAGTATTACAAATGTTCGACCTGAATTTCCATCCAGCAAGTTCATACTATGTAAGAAGTGTTTCTAAATTAATTCCCGGTTCCAAAAACATGAATATACCAGTATCGGGCCTCTATTAACGTTCGTTATTAATGTTGAAGTATGCATTACGATACGTCATTAATTATGTTCATAAAGAAATAACGTTGCCTTTACACTAAAACATTGTCAGTCATGCTTTCCATCCTTGTGTTGTGGATTAAAGGATTGCCTAGTTCTTGTTCTTGTTTCTATGTGGATGCGAATGGTTGATGGCTTGACCTGGTATACATGTTTTGTGGCGACGTCTTCGACTGGAGGTGTTCACATCACGATGCTTGGGTTTCAGCGCAATCTATTTTTTAATTTATAAGCTTATGTTTTCAAATTTATCCCCCGCGGTGGTAATAAGCGATAATAACCAATTACAGAATGATCAAAATCGTCAACAGTTCAGATAGCCACAGGAGAGTTAGTGAGACGGGCACAGCACATTCCTCCCTCAACTCCTTTAAAAACGACACCACTAGTCAGTTGCCATTCTACTGGTATTTGCAAGTGAGTGAAAGTAATTAATGTCAATTTGTAAAATGAATTTCAATTGTAATACCATGTTAGGTTATTTCTAGGAAACTGTGGTCCATTTAAGTTTATAGAATATAAGGTAAGATTGGTTTATTTTATTTATTAAAGCGAAAATTTCCCTACAGGAGAGCGATTAAACTTGGATCACATGATGTTATTTAGAGGCGTGTCTCCTCCGCTCCTCCCAAAATCTCTTCATTCTCGCGGAATGTTCCCTCTTCCTCTCATCCGTCCAATTATTCCTGGTTTTCGTAATGATCTTGGTTCGAACTTAACATTCGCGATTTTCGTCTGGCACTCAGTTCAGTCGGTATACTGATTACTTGTAAGTCTCTCTGTACCTCTTTAAGCCATTCTGTGCCGCATTTGCTCTGTGTTATGATACCGAGTAGTTTCTTGGGCAATCTGTAGATGTGAGTGTAAAATTTGGCTCTGCGTTTTCTAATTCCATCTGTTATCGTAATGGTGTTTTGATAGAGTTCAGTACTAGGTCTCTTCATCGAAATGCCGTTTCTGTTGATTGCTCCGTAGATCTTCCGGAGAATTTTTCGTTCCTGCCATTTAAGTTTATAGAATATAAGGTATGATTGGTTTATATTATATTATTATTATTTTAAATTGGGTGTTATACCTTTCAACCAGAGCCCAGGCACCAGGAAAAACACATGGTTTAAATGATAAATATAAAATACATCAGAGCAACGAGTATCGCTCTTTCTCCGGGTCGGAGACATACATTTGAGCCGATCACAACATCGATAACAAATGTTAAATAGATGAGACTACGCAAGTAAAAGACACGCCGTGCAAATAATTAGTTGATTCTCTTACCACTACTTAGTCAGGCGCAGACCACTTACACACAATCTCACACCTCAACACTAAACACTGGGCATTCCTATATCAGATGCCTTGTCAGCAGCGACTTTAAGAACAGAACAACCATCTCGTCAACCATCTCGTTAGTCACTAAACTGCAGAACAGCTTTGATGATTTAGTTTTCATTCATATGCAAAGTACGGTATAGAAAAAAAAACTCGGCACGGCGGAAGGCGCAGGTAGACTTCACCAGACAAAAATAATAATAGTAATAATAAAAAATCGGGTTCATTAAATTTGCCAATTGTTGTAAACCTAGAAACGTCCCCATGTGCAGCTTACGAGAACGCATCTTATAATTCCAAAAGTATATTTTTCTCATCCGTTGGCGTACCCGTGGGTCATATCAAAAACTCTTTCAGACAAAAGTATTAGGTAATATTTAGAGGACTATTGACCATACTGTGCCTATTTAGGGTGGTATGAATTTTTATTCTCAAAAACTCTATTTTTCCCAGACCCATAATCGATGGTATGAGCTATTAAAATTTACGGATATACGTTTTTGAACCTTACGCGAAGAATTGTACGAACTTTCAATGGATTCGATTTTTCACATATTAAGAAAAAGGCCCACTATTTTCACCAACTAGGTCCAATATGCCCATTAACATACTCAACCAACATTTAGATGGTTTCTATTTTATGTATAAGTTTGAAAGTGATTGGTGGCAATTGGCGGTAGTTATAGTGTCCACAAGAAAGTGAGATATATGGTTGGTTCCTCAGTTTAGGGGCTGCGACAACGCGTCATGTAGCTCCTGGTACTTTGGGTGTTTGTAGAATCTGGCTGATAATGTAATTGTAATGGTTTATTAGTGTGTGTTATCTGTGATTCAGACAAGGACTGCAGACGGTCAATTTCAGGTAGTTCCTACTTTTTTACTAAATGCTACACCTAACTGTGAGCTTGTCTACTGGATGCCACCGGAACCAGCACCTGGCGACGAACGTTGGAACCTAATAAAGCGTCAATCAAATCTCACCTACAAATTTAGCTTCACACAAGTATAGTTAGTGGAAGGTTCTTTTACATGCCATAAATCTATTACATGGGACCACTGGCTTTACATTCCGTCCGAAGGAAGACAAACTGAGGGACTTTTAACACTATTAAAAATCCGACGACTTCCGCTGTGTTTGTACACGCGGTCTTGGGCATAGAAGCTCCGCATGTGACCAACTACGCCACCGAAACCACCAAAGTGAGATATTTATATATATATATATATATAGATAGATATAAATTACATATAAACTTATGAACTGCCGGAAGGTTTGGCGTCTGGGGGATGTGAAGCGCGAAAATTGGTCAACATTTTCCAGAAGTACTCTACACAAATTTGTGGTTTGAGTAATATTATTATCTCCATAAAGAAAGCATACGTTTTGTAAATTTATAGTAGCTGGATTTGGTAGTCGAACTCTGGCTAGCGCGAAGTCATGAGGGGACGTTATCTCTGTAAAACGCCGAACCAATCAGAAAATTACTAGAGGAATCTAGGAGGTATCTGGTGGTGCGCTGAGAATATCACGTGAAAGTCCCGAAGCCAGTATTAATATTCGATGGAATTATTTACCAATGCTTCTCATGATGTAATTGCAACTTATTTTACGATATTTTATGAATTGAGAATTTACAGTTTAATAAATGTCCCGGGTATGGCGTTAAACTGCGTCCGACCGAGTGACCACCGGTATAAGTGGTCTCCCTCTTTCAAGCTTGGAGGAGGTAAAGGGCTCTCTCTTGTCCTTGGGGTGAGAAGTCATCCCTAAAGCCTGAAAAACGAACACGGAATCGTCAACGGCATAGAAGGCAACGGGAAAACAATGCATTAAGGATCCTCTGGATATCCCAAGGAATAGCGGCTCATGTCATGAATCCTGTACTCGTAAAATTTTCCGAATTAGCCCCGCAATCGGATCTCCGGGCGGGGTGTGCTAGTACAAGTGCTCAATGTAGGAGACGCATTGCAACAAGAAATGTTCGATCACTCCTACAATGTGGAAAGCTGGAAAACCTACAGCTTGAGATTGGAAGGATGAATGTAGACGTGTTAGGAATAGCCGAAGTGAGGTGGCCTGATAATGGAGATTTTTGGAGTGGAGATTACAGAATAATCCACACGGGAACTATTATGGAAAAACCTGGAGAGGGAGGAGTAGGATCTGTAAGGCGAATGCTAGGATGGAACTAAAATCCAGGAAAGTAGGAGGCAGACGAACTGGGTTTTGGAAACCAGTTCATGCTCTTCTACTAGACATCTATACGCGATATAAAGTAAGAAAATAATTCTCTTCAGTAGCCCATTATTGTAGATAGAGATCTACGATAAAATCTGTGTACCATTATCGACGTTTATTTCTATTAAATGTTTTATTAATATTGTTGGAGTTTTCGCAGTCGCTTTCCGCTATTTTTCATGTAATAAGTCAGGATAGGTAGATGTAACTTTGTTGAGCGTCGAGATATTTTATTACGGTAGATTTTAGTCCGAGTTCTTACATTTTTGGGTATTTTACTATTTTGAGTTTGAATAGAGATTTAAGCGATGAAGATTTTCGTTTGTTGTCATTTGTATTGTTTGATTTGATATTTTCAGTTATATTTAAATTTAATGAAGTTAGGATGACGATCATGTTCTGATCAATGGTAGGACGTATATTTTGTCAACATAACGACAAGTCAGACGAAGAACATTTCGCGTAAAAATGTTCAAATTGTTTAAAAGTAAATGATGGAAAAGAACATTATTATTATTATATTTTTGATGGAAAATATTTTGAATAAATAGGATAATTTTCACAAATATTCGAATACCAGGAAATATGTTTTGAGAAACATAGAATGGAAATATGTCACAAAAAATATGTATTATTGATGACAGTAGAGGAAGACAAGTAACGATATTATGAAGCTATTGATATAGTGAAAAGTTATTAAAATGCCAAATATGTTATATGGAACTAGCTGTTCCCGGCATGCGTTGCAATGCCAATCAAAGAAAATGTTGGCGATGTGACTTTGTTGAACTGCTTTTGGATTAACTTTTTTTTCTTCTTACGTTAACCACCTTTTAACTATTATAAAATTGATTTATTATCTCATAAACATTCATGGGAACGTGCTCAACAACTTACCAAAGTTTCATCAAAATGAAATGTATGGTATATGAACGCATACGGGTCTTAGTTGAAACGATTCGAGTGCTATCACCCATTTGTTGAATATACTCGTACGCTACCCATTGTAAAATGGATTTACTAAGTCGAAAACCATCCCAGGCGTGTACACATCTCAGCCAAGTTACGACGCTATCGGACGAATAGTATTTGAACGCATACGGGTTTTGGTTAAAGCGCTTTGCAAATCTTCGCTCATTTGTTGAATCTACTCCTGCGCTACCTATTGTAAAATGCATTTACTAAGCCTGAAACCTTCCCTGGAGTGTACATTATAACTCACCCAAGTTTCATAGCTTTCGGACGAATGGTATGTGAACGCATATGGGACTTTGTTGAAACACTCGCGCGTCGTCGCTCACTCGTTTAATCTACTTGTGCGATACCTATTGAACAGTGGATATACTAAGCCAGAAACCTTACCTGAAGTGTACACAACATCTCACCGAAGTTTCATCGCTATCGGAGGAATGGTATATGAACGCCTATGGGACTTTGTTGAAAAACTTCGCGCGTCGTCGCTCATTAGTTTAATCTACTGTACTTGTGCAAAATCTATTGAAAAGTGGATTTACTACGCCAGAAACCTTACCTGAAATGTACACAACATCTCACCCAAGTTTCATGGGTATGAACGCATACGGGACTTGGTTGAAACGCTTCGTGCATAGTCGCTCATTTGTTGAATCTACTCCTCCGCTACCTATTGTTATGTGGATTTACTACGCCAAAAACTTTCCCTGAAGTGAACACAACATCTCACAAAAGTTTCATCGCATTGGGATGAATGGTATATGAACGCATGTGGGAATTTGTTGAAACGAATCGCACGCCATTTTATTGAAGCACTCGTGCGCTATCTATTGTAAATTGGATTTACTATGCCTATAACTTTCCCGGGAGTGTGCATAGCAACCCACCAAAATTTGGTCGCAATCGGATTAATTGTATATGAACGCATCGCCAACACTCATTTGTTTAAACTACTGGCGCGCTATATATTGTAAATTGGATTAACTATGCCGATAACTATCCCGGAAGTGTGCTAAACAACTCAACAACAGTTGATCGCAATCGGATGAATTGTAGGCTATATGAACGCATCGCTAACATTCATTTGTTTAAACTACTTGCGCGCTCTCTATTGTAAATTGAATTAACTATGACTATAACCATCCCGGAAGTGTTCTCAGCAACTCGCCAAAATTTGATCGATATCAGATGAACGGATAAAAGACGAGCAGACGAACGTCGTTATTGCACCCTTATTGATTTGCCGATCAATAAGTCTTCATGATTTTTATTATTATTATTACTGATATCCAGGCAGAGCATGTTGGAGATTGACAAAGGGAAGACAGGTAGTGTGTCGCAACGTTTGCAACAGTGGTGGCGTGGTAGTTATTCCTGGGGTTGACCGAGTAAGCCGAGTTCAAGGACAAATTCAGGGTGAACGCGCATCCAAGTCGGCGTCATTATGGGCGTGCCAGAAGTGAATTTCCAACCGATACACGATTGAATCAGCAAATCTGGAGAGAGGACGCCTAAACCACGCGGAGATTTGCATACCTAAAAAAAGGCGCTAAAACACGTGTATGAAGAACCGCCGATGCGATAGGATTCCGCATGAGTGCATTGAGACGTTTAAATAATAAGAAGAAGTTTGATACTAGTCCCAAGTCTGTGGGTGAAAATTAAAGATTATTTTCACAGATTGCCCCCACTCCACTCCTTTCTGTCAGTTTCTAATAATTTGATCGGTGATGAGTAGTTTGAGACACAACTTTATCGGGCTCTGAGGAGCATCGTTCACGCCAGTTTGAGACACGATTTTATCAGGCTCTGGTGAGCATACTTCACGTCAGTCTGAACGAACATTTTTTTCTTGGGCTCTTGGGAGCAGAGTTCAGGCCTAGCGGAGGGAGATCTATAGTTGAGATAAGCGCTACGCGATAGACGTAATTTGTGAGACTTGTTAATAGCCAGTTGCGTGGTGGATGAAGACTGTAATATTTTCTGTAAATTTTGTGTTATATTTGTGTGATGTATATGTGCGTGTGAAGTAAGCAAATGCTTAGATAGGGCCAGTTCAACGTTGAGTAATCGCCCAGGACATTTTGAGTGAAAGTCAGTAGCTCATAGCGATTCTAGCTAGGTAGAATAATAACTTTGAACATTTCTTTCCAAGAAGCCACGCCAAGATGTCTACAGGAAGGTCGATTGGTGGAATGATGTGCTACGCCTCTACCAGAACGTCGACGATGAAGGGGTAGATTTCCCGTGGGGAAATGCATTGGGATGGAGGTTGATTTCTACAAGCTGCACGGTGATGTACAAACCATTGATTTATTCAATATGTAGCTAGATTAGACCCGGGAACGTTGTAAATATTTATTCATTGTTTTTCTTGTGTATTTAGATTTTTGTTCGCCGACACTGTTATATGGTAAATGTACGTTGGCACGTGGCCTAAATTTTGTTTGATTGTATTTTTCTTATGAGTCATTATTAGTATGCATCGCGTGTGTATTTTGATTTTATTCATGCGAATGCGAAATTCGTCAAGGTCGATAAATGGTGCTTTTATTCAAATTCATTTTTAGTAGGAGAAGGGGGTAAAAGTTGCTAGATGTTTTACGAACAGGTTTTTATTCATACTAGGGTTGATGAGCGCAACAAGTTAAGATGTCACTGTTGAACACCTTAGTTCTATATTTTTGAGTTTTTTTTTTTTTGAGATTCCTTTTCAGGTTCTTCAGTCACGGACTAGATTGGGAGCGCAAGTCAGTGGAATATATTTTATGTCCTTTATTTCAGGTTTCTGTCAAACCCATACGTGTGATTCTGGTGTGTGTATTGTGTCAAGGTGTGTGTATTTGATTCTTCGTGATGAGGGGTAGATTGTGCCTACCGCCCTCAAATATTGTGGTTGAATTTTTATGGAAAGGTAGAGCGCTCTTCGAGGCTACTGTACCTTGTCCTGTGCTGATTCTTGGATTTCCTTGGGAAATGCTAAGATATTTTATTTTGACACACACGTATATTATGTGCTTTTGGGAGCACGCTTCTTCGAGACTCGAGCCATTGCTACGGCAGGTCGAGGTAATTGACACGTGGGTTGACAGGTGTGCAGATTCCACTTTGCGCCCGTCTATGTCTGGTGATTCATCGTTTAGGCAGTCCAGCTGACCGACTGACCCCTGTAAGCTATCTGTAGCAAACCTGTTCTTTTAATGGTCATTGGATCATAATTTTAATTGGGAGTTCACCATGTCCGTTACGAATTACGCATATCGTATGAAATGAAATATTTGTTTTTATGATGTAAATGTTGGCTTTGAGCCTAGTGATTTTTGTGACTCATTTCATTTGTTTATATTGTTAGATTTTGTCTGTTGTGACACCGTTGGGTGTATTTTGTATTTCTCTTGTAAAAAAGGCAAGCGGCCATATTTGTATTTTTCTTGATTGGTCACGTGTTGATTTACTTGTGTTGATTTGGAAAGTCCTAATTTTAGGCGTTAATGTTGTTTGCTACGGCAATTCTTTGATTCCAATTTCAGGCGGAAATTATTTTTATTTTATTTAGTGTAGAAAGTGTCGGATTAGTTTAATTAGTGTTTAGTGTGTTCCTAGTGTCTGTCTAGCTCTAAGACAATGCAGATTCGTCCCCTGAAGGTTTACTGGATGGTAACGAATCTCGCATTAATTTGTACACATCGTAACGCATGTAGAAAAGCCGCACACGCACATGTCATTGCAGTATTTTGGGACATTCGGTCCAGATGTTTACGATCTCTCCTGAGATCAGGCCTAGTTTGGCAATTTTATTAATTCAAGTGGGTGTCATTTGGGAGACCTTGTTTTTTTTGTTGTTGTAGTAAATAGTGTAAATTTGTCGATCTGTTTATTAAATTCATATGTTTTAATCCTGGTATTCACTTTTTCCTGCATGTTATTTTGTTATATGTTACCCTGCATATTATAAGAAGCGCTTAACAACAACTTTACGAAATGGACTGTTACTCCCCCCGAAATCGAGTCTCATATGCTTCTTTGCAAGGGTTCATATATCAAAAATGGGTGCCCAAGTGGGGATTGTTGTTGTTGTTGTTGTTGTTGTTTTGTTGACCTCATACTTATTTCGCTGAGAAATGATGCCAGGTCAGCAGGACAAAAGTAAATTCAGTAAATAGGGGCGAAGTTGTATCGCCATGTGTATCAGTAAAATCACTGAGTTCTTAAAGTTAGAAATGTTGAACAAGGTTAGAAATTGATATTGCGTTTGTTGATAACATGTTCTGACGCCCGGCTTAAAATTAGAAAATTTGAATATTTAGTGAACTCAGTCAAAATCAGGAAGGTTTTGCCTTACTTTACACTTAATTGACTTCGGTTAATTAAAGTGTTTTTCGTAAATTCTGTTAGTTAGGAATTTAAAAGCAGATCACAAGGGAGTTATTTGTTGTTTCGAAATAAGAGTCATTATTCAGTAAGAGCTTGATAACTGAAAATTTATTTAAATTAGAATCAATGTAATATTAAATATCAAGACATGTATGCACGACTGAAATCCCATTGCATGATCCTATTTTCTCAGAATATATTTGTGTGTTTTGCGATGGCTAGCATCGAGGAGATGAAAATGTTGTTGGAGCAGATGTCTGTGTAAATGTCTGCAAAGACGGAGGAACAGTTAAAAAGCATGAGTGAACAGAGTGATAAACAATTACACGAGTTGCGTGAACACAGTGATAAACAATTACAGTGAACAGTAACATTACGGTCCAATTGCAAATCCAGAAATTGGATAGGGACAAACAATTACACGAGTTACGTGAACAGAGTGATAATAATAATAAACAGTTAGTTGAACTAAACCACAACTTATCGGAGCAGGCAACTTTACAAACAGTTCAATTAGAGAGGATCACCCTTGAAATAAATCAGAGTACTAAAGTAGAACTAGAGAAACTGGCGGGGGAGGTGGCAGAGAATAATTCAAGACAATTAGGAGAAATCAAGAAACTAGAATCCAAATTTGACGACAAACTAGTAGTTAGATGGAATGGTAGCCGCCCAACTGAAAAAAATCGAGACAGCATGTGTGAACAATACGGCAGGGATTAAAAGCACGCATGACGAATTACAGGGGCAATTCAACAAAATAGAGGCGAAGAATATTAACATACAAGAGCAGATTAATTCAGTCGACAACAATGCGTTAGGATTGATAAAAGAACTTGACAAACTGGAGATAAAAACGGAGAAAGAAAGGATGCACCTGCGCGAAAACCTGGAAGACCAGTTAAGTAAAAATCAAGAGAAAATACGAGAAGAGATAGGAGAACAATTAATTAAAACTCGGCAGCTGATACAAGATCAAATAGGGGAACAGCTTGAGATGAATCAGGAAAACAACGAAGAAAAAATTAATAATTTGAAGAGTAGAATCCGGAAAGATTGGGAACAGCAGGTGAATGAGACTAATGGGGATAGGCTGACTATATTAAAGAGGCTAGGCGAAAATAACTCTAGAATACAGGCTCTGGAGGAAAGTATCAAGTCCAAGCTACAAGAACACGCAGACCTCATCGTTAAAAATGAGATAAGATCTTTAGAGAATGCCACATTATTCTCTTCAGAAAATTCAGTAGGGAAACAAGGAAATATTGGAAGTCCGGAGGGGTCGAAGCTAGCTGAGGATACGAGCCGAGGTCAGAGTCCAAAGATAACTTGCGACACATTCCACAATTACAGAGGGGAAACGTCAACTCCACAACCTGGTGTGACACCTGCCCAAGTCATACAAGTAATTAGGGGAAATGATTTTAAACCAGACAAATTTAGGAAAAATTCAGGATCTACTCCAAAAGCATTTTTGCGCCAGCTGGATGATTATTTTAATGACCAACACGTCAGTCCCGCAAAACAGCTTCGTCTCGAAGGAAAAAAAATTGGAGGGCTCAAGTTTAATCTGGTTTCAAAGCTTCCAGTATACGTTTAATGACATGGCCCAGTTTAAAGAAGCATTTTTGAGGAAGTTTTGGAGTCCTTCACTGCAACAGGGGTTGAGGATGGACTTATATACCGGAAAATACCATAGTACACACCCTACAAGGTTTTCTCAGTATTTTAGTCAACAGCTAGTAAAATTCCGGGATTTTGACGAGCCGCCTTCCGAGGAAAATATGGTATTAACTATCGGCAAGCAGCTTCCGATGAACATACAGCAATTTTTAGTGGCAGGAAATATCAAAACCGCAGTTCAGGTCGAGGAGATACTCCGCCACTTGGACGAAACGAGTATGGTTAGTCCACAGACCGGGAGACGGAATATGGAATGCGTGAACACTGCAGAAATAGTTCAGGGGCATCAGAACAGTCAAAGTCAGAGCAATCAGACGAAGACACAGTCCACTAGCACACAATTTACGCCCAGACGGCAGGAATTCGACGGTCGAAACCAATACAATAATAATAATAACAATAGGAACTTCCAAAATCGCCGTGATAATTACAACAGTCAGAACAACAATCACAATCAGAGGACGTACCAGCGAGAATATACTAACTGGAGGGGAAATCAAAGGCAGGGTAGACCATATCAAAGGAACGGGGACGGCAGATGGAATAATCAGAGGAATTATCGGCAAGAAAACCAGGGAGATTATCGTAATGACTGGAACGAGCGTTACGCTGAGTCGCTAAAATATTTGGATGAATTAAATGCATAAGAAGAAACAGAGAAAGAGAAGTGGGTGCATGCGATGGCAAATAGAAAAAGTCCAGATAATCACCAGGATGCGGGAGCGGAAAGTTTATTACGTCAGCAGGAGAGGCACGATGACAACCGGCGAAACTCAACAAATGGGTCGCAGGATAAAAAAAAACTCGATCACATCAAAACCAGATAGCCTGTGAACGGAGGAAACCAGGGAACGGGAGGAATTGATTGTTGCGAGTATTGAAGAGTGGGTAGCATTCCCGGACGATTGCCTGGAGGAAGTGGTGAAGGACCGAGAGAATGTAATCAGACAATTACCAATTATTTATGCTCATATTGGAGGTCTTAGAGTGAGGTGCCTTATCGACACGGGTAGCCAAGTGAGTTTAGTCTCGGAAGCACTGTTGAAAGAAATTGGAAATAAACAAACCATTCCAGTTATGCCTGTACCATTAATGAAAGTCCGGGGGGTCATTCCTGACAAGACCATAGTCTGCAAGCACCAAGCATATTTAGATCTGGAGATATTAAACCACACATTTTCACAAACTTTTATCGTGATACCAAAGATGAATTATGTCATTCTGGGAGCCAACTTCATTTGTGATTTCCACGCTATAATTGACCTACATAATAACACTGTGAGCTTTAAACAAGTTGAGGGGCTGAGTCACGTTGGTCTGAACATGGAAGAAAGTCCACTAGAGAGAGAGGCGAATACTTGAGTCATTGAAGAATGCACTAATGAGGCGATCGAAGATAAGAACTCGACGGAGGGACGAGTAAGCGAGACAGCAGTTATAGAAATTGACGGTCAAGATATTTCGCAGGAACTTTGGATACATTTGGCGGAGGAAGAAATTAGCGGGTCCAAATTTGAAATTTTACTTCAGGAGCGACTTAAGGAGGCAATATTAGGGGAACCTAACAGAAGCAAATTAGAGGAGATATTGAGACATCATAAGGGAGTTTTCGACACGATCCCTGGGAAAGTATTAAATTTTCAGTACGCCATGCAAATTACCGATCGGACCCCATTTAAGAGTAAATTGTACGCGATCCCAGAGAAACATTTTGCTCAGGTCAAGGACATTATTACTAACCTATTAGATTCTGGAATGATTAGAAAAGCAGCAATCCCATATTTAAATGCAATATTGGCTGTGGCCAAACCCAATGGATCAATCAGATTATGCCTAGACGCACGGGTTTTAAATAGCAAACTGTTAGTCGAGCACGACCAAGCGCCAAGGATCAAGGATGTATTGAAGAGCTACCGTGGAAAGAAGATATATTCTAGCGTCGATTTAACGAATAGTTTCCACCACCTGGAACTTGAGGAAAAATCCCAGTTGTTGACGGGGTTTTATTTGATAACCAAAGCTATATCTGGTCTCGCATGCCCTTTGGTGTAAAAAAAGCAGGATGTGCATTGCTAAGAGCACTAGACAGGAATCTAACTGAAGAGGTCAAAGGCTTTACTACAAGATATGTTGATGACATACTCAAAGCATCGGAAACAATGGAGGAACATTTGGAAAACCTAAACAAACTTTTGGATAATTTGAGAACCATGAATTTCAAAATTAATTTGAAGAAATCGCACTTTTGGCAGAGCGAAATTCTGTATTTGGGTCACATAATTGATGTTAAAGGCGTGAGACCAAATCCGGTGAAAATAGACGCAATTAAGAAATTCCCTACACCAACTAAAGTGAAACATGTTAGAGCATTTTTGGGGATGACAGGTTTCTTTAAGGAGAATTGTCCTGGGTACACGGAAACAGTAGCACCGATGCAAGAGATGCTAAAGAAATCTAATCGATGGTCATAGAATGAGGAGTGCGACAGGTCCTTTAGAGCCACGAAAGACCTACTGGAGAATTGTGTGAAGTTAGGATACCCAGACTTCGCGAAGAAATTTGTGATTCAGGCAGACACTTCGTTGATTGGGATCGGCGCCATGCTTTACCAAGAGGGTGCTGATGAACCCAAGAATCGATCATATTTGGCATTTACTAGTCATAATCTTAGGAAGCAAGAGAGAAACTACACTGTTACAGAACTTGAGTTGTTAGCAATTTTGTACTCGTTGCAACAATGGCGCAAGATGGTCTTCGGGTACTCAATTGTTGTCAGAACTGACCACCATGCACTGACCTTCTTAATCAAGACAACGATGGCAAGCGAAAGAGTTACGCGTTGGTCCATTTATATACAGCAGTTCGATATCACCATAGAACACTGCCCTGGAAGGATGAACATCATACCAGATGCTTTAAGCAGGAACCCTGAAGATGAGAACGAGACAGCAGTAGATGTACAACACATAACATTAACACCTAAGGCTCGCGAATTTTTGGATAAGTTGAAAGAAATTCAGAAGGAACAAGAAAAGGACCCATGGATGATGATGATGATCAAGTTTTACAAGAAGGAACTACAGCCAGATTCACCTGAATATCGAGAAGCCCGTGCCAAGGAAGCAAAATTCCATTACCTCAATAATCTTCTTCACAAGTTCGTGGATGATGATACACCAAACTTCGAATTCTAGTTCCAGCATCGTTACAGAGAGGACTAACGTGGCATGTCCATGAAAGCTTAGCACATATCGGCACTGATAAAACTGAAGCAACAATAGGAGAAACTTTTACTTGGCCAAAGATGCGATACACCATTGTTGAAGTAATTAGGACTTGTGACGCGTGTCAGCGTACTAAGCCCAATAATTTCATACTGAAACAGCTTCCAAAACCTTTATTACCACAGAAACCGTGCGAACTGGTCGCTATTGACTGTTTCGGTCCTCTAGTTAAAGGAACACGAGGATGCCGACACCTTCTTGTATGTGTCGATGTCTTTTCCAAGATGGTGGTATTATGTCCAATCCAGAAGACGACATCAAAGTAAGTCCTTAGCAGAATCCAGAACAAAGTCATTCCGACGCTTAGGAAGCCGGAATTCATCTTATCGGTTCATGGAACATATTTTACAACCAATGGTTTTAGACAAGGTCTAGATAACTTAGAAATAAAGCATGTTCTATCTAGCATTCGCCACCCTCGTGGAAATCCAAGCGAAAGAACGATTCGCTGTGTTGCAAAATATTACCGCATCATGATTCCAAATGATCATAATAAGTGGGTCGACAGAGTAGGAGATATTGAGATGTGCGTGAATACTACGAAGCACGAGTCGACAGGTCAAGTCCCACTAGTTGTTCACCACAACAGGATGCCTGAAAGATCTTGGGATAAGATTATTCCATGCCCAAGGGACCCGCTGTTAACACATGAGTTGCGAATTCAGAGAACCAGAGAACACATGAAGAGCCAAGCGGACCGAAGATTGAGGAGATACAGAGGGAAGAAATTTCATCGTGAACTTCAGGAACAGGAACTAGTGCTTGTTCGGAGACCACCGATATCAGATCCAAAGAACAAAGTATTTGCCAAGTTCTGTGCGAAATTTACCGGCCCGTTCCGTATTATCAAAAATTTGGGTAATAATGCTTATAGACTAGGAGAATTGAGCACTGGCGCTAAATCTGTTTTCAATAGTGCTAATCTCAAGCCATATTACAGAAAAGAACCATTTGATGAGTAATAAGGACAAGGAATACAGAATCATATTGCAAAAAATTAATTTGAGAGCCCACACTCAAATGCACGTGGCTACGTGATACCTGTGAGAGCGAGCTTTGTTTGTAAACAAGACGGCAGGTCTGGCAGAAGTTGTAATTGTGTGTGAGTAAGAGAGGGGAGGTCTAGCGAGACGTGTGAATGACATCTCAGAGGAGAACATTGCAGCGAGAAGCGCGCACACTAATTGAGACAGTGGAAATGCACACTCAGGCAGACGAGTGAGGTACTTAAGTGATGTTATCTATACTACTGTGGATATTGTTTTTAAAATCCAAATCAATCACTTGCTTCGAATTTCAAAACCTTGCTGAGGATAAATGAACCGTTATTGATTTGCCGATCAATAAGTCTTCATGATTTTTATTATTATTATTACTGATATCCAGGCAGAGCATGTTGGAGATTGACAAAGGGAAGACAGGTAGTGTGTCGCAACGCTTGCAACAGTGGTGGCGTGGTAGTTATTCCTGGGGTTGACCGAGTAAGCCGAGTTCAAGGACAAATTCAGGGTGAACGCGCATCCAAGTCGGCGTCATTATGGGCGTGCCAGAAGTGAATTTCCAACCGATACACGATTGAATCAGCAAATCAGGAGAGAGGACGCCTAAACCACGCGGAGATTTGCGTACCTAAAAAAGGCGCTAAAACACGTGTATGAAGAACCGCCGATGCGATAGGATTCCGCATGAGTGCATTGAGACGTTTAAATAATAAGAAGAAGTTTGATACTAGTCCCAAGTCTGTGAGGTGAAAATTACAGATTATTTTCACAGATTGCCCCCACTCCACTCCTTTCTGTCAGTTTCTAATAAATTGATCGGTGATGAGTAGTTTGAGACACAACTTTATCGGGCTCTGAGGAGCATCGTTCACGCCAGTTTGAGACACGATTTTATCAGGCTCTGGTGAGCATACTTCACGTCAGTCTGAACGAACATTTTTTTTCATGGGCTCTTGGGAGCAGAGTTCAGGCCTATCAGAGGGAGATCTGTAGTTGAGATAAGCACTACGTGGTAAACGTAATTTGTGAGACTTGATAAAAGCCAGTTGCGTGGTGGACGAAGATTGTAATATTTTCTGTAAATTTTGTGTTATACTTGTGTGATGTATATGTGTGTGTGAAGTAAGCAAATGCTTAGATAGGGCCAGTTCAACGTTGAGTAATCGCCCAGGTCATTTTGAGTGAAAGTCAGTAGCTCATAGCGATTCTAGCTAGGTAGAATAATAACTTTGAACATTTCTTTCCAAGAAGCCACGCCAAGATGTCTACAGGAAGGTCGATTGGTGGAATGATGTGCTACGCCTCTACCAGAACGTCGACGATGAAGGAATAGATTTCCCGTGGGGAAATGCATTGGGATGGAGGTTGATTTCTACAAGCTGCACGGTGATGTACAAAACATTGACTTATTCAATATGTAGCTAGATTAGACGCGGGAACGTTGTAAATATTTATTCATTGTTTTTCTTGTGTATTTAGATTTTTGTGCGCCGACACTGTTATATGGTGAATTGTGCCTACCGCCCTCAAATATTGTGGTTGAATTTTTATGGAAAGGTAGAGCGCTCTTCGAGGCTACTGTACCTTGTCCTGTGCTGATTCTTGGATTTCCTTTGGAAATGCTAAGATATTTTATTTTGACACACACACGTATATTATGTGCTTATGGGAGCACGCTTCTTCGAGACTCGAGCCATTGCTACGGCAGGTCGAGGTAATTGACACGTGGGTGGACAGGTGTGCAGATTCCACTTTTCGCCCGTCTATGTCTGGTGATTCACCGTTTAGGCAGTCCAGCTGACCGACTGACCCCTGTAAGCTATCTGTAGCAAACCTGTTCTTTTAATCGTCATTGGATCATAATTTTAATTGGGAGTTCGCCATGTCCGTTACGAATTACCGCATATCGTTTGAATGAAATATTTGTTTTTATGATGTGAATGTTGGCTTTGAGCCTAGTGATTTTTGTGACTCATTTCATTTGTTTATATTGTTAGATTTTGTCTGTTGTGACACCGTTGGGTGTATTTTGTATTTCTCTTGTAAAAATGGCAAGCGGCCATATTTGTATTTTTCTTGATTGGCCACGTGTTGATTTACTTGTGTTGATTTGAAAAGTCCTAATTTTAGGCGTTAATGTTGTTTGCTACGGCAATTCTTAGATTCCAATTTCATGCGGAAATTTCTTTTGTTTTATTTAGTGTAGAAAGTGTCGGATTAGTTTAATTAGTGTTTAGTGTGTTCCTAGTGTCTGTCTAGCTCTAAGACAATGCAGATTCGTCCCCTGAAGATTTACTGGATGGTAACGAATCTCGCATTAATTTGTACACATCGTAACGCATGTAGAAAAGCCGGACACGCACATGTCATTGCAGTAATTTGGGACATTTGGTCCAGATGTTTACGATCTCTCCTGAGATCAGCCCTAGTTTGGCAATTTTATTAATTCAAATGGGTGTCATTTGGGAGACCTTGTTTTTTTGTTGTTGTTGTAAATAGTGTAAATGTGTCGATCTGTTTATTAAATTCATATGTTTTAATCCTGGTATTCACTTTTTCCTGCATGTTATTTTGTTATATGTTACCCTGCATGTTATAAGAAGCGCTTAACAACAACTTTACGAAATGGACTGTTACACCCCCCGCAATCGAGTCTCATATGCTTCTTTGCAAGGGTTTATTATATATATACTAGCGGTACCCGGCATGCGATGCAATGCCAATCAAATAAAGTGTTGGCGTTGTGACTTTGCTTGTTGAAGTGCTTTTGGATTCCCCATAGTTTTTTCTTTTTCCGTTAACCACCTAAAAACTATTGTAAAATTGATTTACTACCTCTGAAAAATTCATTGGAACGTACTCAACAACTCACCAAAGTTTCATCACAATAAAATGAATGGTATAGGAACGCATACGGGACTTGGTTGAAACGATTCGAGTGCCGTCACCCATTTGTTGAATATATTCGTACACTACCTAGGCCTATTGTAAATAGGATGTACTAAGTCGAAAACCTTCCCTGGCGTGTACACAACGACTCATCAAAGTTTCATCGCAATCGGAAGAATGACATATGAACGCATACGGGATATTGCTTAAACAATTCACGCGCCGTCACTCATTTGTTGAATCTACTTGTCCGCAACCCATTGAAAAACGGATTTACTAATTCATAAACCTACGCAGGACTGTACTCAACTCACCCAAGTGTTATCACAACCGGTTGAATGGTATATGCATGCATACGGGCTTTTGTTCAAACGATCACGCGCTGTCGCTCATTAGTTGAATCTACTCGTGCGCAACCAATTGAAAAATTGATTTTCTAAATCAGAAACTTTAGCAGGAGTGGAAACAACATTTCACCAAATTCAATTGCAATCGCATCAATGGTATATGAACGCATTCGGAATTTTGTTTAAACGATACACGCGCCGGTACACATTTGTTGGATCTACTCGTGCGCTACCTATTGTAAAATGGATTTACTAAGTCAGAAACCACAGTTTCATCACAATCGGATGAATGGTATATGAACTCTTACGGGACTTTGTTGGAACGATTCACGTGCTATCGCTCATTTGTTGAATCCAATAATGCGCTACCTATTGTAACACGGATTTACTAAGCCAGAAACCTTGCCTGGAGTGTACACAACCTCTCACCCAAGTTAAATCGCTATCGGACGAAAGGTACATGAACGCATACGGGACTTTGTTGAAACGCTTCACGCGTCGTCGCTCCTTTGTTGAATCTACTCGTGCGCTACCTACTGTTAAGTAGATTTACTAAGCCAGAAACCTTTCCTGAAGTGTACACATCACACCCACATTTCATCGCAATTGGATGAATGGTATATGAACGCATGTGGGACTTTGTTGAAACAAACACACGCCATCTTTTGAAGCTAATCATGCGCCATCTATTGTAAATTGGATTTACTATGCATATAACTTTACCGGGAGTATGCACAACAAGTCACCAAAATTTGTTCGCAGTCGGATGAATGGTTCATGAACGTATAAAAGACGAACTTCCTTGTTAGCCTATTTTCATTTATGAAAAAATCGGCTTATGAGATCACCTTTTGTCCGTGTGTCTGTCTGTGTGTGCGTGTGTGTGTGATGGTATGTGTGTGATGGTGTCCCCCTAATAACTTCTAAACGGCTAGGGCTACTTCAAAGAATCTCGGTAAGTTCATAGCACTATTCTGGACGACCCCGACCGTGCTCTTCAAATTTTGGTTACGTCTCACCAATCCACCATGGCGGCTGTGCGAAATATTTCACCAGCATTCAATATCTCCGAAATTATTACCGATATCACCCTGGATTATATTACGGTGATACAAGGAACTCCTAGAAGTTCACCTATGTGACTTTTGAAAATCTGGTAACAACAATACCAACATGGCGGCCAAGCGAAATTGCGACTTTTAGATAGGCGTTTCTCGCGATTTAACCAACCAAACGCAATAAAACTTGGTACAGTATATGTTTATACACATTGTAATGCACCGACATCTAACTTCGTTGAATTGCTTACATAACTGAGGCGTGCAGGTGTCGAGGACGCGGACCTGAGACCTAAGTCGAGACCTTTAATACATGGTGAACTAGATGGAGCACCGACCATCCAATGACTAAACTTTTCGAGTAGAGGTTGTAAATAAAAATAAAATTTAATATCCAAAACAAGACATAGCAAAAGGGGAAACGAGGTGTGCATGGAATGGTAAGATGAGGGATGATGGGCCTGTAATAAAATATGTACATGGTATTATAAAACAGTAAAACAATAAAACGTAAAACACACAATAAAGATCAATAAAAAGAGAATGTCGACGACGAGAAGAATGCCTAAGTCGCTGGAGATCGTTCAGTAGGGGAGCAGAAATTAACAATAGTGTTAATAATGCGTTTCGTTCCACCAAAGGCTGACTACTAGAAGGTAGTCAGAAGCATCATTCTTAGAAGTACATGAAATCGAGTCTGCCACGAACTGTCTATCCGACCACCCTTACATTAAACTGTATGTCACACCAAGTACCCAAAGAAACAACCAACAACAGCAACGACCCTTAAATGACACGTCAATAAACACAGAATAATTACACAACTTCACAAGGCACTACACTTCACATGACGTGCCGTGACATACAAACTCAGCAAATAAACATAGATCAGTTCAGTAAAATTAAAACAAGCAAATCCCAAATGAAGATAAAATAAAACGATTTCATGAGCTGGTAGAATAAAACTTCTTTCGAACGAAAGCACAAGGTTCAGTTACCTTGCGGAATGCCAAATAAGCGTCCATTGCAGTCCCGGGCACGTACAACGAACACACATTCCATCATCTCGGAAGAGTAACCTATATACCTGATTTAATAACGTAATGGGATCACGCGTTGCTTGCTGACTGAAAGCCACAACAAAACAGAACAACACTAAACATGACCCTCGACCTTCAGTCAAATTCCCACTTAAACAAACGACATACACCCACCCTTAAAAATAAGTCTAGAACCGTGATTGTAAATGAAACATATTTCTGAAACATACATAGATAATGCTTGCCCAATCTCCAAGGATAAAAAGAAAACCTAATCGGCCATCCTTGGAGTGCACAAATGACAAGCATGATAAAAACAAACCCTTGAAACATAAAATAAACTGGTGTGTGTTCCAACAAAAAGATATTACATCCAAAGCAACGAACAACACATCCTCCTACGTCTAGGCACAATTAATATCGCGAACTAACCTAAAGAATACCAGTCCCTAAAGGTCCCTGAAAGATCCCATACTCTTGCAAGGGGTTAGGAACTGGTAAGAAACATCTCTCATAAATACAATCGCGTTTCACAACATAAAACAAACGCAAGTAACACGCACTAAAATAAAACTCGACTAGATACGGAAAAGAAACAACAACAACAACAAGCACCCATTTAAATTAATAAACCCATAAACAAGCAATTTGATTCACCACTACGTGCATATATAAACAAACTGGGGACAAAATAAACACCAAATAACTTCATAGAGAAACATGAACGGTCTCCAGTTTAACCCTACCTTAGCAGATTAAATTACGGAACTTTTAACACTGAAAGTTGGGGAGTATATATATATATATATCGTGATCAGTTTTCTTCAAAACATGACACATTAAAACAGAATAGCTACAAGAACCATTTCCACTTAGCTGATACTCCGAGACGTTCTGGAAGTTCACTGATAATAATTTTATTTTATGACAACTCCATATTTACGGAATTCTTCACTATGAGACAATGCCTGAATCGCGTAGTGTCTCCCCAATATTTATATCTTCATAAAGCATATTATAAAGGGCATCTCGGAACATGAGAATATATTTGCTGGTAGTGGCAGTTATAACGGCAGACGATCATCAAATTCTCCTCGCGATAACAACTCAGGCGCGATAACAATCGACGAAAGCGTGTTTCTTAGACAAGGTTGAGTTCTCCAACACGGGCGCATTCCATTTTCAGACGTGCGGAAATTACGATCTCTTAGATGTATTACTAGAGACCGCTAGATGGAAATAACGTCGAACAGATCTTAAAATTCTACCGGCTCATCTCTCCACGGCCCCAATCTTGGACGCAGTTTACAAGTCCAACGTAGAAAGTAAAAAGCAATCACTACATGGATACATGTTGACATTAACCAGCTGGTAACGTGACTGTCATTTGTCTGCATCACGTGATAGTCTGGCCCTGACGTAACACGGAGCAGAGAGGATTGTGGGTTTTTCAATGCCAAGACGTCAGAACCAGTCACAGCTGATTTGCAATAACTTCCCAAAGAGATAGTAAGTAATGGTTGGGCAGAGTCCATAGAAGTAGATTCCAAGGAAGGCAGAATAGCGCTTTAGTAGTAGTCATACGTATTGTCGAGGCAGAGAATGTTCGTGTCAAACAGTTCTTACGCAGTTTAATAGCTTAGTCTCCCACTACACTTGCCGGTAATGCACGTTTCTATTAACCAAGGTATAGTAATACGTTCCGCTCAAGTTAAAAAACAGGAAAATACGGGGTGACTTAGGACATCTCCGAAAAGTAACTAACAAAATTAAATTTATGACAAAACAGTCAACACAGCCAATACCAAAAAAATGCAGTCATCACATAAACAATCTCCCAATGTTCAAAATGTGAAAGTGCCAAGAGCAGGCTCTGCTACCAAATTGAGGCGTGCAGGTGTTTTAGGACGCGGACCTGAGACCTAAGTCGAGACCTTTAACACATGGTGAACTAGATGGAGCACCGACCATCCAATGACTACACTTTTCGAGTAGAGGTTGTAAAATAAAATAAAATTTAATATCAAAAAACAAGACATTGCAAAAGGGGACGTGAGGAGTGCATGAAATGGTAAGGTGAGGGATGATGGGCCTGAAATAAAATATGTACATGGTATTATAAAACAGTAAAACAATAAAACGTAAAACACACAATAAAGATCTATAAAAGGAGAATGTCGACGACGAGGAGAATGCCTAAGTCGCTGGAGATCGTTCAGTAGAGGGGAAGAAATTAATGATAGTGTTAATAGTGCGTTTCGTTCCACCACAGGCTGACTACAAGAAGGTAGTCAGAAGCATCATTCTTAGAAGTCCATGAAATCGTATCTCCCACGAACTGTCTACCCGACCACCCTTACATTAAACTGTATGTCACGCCAAGCTACCCAAAGAAACAACAAACAACGGCAACGACCCTTAAATGACACGTCAATAAACACAGAAAAATTACAACTTCACAAGGCACACTTCACAAGACGTGCCATGACATACAAACACAGCAAATAAACATAGATCAGTTCAATAAAATTAAAACGAGCAAATCCCAAATGAAAATAAAACCAAACTATTTCATGAACTGGTAGAATAAAACTTCTTTCGAACGAAAGCACAAGGTTCAGTTACCTTGCGGGATGCCAAATAAGCGTCAATTGCAGTCCCGGGCACGTACAACGAACACACATTCCATCATCTCGGAAGAGTAACCAATATACCTGATTTAATAACGTAATGGGATCACGCGTTGCTTGCTGACTGAAGGTCACAACAAAACAGAACAACACTAAACATGACCTCGACCTTCAGTCAAATTCCCACTTAAACAAACGACATAAACCCAACCCCTAAAAATGAGTCTAGAACCGTGATTGTAAATGAAACATATTTCTGAAACATACATAGATAATGCTTGCCCTTGCCCTACCTAATCGGCCATCCTTGGAGTGCACAAATGACAAGCATGATAAAAACAAACCCTTGAAACATAAAATAAACTGGTGTGTGTTCCAACAAGAAGATATTACATCCAAAGCAACGAACAACACATCCTCCTACGTCTAGGCACAATTAATATCGCGAACTAACCTAAAGAATACCAGTCCCTAAAGGTCCCTGAAAGATCCCATACTCTTGCAAGGGGTTAGGAACTGGTAAGAAACATCTCTCATAAATACAATCGCGTTTCACAACATAAAACAAACGCAAGTAACACGCACTAAAATAAAACTCGACTAGATACGGAAAAGAAACAACAACAACAACAAGCACCCATTTAAATTAATAAACCCATAAACAAGCAATTTGATTCTCCACTACGTGCATATATAAACAAACTGGGGACAAAATAAACACCAAATAACTTCATAGAGAAACATGAACGGTCTCCAGTTTAACCCTACCTTAGCAGATTAAATTACGGAACTTTTAACACTGAAAGTTGGGGAGTATATATATATCGTGATCAGTTTTCTTCAAAACATGACACATTAAAACAGAATAGCTACAAGGACCATTTCCACTTAGCTGATACTCCGAGACGTTCTGGAAGTTCACTGATAATAATTTTATTTTATGACAACTCCATATTTACGGAATTCTTCACTATGAGACAAAGCCTGAATCGCGTAGTGTCTCCCCAATATTTATATCTTCATAAAGCATATTATAAAGGGCATCTCGGAACATGAGAATAGATTTGCTGGTAGTGGCAGTTATAACGGCAGACGATCATCAAATTCTCCTCGCGATAACAACTCAGGCGCGATAACAATCGCCGAAAGCGTGTTTCTTAGACAAGGTTGAGTTCTCCAACACGGGCGCATTCCATTTTCAGACGTGCGGAAATTACGATCTCTTAGATGTATTACTAGAGACCGCTAGATGGAAATAACGTCGAACAGATCTTAAAATTCTACCGGCTCAATAACCTCAAGATGGCGGCTGTGCGAAATATTTCACCGGCATTCTATATCTCTAAAACTATTAGCTTTATCACTCTGTAATTTTGTGCGAAGATAAAGGGTACTACTGGAAGTTCATCTATGAGACTTTCAAAAACCTGTTAACTACAAAACTAATATGGCGGCCAAGCGAAGTTGAAAATTTTTAATAGACCTTTCTCGCGACTTGATGATCCAAACGCAATGAAACTTGGTACAGGAAATGTTTATACACATTATAATGCACTGGGATGTAATTTAGTTCAATTGTTTACATAACCTCAAGATGGCGGCTGTGCGAATTTTAAAATTAAGTTTTTATTTCTTGTGTCGTAATCATGCGATCGAAGTGAAAGTTTGAATAGTAAACCTACGCAATAATTTTCCATTAATGGTACATGACTCTATGGCCTATACTGTACATATAACAATGCAACATGGCGACCATCTGAAATATTTAGATGGATCTCAATATCTACGAACCTATTACAACAATCAAACAATTTTTAATGCTTATAGGGGCTATAAACATAAGTTCACCTATAGGACTTTCAATAACCAATAACGGGGCGACGCGAAGTATACATATTCACAAGTTCATTTCTCGCAATTTAACCATCCGAGTGCAGTGACACTTGGCACAGTAAATCCTTATACAAATGTTAATCCACTGGCATCTATTTTTTTTTCAATTGTTTCCATAGCCACAAGATGGCAGCTGTGCGAAATTTTAAAATCTCATTTTTACTTCTTGTGTCCTAATCATGCGATTGAAGTTTGATTACTACACGTACACAATCATTGTCATGTAACAGTACATAACTCTAAGACCTACATATATAAAATCCAACATGGCGACCATCCGCAATATTTAGTCGGTTCTCAACATCTACGAATCTATTACAGCAATCAAACTGAAATTTTGTATGTGGATAGAAGCTATTAACATAAGTAGGATATATGAAAATAGTCTGTATAGTTCCTCACGGAACTACTTGTTTATATATATATATATATATAAGAAAAGATGAATGAACCAATGGCTAGTACAAGTATTGTTGTCAAGTAATCAGCTGATATTATGGAGTATTGTATTGTAATGTGTTGTTAAAAAGGCAGAGAGCTACGACGTGGTTTATTGAAAGTAACTGTAAAGAATGTTCTCTAAGTATTCGAGTACATATATCCATATTTGAGTGTAGTAACAATGAGCTATAATGGCATTGGCAGTGTTGGAAAATCATTTGTTGTTAAGATAATTATTCTGCGATGACATAATGTTTGTGTAGAAAGGAATGCATATTATAATGGAACACAAGATGTTTTAATGAAGCAATTGTGCTAAATGGAGTTAGGAATGGCTGGTCTTAAGCGATATTTCATGATAGACGTATGAAACAAGACAAGGTGTCAATAAACAGCCGATCGAGAATTAGATGACGGTTATAGTCAGATCATATGGTTCAATGTCAATAGAGAGTAATTGACTATGATATTTATTGGACGTGCGCCTAAGATTACGATTATTATTATTTCTATTTTTGAAAGACTTGGAGAAAGTTCGATCATGAGATAATAATCTAGGCTTCATTATTGATCCCTATATTGTCTATTATTCCTAATTATGATTCAAGTTAGTGTAAAGTTGTCCTATGAACGGAAAGTAAATTGAAAATGCAACGAAACTTGTAATAAATATAAATATTAACAATAGTTTAAATGATACAGAAAATATAATCGTATTTAGACTAGAATTAGCGTAGGAATCAGAAGTCCTGTATAGAGTAAAACTTAGTTATTGTAATAGCGACGGGCCATCGCTAAATAGCATCTTTTACGACGGTATTAAATAACTTAATATTATTTTTTGGATGCTCCTGAAATCTCGGACACAGCAGTGAGGTGTCACAATTAGGTTTATTGTTTACGCGGCATTAAAATCATGGGTTTGAATTCGTTTTGGTTTTGAACTTGACTATGGTTTTTCGTTATTAATTGTTTATATTATGAATAAACCTAACAGGCTCATATTCACGTATGCTTGCAATATTTTCTATAACATTTGCGTATTAAAATAATGGCACAACCTATGTCCTATTCCCGTTACGCCCGACATTCCAAAGTTTCACACTCTCCAGTGTAGTTAGTTAACCGAACCCAGTAGAGTAGAACTATAGTCAGCATGTCCCTTATTCCGGTTTGTGTTTTCCAGTAGCTATTTCTAGCCAGGTACCACAAGTTGCAGCGATCCTCTTCCATCTTCGGATTTTGGCTGGCATCTCACATGGAAATAAGGGTACATTACCATTGTAATAGGTAGCTTTCTAATGAGATCTACCAAAAACAAGCAATTTATATTCAATTTGCCGCTTATTACCAAAGTCAACAACACGTCACCAATAGTTACCTAGGTTACCAGAAGACTTGAAAAAAATGGCTAAGGTATTGTGCCCGTAGTTCAAAGTACAATGCAATATATTACCATTCTCATTCCCCATTTATTTCCTCAATCCAGTACAAAACTACCAACATCTTACCATCTCGCGTCATTTCTGGTCACTGTTTTGGATCAATAAATCTCTGACAAAGAAAACACAGCCATCATTCTTGTTTTTAATCCAGACCTGGTCAAGAAGGACATGAGCCCAAAAATATTCGAGTTCCAGAGGGCTCTCGCATGGCTTAGAAGCCGGTCAAACTATCGAGAGCAACGCGCTGGCAGCGGATCTGACTGTGCCACACTACACACTCCTTAAGGCTGTTCGGTCCCAAAACAGGTTGTCTTATCCCAGGAGTTTTGAAGTGTCCCGACGTCCAGTTCATCAGAAGTGAGGGTGTCCTCCCTCTTCTTTCTGGAGCCCTTGGGTTCGTAGAAGTAAACTGAGATGTTAACAACAGCGTCCTTGAACAGCATTTATATTATGCTTCTTAACGTTCTCCAATCAAGTCCGTCGAACCCACAACCCAGCTTCGAAATGGCAAGCTCCCTTAATCCCAAGCGGGTTAGATGACGTCGCAAGTTGATCAAACTGTTCCAAATGGCACGATAAGTTGGCTTCCCTCAGGACCACCTGTTAGTGACAAGGTAGATGAGGTTCCTATCGTTCCAGAACAGGTGCATGGATTCTCCAACAATGGGACTCTGGTTTTCCGGATGTTCATTAACCCGAAACTTGCTCCAAAAGACCCTGCGATTACTCTTGTCATCTGGAGATCTGAAGAAACACAGTGTGTCAGTGCATATTCCGATGGAACAGTGAAGAGGTCCTGGTGAATAAACTTTGTTACTCCATGGAAGAAGCTAGAATTTGCTGCTACACAACTCTTCGAAAGACATTGTTTGGGGATTACAAGCTCGAAGAATATGATCCTTTTTCGGTCCGTTGCCTACTATATACGGTGCCAGGCGATTGATGTGGACAACCCGAGGTATTTCATTGGATTGTTTCTAGTTGATGCTGTTGTTGTTTGATTCTTCAGTCTTTTGACAGGTTTGATGCAGCGCTGCATGCCTCTCTGTCCTGAGCTAGTCATTTCATCTCGACATAGCAACCTCACCCTACATCCAAGGCAATATGTTTAACAAATTCTAATCCTGGTCTACTCCTACGGTGCTTGTCCTCGACCCTTCCTTCCATAACTAAGCTTGCTATTCCAGGGTGTCTTAGTATGTGACCTACCAACCTATCTCTTCTCTTCATTAGCAGTCACGTGAAACATCTCTCCTCTCCCACTCGTCTTAATACCTCTTCGTTTGTAACCCTATCAACCCATCTGATATTCATCATTCTCCTGTAACACCACATTTCAAACGCTTCAATTCTCCTCTTTTCTGCTGCACCAATAGTCCAAGTTTCTCTTCCACAGAGTGAAAAGCTCCAGACAAAGGCTTTCAAAAATAACTTCCTTAAACGTAAATCTATATTCGTTGTCAACAGATTCCTTTTTTGCAGAAATGCATCTCTTGCCTGAGCCAACCTACTTTTTATATCCTCTTTGCCTCGCTCATCAATGGTTATTTTGCTTCCTATGTAACAGAAGTCTCCTGATTTCTTTAGCTTTTCACCTGCCAATTTGAAGTCCATAGAGGTTTCTGATTTGCTTCGGCTGCATTCCAATATCTTATTTTTACATTTATTAATTTTCATCATGAATCTTTCCTCAAGACGGAGTCCATACTATTCAAAAACTTACTCAAATCCTCAGGCGTGTCAGCCAAAATGACGATGTCATCAGCAAATCTCAGAGTTGAAATTATTTCTCCTTGAATCTGCACTCCCACTTTAAACAACATTAAATCTCCCTTCGCATACTCATCAATTTCCTCTTCCTTTCCATTACAAGATTCTCAATCACCTGTCCCTTGTACAAACACTGTATGTAAGCTTTCCATCTCTCAACCTTTTTCTTCCCTATCTGTTAGAAGGTTTCCATCTGTGTCCTTAATATTACAGATTAGTCCTCATTTCCCCAAAAGTATTCTTAATCCTTCGATAAGCTGTGTCTACTTTTCTTAATTTCAGACATTTTTCTATACCTGCACATTTTTATTTCAACCATTCTTTTTTGCTTCCTTGCGTTTCTTGTTAACCTAATTTCTCAGACGTCTGTATTGTGCTTTCCGCTTTTCATCTTGTTTTTCCGGCTTTCATCAATTAATTCAAATATATCCTGAGTGATCCACGGTTTTGTACCTATTTTTTCTCTCCTAACAGTGTTTTCTTCTGTGAATTTTGTTATTTCAATCTTCAAAGGTGATCATTCGTCTGCAATTGAAGTTTGTTTTGGGTTTTTCATTAGTCGTTCCTTTATACTCTTCTTAAATCTTACGTTTATATCCTTCTCTTTCAGTCTACTGCCCACTTTTTAGGCTTTTGACTTTTCTTCAGTTTCTTCCACTTTAATCCACATTTCATAACAACCAGATTATGGTCAAAGTTTATGTCAGCACCGGGTTATGTTTTACAATCCAAAATCTGGTTTCGAGATCTCTGCTTGATCATAATACAGTCGATTTCGTAACGCCCTGTATCTCCTGATCTCAACATTGTGTATATTATTCTATTGTGATTATTAATTAAGGTGTCAGCTATGACCAACTCATGCTCGGTACAGAATTACATCATGCTGCTTCCTCGATCATTCCATTCACCTAATCCGAAATCTCTTACTATCTTCCCTTCTCATCCTACCACAGCATTCCCATCACCGATTACTATCACATTTTCTTCACCCTTGACATACCTCAGAATTTCATCTATCTCTTCATAGACCGTTTCAACATCTTCATCATCTGCTTGTCTGGTAGGCATATGGACTTGTACAACTGTGGTGCACGTAAGTTTTGTATTGATTTTAGCTACAATAATCAGTTCACCATATTGGTCATAATATTCCACCCGCTGTCCAAGTTTTCTACTTAATATGAGGCCTGCCTCTGTATAGCCGTTGATTGATTTAGTCCTAACGGTCCTATAGTCTGCTGACCAAAGGTCCTGTTCTACTTGCCAGCGCATTTCACTAATCCCAACCAAATCCATCCTAAACCTATCCATTTCCCTTTCTAAGTTTTCTAAACTTCTACTGCCTAGTAGACTTCTAACACTCCACGCTCCGATCCGTAGAATGTCATATTTTCTCTTTGTCCCTTCTGCGATGTTAACCCGCAGATCCGAACTGGGAACTAGTTTACCTCCGGGTTGGAACTTTACAAAGGAGGAGGCCGTCATCACATGTAATTATGCATAGAGAGGTGCATATCCTCGGGAAGAGCAATACGGCTGTAATTTCCCGTTGCTTTCAGCCGGGCAGATGAACGCAGTATAGTCATTAATTGGCTAATGTTATTAATATCGTAACCGTCTATAAGACAAGTAAAGAATTGATTTATTCTGAAAGGCTCCAACTCACTTTCAGAATAAAGTAATTGAACAATTCTAGTAACAAAAATACTAACCTTCTACTCACAACAAAATACACTGATTCTACTAACGAACAATACTTAAGTTCTACCAACAAAAAATACTACCACTAAAACAGTCTGTTACCAGGCACACTCACATGGACCCTCACACATCGCAGTCTAATGAAACAATTAACTAATTGTTTCTTAATCCTATAGATTGTATCATTGATCGTGGTCACAATTACGTAAGCCCCATGATCATTGCAGTTTAGGGAAGTACCCACGACGTCTCCTCGGGTTATACAATCACACGAGGTCTCCAGGCTGATAAATTCCCCTGTCTGCCTTGAGGTCATAACGTGTCTTCATTTGGTCACTCGCATACTGTATGTTACTACGGACCCTCTCATGGATGTCAACCATACGTATTTTAAGTCTTGAGCCGTATTAATCACCGACCATATCGTCATCTCGCTTGCAACTGGACTGAAGATTGCACGGCAACCAAAGTTCTCGACCGAAGGGAACGTTTACAGGCGTCTGCCCAGTGGTCTCATGTACAAAGCTGCCATAGACAAAAAGAAAGGCAGGTGATGGTCCCGATCTCGCTGATGCTCTGATACAACTTTGGATAAGTACTTTCCAATTGTTTTGTTCATGCGCCCCACCATCTCATCAGACTGCGCATGCAGAGCTCTAGTCCTCGTCTTTCGGATCCCCAAAATTCGACAAAATCTCTGTGAACAGCTGTGGCTAAAAATTTCGCCCCTGATCAGAATTTAGTTCCTGTGGGATCCCGAAGTGACTGACCAATTCCTTAACCAAAACTTCGGCTATGGTAACCGCATCTTGGTTAGGTAGGGCGTATGCTTCAACCCATTTGCTGAATAGTCCATTGCGACTAATATGTATCTGCTCCCTCCTTCCGTTCAGGGGAAGGGTCCATCTATATCAATAACAATCTTTTCAAACAGTGATCCAACGTTGTCCTGTCGCATAGGGGCTACCCTCCGTTTCTGGCGACCGTTGGCGGAAGCACATGTCTCACATTCCCTGCACCAATTATTGACGTCTTTCCTTAGATTATTCCAATAGAATCTTTCACGTGTCTTCTCCAGAGTCTTATGCACTCCCAGGTGTCCTCCTGAGATTCAACCGTGAAGCTGCTTCAGCACTTCAGGTACCCTCTTCTTGGGAACCAGGAGCTGCAGTATCTTCCACATTCCATCTGCGGATTCCAAGACACGCCACAGAACCCCATTGTCTATGGTAATCCCATTGGGCCCAGTTGCCCTACAAGCTCGGAGAGAGGTGAGCAACTTCATTCCAAGACGGCCTTCCTCCTGTCCTTCTTCCAGCTCACCACGATCTTCAGGTCAGAGTCTGCCTCTTGGTCTTTCAGCAGTTCCGTTTCCTGCCAGGAGTATTAATGGTGGTCATCCATAGAACGGTGCCTGCTTTGTCTTCCACTCTGGAACAGGGTTTCCAGTCTGCTGGACACGGCCTCCTTGATAAGGGGTCGGCATTTTGGTGGCTATTGCCTGACCGGTGTTCCATCCCTCTGAAGCCTTGAACCGCAAAAGCCATGTCAAGGACGGATGATCCGTTCTAAGTACGAACTTCCGTACAAATATTTATGAAAGTGTTCTACATCCTTGACAACGGCTAATAGTTCCCTCCTGGTCCGCCTTGGATAAAATCTTGCTGAAGTACCCAATTACCCGTTCATGTTCATCTTGAATTTGTGAAAGAACAATGCCAAAGTTACTGGCGTCCGTGTCAAGAATGAACTCCCCTTCAGGTCTAGGGTAACTAAAAATGGGTTCATTGCTCAAAGTACTCCTAAACTCCTCTAACGCTCGTTGACAGTCGAAGTCCCACTCAAAAACCCTTTGCTCTTCGTTGAGTCTCGTCAATGGCTTAGCGATTTTGGCGAACCCAGGATCGTAAAGACGGTAGTAAGTACACAACCCGAGAATGCTTCTCACTTTGTGCTTGTTCCTAGGCACTGGCAATCCCTGGATGTCGGTGATCTTCTCTGGGTCTATTGAAACTCCCTCTGCAGAGACCACAGTGCCCACTGACCTCCCTCCGGAAGAGGTTATACTTCTTCGGATTGTGTTTCAGGTTAGCCTCTCGCAGCCGCTGGAAAACCTGACCAAATTTCTGCAGATTGTTACTAACTGACCTACCAAGCACAATAATATCGTCCAAGTGCACTTAACAGGTTTCTCAGGACAGTCCTCGGAGAACGCTTTCCATTAACCGCTCAAATGTTGCTGCAGCGTTGCAAAGGCCGAATGGCGTCACAGTGAACTGCCACAATCCAGTTCCTATGGAAAATGCTGTCTTCTGGTAGCGCGCAGTTCGCTACTCCCTCGAGGGTCCAGGCGGGCACACCAAGAGCCCACTGATGAGCCAGCTTGGTGTCCTAGGCGAAGCCCCCACACAAGAGACGGCACAACCTAGAAGATTTGCTGAGCTTTACAGTCTTAGTTGGTTCCGTGATAACCTTATAGCCATTTGCAAACTTTCACAGAAATGTTATAAATGGAGTGGCATTGTCTCTTACAGAAAGAGATGGAAAGTTAGAGATCACCTCTTGAGACACTAATGTCATGGTTACTGGCTTGCATTCCTTGATTAGTTTATTAAATGAAATTAGTTTCCATGGATTATCGCATAAACTGTTGGTTTTAGAGCCTTAAATTATAGCTTTCGGGGACCTTATACGGCCCCCAAGTTTTGTGTCTGAAACCGAAGGGCTGAATATGAGCTTTTTCTCGTCGTTGTACGCCATAATATAATAATTATTATATAATAATACAGGGATAGGGATATAATAGACCTTCCGCAGACACCCGCACGGGTAAATCGACTTAAAATATTCTAGACTACCCCTTGACCCCCTTAAGCGCGTTATATGTATTGATGAATTTTACAGCTTAATTTGGTTTCGTAATTACCTTATAGCCGTTTGCAAACTTTCACAATAATTTAATAATTGGGAATTACATTGCGTCTTACAGAAATAGATGAACCTGTGAGATTCTGTTGCCATGGTTACCGGCTTGCATTCGTTTTCTGAAAATATCTCAATAACTATTGGTTTTAAGGCCTTAAAATGTGGTTTGGGGGGGGGGGCCTTAAAGGCACCCGAATTTTGTTTCTCACACTGAGGGACTGAAAATGAGCTTTGTTTCACCCTTCTACGCCTATTTCAGCATGTATTTTAGGGGGTAGGCCCCCTTTAATGAAAGGTACGGAGAAGAGTTACATCGATGATTGGTGTGGTGCCTCTGGAGGATATCTGTATCACATTTTATGTTGATCCATCCAGCAGTTCTCGACTTATAAGGGAACAAAGTTGTCCACAGACAAAACGACTTACTGACAGACAAATATTTTATTTTTGCGCGTATACGTCATAAAATAGTCTGAAACGCGTTAATAACGCAAATTTCCGTAGAAATTCAGAAAAAAACAGACAAATATTCATTTAACTTATATACATATTGGAATTTACTGTTTTGAGATTTTTGGGACAGCGCTGCTCCGATCACTAGATTTTGTGACACCCTGTGGCGCGACTATGCCACGTGACAATTATCGTCCATTGATGTAATCTTAGGAGGCACCTACAAGCTCCTACAGCCCTTGCAAGCTACATTTCGAATCTATCGAGGTAGACAACTTGTTTATCAGACACCCTGAATATGCTTAATTTTGGTTATGGAACGCCAAGGCATTCACCCACTCATTGAACACCCTTAATAATTATCATCGTATCGTTTGGCGGAGGTAAGGGTCACCCTGTCACTTAAATCATGAGCTCTGATGCCACAATATTCCAGTGCTTGGAATCATAAGGATTAATGCATTAGGCTTCAGAACCATGTATGCGTCTTCGCAACAACAGTTTTCAACACGAAAGGTGTAGGTGCTGTTTGTATGCTTATTTTTGTGTCGAGGAGGACACTGAACATTTTAGGAACATACTACGAGTTGTGATGGTATTAGAGGAGGTATATGAGGCCTTTGGAACGAAGCACGAGGGTGCTAAGAGTACTTTACATATTCCAAAGCACTTGGTGTGTACAGACATATCTGTAGTTTCATCCTCTTTGACTTGAACTTCAGATTTTCTGATGAGCATAGTTTGAGACTAGCTCTAGTGTTAACAACCCTGTAAATAAGTGTATTTTTAAGTCATATGAGCGATAGAGAGGACTGTCGTTTTGTAAGCCGAAAATATAATAATGCATTCTGATTTGAAAAGGCGATGCCACGCCATGAACCTTCTCATTCTAGTTGAGGTGTGTGGCCGGTTGACTCAAGGTCAAGCCGCATGTTACGAGCTGATATTACCCAACATTCATAGTAATTCTTATAGCGCGACTACTGCAGTATTTCTCCTAGACGCATGACAGATTGTTCTCATGAATGTTTGATTCAATGCTAAGTTACGATACAAATTGAGGTCACAGCTGATCGCTGGTATTTATTGTAAAACAGTTACATCACTCGTCTATGCTTACGACAGTTAATTAATGTTGTTTTCATGAGTTTGTGATCTATAGGAGGAAATTATAGTAGGGTAAATAAACCTATCCTGCGCCAGGGGCTAATGCGCAAAATGGCCGCCTTGCGCTACTGAACTCTTAAATGGCTCGATTTTCAAATAATTATTTACTCGTTATTGACTATGAATAATTTATTATTTATTTATGTATTTAAATACTTAATTAGTTATTACATACATATATATATTTGTTTTTGTTTATTCAACTTCTATTAATTAGATGTTATTATTATTATTACTATTTATGTATTTATTTAATTTCTTTTATTTAATTTTTAATATAATTTTTCATTTATTTTTTATTTATTATTATTAGCCTATTTTCATTTATGAAAAAAATAGGCTTATGAGATCACCTTTTTTCCGTGTGTCTGTGTGTGCGTGTGTGTGTGATGGTGTGAGAGTGTGTTCCCCCCTAATAACTCCTAAACGGCTGGAGCGATTTCAATGACACTCGGGAAGTTCATAGCACTATTTCGGACGACCACGACCGTTTATGTAAGTTTGCGCGCGGTAGACATCTTGCGTAGTAGACCTGTAAGGTGTTTTTTATACACACGAGATTGTGAAAACGACTGAACCGATTGGCTTTCTAACGAAAGGTCTTGGCATGCAGATTTGCAGAGTTTCTTTAAAAGGAAAATATATGTTACGGTAAATTTTTAAATGATTAAAGAAATATGTAATATTTGACACTTCCGCGCATGCGCACAATAGCCTTTTCTCAAAAAGGAAAATGGCGATTAGGGCCGCGTCTAACTGAGATCTTTGCTTATGAGAATTAAAAAGGGTCTCCAATAATGTTAATTATTTTTTTACAATATGCATTGAAATAGAATTATATTAAATAAGCCACGTATTGAGGGACTTAAACTGCAGGTTGAGTGTAGTAGTGGTTTTTGATCGGTTCTAAATCCACCTCCACCTCCCCACCTCACAAGATGGCGGCAGTGCGATATCTCTCAAACTTATGGTTGGATTTTAACAAATGAGGTGTTGTTGAACTCGGGCAGACACCCCCTTTCCAATGGACAACATATTTCAACCCCAAAAATAAAACCTACCCCTACTAGAGGGTGAAATTGAATTTTTTAGAGAATCTCTGTTACCAATTGCAACATGTGAGAGTTTGAATGCCGATATGGAATGTAACGTTGTTCTGCAAACCAATAATCAAAGAGGGGCATGTTAGGCCTTGAGGTGAGAGCCCCTGTTATTGTTGACGAGCCCCCCCCTGTTGTCGGACCCGTGTTGATGGGTTATTGTTGACAGGTCCTTGTGGACGAGTCCTTGTGGGCAGGTCCTTGTGGACAGGTCCTTGTGGACAAGTCTGTGTGGACAGGTCCCTGTGGACGAGTCCTTGTCCCTTTGGACGGGTCCCTTTGGCCTGGTTCCTACGGACTAGTCCATGAATTTATTTAAATTATGTCGAAGGGCCTAACTACATTTGTGTGTGTTGAATTGACGTTGTTCACTAATCCCCCACTACTATAATGTAATAACGATATGAAAGGAAAGTGATGAAATACATGTGAACACGTGTGAGATGTCATTATTAGCATTCTCCTTGTGAAACAAGTCACATCCTGTTTTGATTCATACGTGAGAAAATGCGAGTTCATTTGTAATATGATCTAACACACAGGTGTTCACATGTGCACGTGCACGATAAGAGCTAACAAGTCACAACCTGTTTTGGCAGTGGTGGGAATAAGGCTAGAGACATGTACGAGTAGTCAAATTACTCCGGCAGACAACCCCTTTCCTATGGATAGCTTATTTCCACTCAAAAATAAAATCTACCCCTACTAGGGGGTGAAATAATAATTTTTAGGTAAAAGTCGCTTTCCATGTGCAACATGTGGGAGTTTGTATGCCAATATGAAATTAAACTCGTTCCACATAAAGTGCATGCATACAACTGAATGCCGCTATGATTTATCATTTTTGTTTTTTGTTTTACGAATGCGCAATTGGGGTTTTTGTAAGAGGGCGGGCTTTTTGAATAATGATTTATAGATACGTTTTTTTTACAAATTAACTAAAGATCCAAAAACTAATAGGTCATCGGCTTTTTAATATCTTATGAACTAAGAAAGCTAGGAACTTGTATGAGGGGTCGTTGGACTTGTGGTGACGCCCTGTTTTTGAATGTATTATTCATTTTTTGTCAAAAAGGGCCTAACTGCACTTTCGTTAATATCTCGCTAACTAATAATCACAGAGGGTCGAGTGAGGTGTCATAGGACTTAAAATGGCCAACCCCTCCCCATGATCAATGAATTTTCAAAAAAAAAAAAAAACAGCAAGGTCATTAACCTAAGATTGTATCAACTAATAATCAGAGAGGGACAAGTGAGGTGTCACAAGACTCAGGATGGCCAACCCATTTCCATGACCAACGAATTTACCCAAAATACCCAAAACAGCAAGGTCATTGACCTAAGATTTTATCAGTAGAGAGGGTCAAGTGAGGTGTCATAGGACTATGAATGGTTAACCCTTCCCCATGACCAATGAATTTACCTCAAAAATTCAAAACAGCAAGGTCATTGACCTGAGATTTTATAAACTAATAATCGGATATCAACATGTGAGGTGTCATAGGACTTAGAATGGTCAACCCTTTCCCATGGCTAATGAATTTACCCAAAAATACCCAATACATCAAGGTCATCGACTTGAGATTTTATAAACTTATAATCGGATATGGACATGTGAAATGTTTACAGTGAGTGATGAAACATAGCTAGGTAGTGAAAGAATTATTGTAGGCTACATGTATGGTGACTGACAAATTTTTCACCATTGGAACTTGTTTTCAGATCAAACTGCAGTACAGAGAGAGTATAGGTTGTAGGTATGGGATAATAAATGACAAATGGTGTATACAAAATCTGATTAATCGATTCAAGAAATAAGAGTAGTCAATCTTTAATTGATTGGTTAAATAGGATAGCTAAAATCCAAAATGGTGACTACATTGAACTAAACTGAACCAAGCTGAATCAAATCCAACCAAACCGAACCAAACTTAATCAAAAACAAGCCAATGGTTTAAGTGTAAAACTTGTGGTTGAATGTGGGCATTGGTAATGTCAGAAAGGAAAGGGATAACGCTCTACCTATAGAGGGTAAGGTAAAGCTAGTGCATGATGCTAATGCACACACACACAAGTACATGAACCACACACAACCATCCTATGCAGTTATTATGGGTTGACTGTTAAAACTTGCTCAGTGGTTACTGGGACAAGATGGTCGCTACACACAACAAGCTTTAAATACCTGAGGCTGATAATCTATACACACACTCACACACACTTGTTCTAAACTAAACTGTCTTGCTGGCAGAGCTCACACAGTAGGTAAATGACAGAAATGCTTGGCTAACAGAAATACAATCATTTTCGGTTGTCTAATGTTATCAGCTAAACATTACGTGCTATAGAGGTGAGCACATGTGCCTCTTTCACTGGAGATCTTAACTCGATTTCTAGCTCTAAGGCCTAGAACGAATCAAACTTAGAAAAAAGGGTATGGTGGCGCAGTGGTTAAACTGTTAGCCTTTCACTAAGGTAGACTAGGGTTTGATTTTTGGTTAATATGCATGTCATAAACAATCAAATAAAAGCAGAGATAATGTTTAAAACTGATTACACTTGTCTCTTTTCAAATTATCACTTAGATTACAAATACAAACGTGGACAGGGTTTGACATACAGTTAATGCTTCCTATCACATACCAGACTGCAAGAAAGCCAAACATGCAAAAGCAGTGGTAAAATCGCTATGTGTAGAGAAATACCTAACGGTTTTATGAACTGGCAAAGGTATGTCGCATAAACAGTGCAGGATACAATCCAGCAACCATAATTTTTATCTCGTGAACAAGAGAAAACATATATATAGAGAGACATAGAAAGCTTGTGTGTGTGTGTGTGTGTGTGTGTGTGTGGGTAGCATTGGTTGTTTGACCAGAGAAAATACGGTGAGGTAGGGTGGGGAGAGGGAGAATTAGCACTTATATATGAATGGAAAATAGATTTTTTTCAATCGTTTTGTTTTTCAAATGTAGTGGTAGATAGTCGTTTTTTGTAAAACATTCTTACTTGCAGTAGTAATAAACCTCTATGGTTCCGCTAACATATAGATAGACTGTATTATTGCCATGGTCAAGCACTCACATTAAGATCATTTACAAAATCATAAAATGAAAAATAAAAATCTTGTTTTGGAAATATCGTTTTTCAACATACACACAAAATAAATATATAAAAAATTTGTAAACAGCAAATTGGAAAATCCATGTTTCCATATAGACAAAATTTAAAAACCTTAAACGGACATTTAAGAAAATATATGCAAATGGGAAATTGACAAATGTGTAAATATGAAAATGGAAAAATCCATGTTTCCATATCATAAAATTGAAAAACATCAAACTGTCATTTTAAAAAATGCAAATGGAAAATTGACAAATTGCAATGTGTGAAATGTGAAATTGAACAAATGACTATCATTATATAAAAAAAGAACATGGTGCTCTATGGTTGAGGTGTGAATCAAACCCTCTCTACTTATTTGGACCACTCGAGACTGAGTAGACTAGTTTTTGATGTCATACCACTTTTAAAAGTTTTTGTTAAATCTAGGAATTGAACCCAAGAGCTTGTAGGGGGGATCCAAGGTTATAATATGTTAAACAGATAGCCTTGAATGTAGGGTGTGGTAGTTATATAGAAATGAGACGTTTCGCTCAGGGCAGGGAGGCATGGAGATCTGCATCAAACCAGTCAAAAGACTGACGACTCAAACAACAACATGTAGAGCTCACCAAAATAATGTTGTGTAACGGTAAATGTTAGTCAACGAACAGTAATGCATTACTAAAACCCATGACACGATACATAAGAGCTTTTCTTAAATTATTTTAAAATGCCTTTAACCCTATATTAAACACCCAGTTCACAAGACTCATAACTGTAATGTTATGGTCAAACAAAACAAAATCTATATTTCAAAACAAACAAGTGGTTTAGTCAATGTATACTGGAAAAAGTTTTATAAACACTCAAGTCCACAAAAATAATTAAATTAGTAACTGTCAGGTTGACCGAGTGGTTATGGTGTTTGACTTAAGTTCAAATTTTCTGAACAAGAAAGCAAGGGTTCGAATACCTTAGCTGATATAACTATTGCCTCAACATGACTTGACCACACTGTATTATTGTGTACTCGGTACAAAAACCATAGATAGAGTGTATTGTTTAAGGTCACTCTCTTTGCGAACATAGTCAGAGACTGTTGATGGTTAACAATTGCATTAATAGTGGGACATAGGGATAGCAATTAAGGAAAACAGACAATACCAATACACTTTTTTATTTATTTAATGTAAGTACTTGTACAATAGTTATATACAAACTACAACTCTCTTTTGTCTATTACTATCTAGTCCTTTTCGATCCACTTGCATAACAAGGCAGATGACTTTGTAGTTCAGCCCCTTAAAACAACAACAACACTACCTCTTGCATAGTCTGTGATATTGATGACTCTTGAGGCGTGGAAGATGGATACAACACAACTTTTACAACAGGGGTTAAACGTTGCTCAACAATCAATGCACTATTTTGAGTAGCAACATCTTTCTCTTGTACTAACTTATTAGCATTCTGATGATTTTTTGCCAACACCATCAGTGTTTTGTCTGGAGCACTACATTGATGATCACTCACACTTAAAACCACACCACTTCTACTTTTTATATTGCCTCGACATCTTGTTGACCTCTGTTTTGAGCATCGCTAGAATATTATTCCTTTTACATTTTGTCGTCTATAGTTATAAGAGTAGCCTTTATAGAGTACACGTTGTTTACCTCGGTTAGTTGTAGTAAGTTCCATAGTAGTAACTAACCTGTTAGTATGATTTGCACACTACAAAGGTTATCTCTGTTCTGGTAATAGAATTATTTAGCGTTGGCTTTTATATTTAATATGTACAGTTAAAAGTGATAGAAAAGTGGTAGAAACGTGGTAGCAAAGTGGTAGACAAGTGGTAGACAAGTGGTAGACAATTGATAACATAGTGGTAGAAAAGTGGTAGCAAAGTGGTAGCAAAGTGGTAGAAAAGTGGTAGAAAAGTGGTAGAAAAGTAGTAGCAAAGTAAGTGGTAGCAAACTAGAAAAGTGGTAGAAAAGTGGTAGAAAAGTAGTAGAAAAGTGGTAGCAAAGTGGTAGAAAAGTGGTAGCAAACTAGAAAAGTGGTAGCAAAGTGGTAGAAAAGTGGTAGAAAAGTGGTAGCAAACTAGAAAAGTGGTAGAAAAGTGGTAGAAAAGTAGTAGAAAAGTGGTAGCAAAGTGGTAGAAAAGTGGTAGCAACTTAGAAAAGTGGTAGCAAAGTGGTAGAAAATATTACATGTATTGTTAAGAAATAGTTTAAGCGGTTACATGGATTCATTACACTATAATTTTAGCATCGCGAAGCTCATTTTCTATATCCAAAAGTTCTTCCTCATATTTAGTATGACCAGCCTGTATACAGGTATGCAAGTACTGAAGCCGCTGGATTAGCTTATTGGGATTGTTCCAGTAAACAAATTTAACAAATGATTTTTTTGGGTGTAAACCATTATCATCCTCATCATCATCATCATAATCATCATCATCATCATGGTTATCATCATCAATATAATTATCATCAATATAATCATCATCACTATTACTATCTAATCCTTTTTGTTCATCTTGCAATGCAACAACCTTTGGCATAGTTTGTGTTGTCTTTGATAGTGTTAGAGGTTTCTTAGACGTTAACGACTGTCCTAACATGTCTTTTTCAGGAGATAATAAATGCTCTTTAACAAACAAAGCACTATCTTGAGCCACACTATTTTTTTCTTGGTTTTGCTTTTTTACCTTGGTTAGAATATTTTGTCCATTTAAATGAGTATTATTTTGAGATTTACAATGATGATCGATTGAAATAAGTATGTTGGAGCCTTTTGTTTTAATCATTCCTCGACACTTTTTAGATCGTTGTTTCGAACAGCACCAAATAACAGTTCCATTTTTATTAGTTCGTTTTACAATATATGCATATCCTTTATAGTAAGCACATGGCTTACCATAGCTAGTCGTTGATACTTCCATGTCGACTGTTGAGCATAAACTAATCTCTAGTAAAGTTAACTCGATAATAAAAATGATAGTTTGTAGTATGTGCAGTTTAAAGTAAGAGCAAAAGTGAGAGTCAAATGGTAGAAAAGTGTTAACAAAGTGGTGGAAGAGTGGTATGCATTGGCCATGGGAAAGGGTTGACCATTCTAAGTCCTATGACACCTCACATGTTAATATTCAATTATTAGTTTATAAAATCTTAGGTCAATGACCTTGCTGTTTTGAATCTTTTGGGTAAATTCGTTGGTCATGGAAAAGGGTTGACCATCCTGAGTCCCATGACACCTCACTTGACCAAATTTGGCTGCAACTTAACCAAACCTAGCCTAGCCTAACCTAACCTAACCTACAAGGTGTGATCAAAAAGTTCCAAAATGGCGGCCGTAGCTTCACTTAACCTAACCTAACTTAACCTAAACCTACGAGGTGTGATGAATTTTTTTTCAAAATAGTGGTCATAGCTTAACTGAACCTAGCCTAACCTAACCTAACCTAAACCTACGACGTGTGATCATAAAGTCTCAAGATGGTGGTCGTAGCTTAACTCAACCTAACCTAACCCTACGAGGTGTGATCAAAAAGTTCCAAAAATGGCTGCCGTAGCTTAACTTAACCTTTGAGTCATTTTTTTAACGGGTCCCGGAGGACGGGTCCTTGTTGACGGGTCCCTGTGGGCGGGTCCCCTTTGACATAATTTGGATAAAATGCAAGGGCCAGTCCATAGGGATCAGTCCAAAGGACCCGCCACAGGGACCCGTCAACAAGGACCCGTCCTCCGGGACCCGTTAAAAAAATGACTCAAAGGTTAAGTTAAGCTACGGCAGCCATTTTTGGAACTTTTTGATCACACCTCGTAGGGTTAGGTTAGGTTGAGTTAAGCTACGACCACCATCTTGAGACTTTATGATCACACGTCGTAGGTTTAGGTTAGGTTAGGTTAGGCTAGGTTCAGTTAAGCTATGACCACTATTTTGAAAAAATTTTGATCACACCTCGTAGGTTTAGGTTAAGTTAGGTTAGGTTAAGTGAAGCTACGGCCGCCATTTTGGAACTTTTTGATCACACCTTGTAGGTTAGGTTAGGTTAGGCTAGGCTAGGTTTGGTTAAGTTGCAGCCAAATTTGGTCAAGTGAGGTGTCATGGGACTCAGGATGGTCAACCCTTTTCCATGACCAACGAATTTACCCAAAAGATTCAAAACAGCAAGGTCATTGACCTAAGATTTTATAAACTAATAATTGAATATTAACATGTGAGGTGTCATAGGACTTAGAATGGTCAACCCTTTCCCATGGCCAATGCATACCACTCTTCCACCACTTTGTTAACACTTTTCTACCATTTGACTCTCACTTTTGCTCTTACTTTAAACTGCACATACTACAAACTATCATTTTTATTATCGAGTTAACTTTACTAGAGATTAGTTTATGCTCAACAGTCGACATGGAAGTATCAACGACTAGCTATGGTAAGCCATGTGCTTACTATAAAGGATATGCATATATTGTAAAACGAACTAATAAAAATGGAACTGTTATTTGGTGCTGTTCGAAACAACGATCTAAAAAGTGTCGAGGAATGATTAAAACAAAAGGCTCCAACATACTTATTTCAATCGATCATCATTGTAAATCTGAAAATAATGCTCATTTAAATGGACAAAATACTCTAACCAAGGTAAAAAAGCAAGACCAAGAAAAAAATAGTGTGGCTCAAGATAGTGCTTTGTTTGTTAAAGAGCATTTATTATCTCCTGAAAAAGACATGTTAGGACAGTCGTTAACGTCTAAGAAACCTCTAACACTATCAAAGACAACACAAACTATGCCAAAGGTTGTTGCATTGCAAGATGAACAAAAAGGATTAGATAGTAATAGTGATGATGATTATATTGATGATAATTATATTGATGATGATAACCATGATGATGATGATGATTATGATGATGATGATGAGGATGATAATGGTTTACACCCAAAAAAATCATTTGTTAAATTTGTTTACTGGAACAATCCCAATAAGCTAATCCAGCGGCTTCAGTACTTGCATACCTGTATACAGGCTGGTCATACTAAATATGAGGAAGAACTTTTGGATATAGAAAATGAGCTTCGCGATGCTAAAATTATAGTGTAATGAATCCATGTAACCGCTTAAACTATTTCTTAACAATACATGTAATATTTTCTACCACTTTGCTACCACTTTTCTAGTTTGCTACCACTTTTCTACCACTTTGCTACCACTTTTCTACTACTTTTCTACCACTTTTCTACCACTTTTCTAGTTTGCTACCACTTTTCTACCACTTTGCTACCACTTTTCTAGTTTGCTACCACTTTTCTACTACTTTTCTACCACTTTTCTACCACTTTTCTAGTTTGCTACCACTTTTCTACCACTTTGCTACCACTTTTCTACCACTTTGCTACCACTTTTCTACTACTTTTCTACCACTTTTCTACCACTTTTCTACCACTTTGCTACCACTTTTCTACCACTATGTTATCAATTGTCTACCACTTGTCTACCACTTTGCTACCACGTTTCTACCACTTTTCTATCACTTTTAACTGTACATATTAAATATAAAAGCCAACGCTAAATAATTCTATTACCAGAACAGAGATAACCTTTGTAGTGTGCAAATCATACTAACAGGTTAGTTACTACTATGGAACTTACTACAACTAACCGAGGTAAACAACGTGTACTCTATAAAGGCTACTCTTATAACTATAGACGACAAAATGTAAAAGGAATAATATTCTAGCGATGCTCAAAACAGAGGTCAACAAGATGTCGAGGCAATATAAAAAGTAGAAATGGTGTGGTTTTAAGTGTGAGTGATCATCAATGTAGTGCTCCAGACAAAACACTGATGGTGTTGGTAAAAAATCATCAGAATGCTAATAAGTTAGTACAAGAGAAAGATGTTGCTACTCAAAATAGTGCATTGATTGTTGAGCAACGTTTAACCCCTGTTGTAAAAGTTGTGTTGTATCCATCTTCCACGCCTCAAGAGTCATCAACATCACAGACTATGCAAGAGGTAGTGTTGTTGTTGTTTTAAGGGGCTGAACTACAAAGTCATCTGCCTTGTTATGCAAGTGGATCGAAAAGGACTAGATAGTAATAGACAAAAGAGAGTTGTAGTTTGTATATAACTATTGTACAAGTACTTACATTAAATAAATAAAAAAGTGTATGGGTATTGTCTGTTTTTCTTAATTGCTATCCCTATGTCCCACTATTAATGCAATTGTTAACCATCAACAGTCTCTGACTATGTTCGCAAAGAGAGTGACCTTAAACAATACACTCTATCTATGGTTTGTGTACCGAGTACACAATAATACAGTGTGGTCAAGTCATGTTGAGGCAATAGTTATATCAGCTAAGGTATTCGAACCCTTGCTTTCTTGTTCAGAAAATTTGAACTTAAGTCAAACACCATAACCACTCGGTCAACCTGACAGTTACTAATTTAATTATTTTTGTGGACTTGAGTGTTTATAAAACTTTTTCCAGTATACATTGACTAAACCACTTGTTTGTTTTGAAACATAGATTTTGTTTTGTTTGACCATAACATTACAGTTATGAGTCTTGTGAACTGGGTGTTTAATATAGGGTTAAGGCATTTTAAAATAATTTTAGAAAAGCTCTTAGGTACCGTGTCATGGGTTTTAGTAATGCATTACTGTTCGTTGACTAACATTTACCGTTACACAACATTATTTTGGTGAGCTCTACATGTTGTTGTTTGAGTCGTCAGTCTTTTGACTGGTTTGATGCAGATCTCCATGCCTCCCTGCCCTGAGCGAAACGTCTCATTTCTATATAACTACCACACCCTACATTCAAGGCTATCTGTTTAACATTTTATAACCTTGGATCCCCCCTACAAGCTCTTGGGTTCAATTCCTAGATTTAACAAAAACTTTTAAAAGTGGTATGACATCAAAAACTAGTCTACTCAGTCTCGAGTGGTCCAAATAAGTAGAGAGGGTTTGATTCACACCTCAACCATAGAGCACCATGTTCTTTTTTTATATAATGATAGTCATTTGTTCAATTTCACATTTCACACATTGCAATTTGTCAATTTTCCATTTGCATTTTTTAAAATGACAGTTTGATGTTTTTCAATTTCATGATATGGAAACATGGATTTTTCCATTTTCATATTTACACATTTGTCAATTTCCCATTTGCATATATTTTCTTAAATGTCCGTTTAAGGTTTTTAAATTTTGTCTATATGGAAACATGGATTTTCCAATTTGCTGTTTACAAATTTTTTATATATTTATTTTGTGTGTATGTTGAAAAACGATATTTCCAAAACAAGATTTTTATTTTTCATTTTATGATTTTGTAAATGATCTTAATGTGAGTGCTTGACCATGGCAATAATACAGTCTATCTATATGTTAGCGGAACCATAGAGGTTTATTACTACTGCAAGTAAGAATGTTTTACAAAAAACGACTATCTACCACTACATTTGAAAAACAAAACGATTGAAAAAAATCTATTTTCCATTCATATATAAGTGCTAATTCTCCCTCTCCCCACCCTACCTCACCGTATTTTCTCTGGTCAAACAACCAATGCTACCCACACACACACACACACACACAAGCTTTCTATCTCTCTCTATATATATGTTTTCTCTTGTTCACGAGATAAAAATTAAGGTTGCTGGATTGTATCCTGCACTGTTTATGCGACATACCTTTGCCAGTTCATAAAACCGTTAGGTATTTCTCTACACATAGCGATTTTACCACTGCTTTTGCTTGTTTGGCTTTCTTGCAGTCTGGTATGTGATAGGAAGCATTAACTGTATGTCAAACCCTGTCCACGTTTGTATTTGTAATCTAAGTGATAATTTGAAAAGAGACAAGTGTAATCAGTTTTAAACATTATCTCTGCTTTTATTTGATTGTTTATGACATGCATATTAACCAAAAATCAATCCCTAGTCTACCTTAGTGAAAGGCTAACAGTTTAACCACTGCGTCACCATACCCTTTTTTCTAAGTTTGATTCGTTCTAGGCCTTAGAGCTAGAAATCGAGTTAAGATCTCCAGTGAAAGAGGCACATGTGCTCACCACTATAGCACGTAATGTTTAGCTGATAACATTAGACAACCGAAAATGATTGTATTTCTGTTAGCCAAGCATTTCTGTTATTTACCTACTGTGTGAGCTCTGCCAGCAAGACAGTTTAGTTTAGAACAAGTGTGTGTGAGTGTGTGTATAGATTATTAGCCTCAGGTATTTAAAGCTTGTTGTGTGAAGCGACCATCTTGTCCCAGTAACCACTGAGCAAGTTTTAACAGTCAACCCATAATAACTGCATAGGATGGTTGTGTGTGGTTCATGTACTTGTGTGTGTGTGCATTAGCATCATGCACTAGCTTTACCTTACCCTCTATAGGTAGAGCGTTATCCCTTTCCTTTCTGACATTACCAATGCCCACATTCAACCACAAGTTTTACACTTAAACCATTGGCTTGTTTTTGATTAAGTTTGGTTCGGTTTGGTTGGATTTGATTCAGCTTGGTTCAGTTTAGTTCAATGTAGTCACCATTTTGGATTTTAGCTATCCTATTTAACCAATCAATTAAAGATTGACTACTCTTATTTCTTGAATCCATTAATCAGATTTTGTATACACCATTTGTCATTTATTATCTCATACCTACAACCTATACTCTCTCTGTACTGCAGTTTGATCTGAAAACAAGTTCCAATGGTGAAAAATTTGTCAGTCACCATACATGTAGCCTACAATAATTCTTTCACTACCTAGCTATGTTTCATCACTCACTGTAAACATTTCACATGTCCATATCCGATTATAAGTTTATAAAATCTCAAGTCGATGACCTTGATGTATTGGGTATTTTTGGGTAAATTCATTAGTCATGGGAAAGGGTTGACCATTCTAAGTCCTATGACACCTCACATGTTGATATCCGATTATTAGTTTATAAAATCTCAGGTCAATGACCTTGCTGTTTTGAATTTTTGAGGTAAATTCATTGGTCATGGGGAAGGGTTAACCATTCATAGTCCTATGACACCTCACTTGACCCTCTCTACTGATAAAATCTTCGGTCAATGACCTTGCTGTTTTGGGTATTTTGGGTAAATTCGTTGGTCATGGAAAAGGGTTGGCCATCCTGAGTCTTGTGACACCTCACTTGTCCCTCTCTGATTATTAGTTGATACAATCTTAGGTTAATGACCTTGCTGTTTTTTTTTTTTGGAAAATTCATTGGTCATGGGGAGGGGTTGGCCATTTTAAGTCCTATGACACCTCACTCGACCCTCTGTGATTATTAGTTAGCGAGATATTAACGAAAGTGCAGTTAGGCCCTTTTTGACAAAAAATGAATAATACATTCAAAAACAGGGCGTCACCACAATTCCAACGACCCCTCATACAAGTTCCTAGCTTTCTTAGTTCATAAGATATTAAAAAGCCGATGACCTATTAGTTTTTGGATCTTTAGTTAATTTGTAAAAAAAACGTATCTATAAATCATTATTCAAAAAGCCCGCCCTCTTACAAAAACCCCAATTGCGCATTCGTAAAACAAAAAACAAAAATGATAAATCATAGCGGCATTCAGTTGTATGCATGCACTTTATGTGGAACGAGTTTAATTTCATATTGGCATACAAACTCCCACATGTTGCACATGGAAAGCGACTTTTACCTAAAAATTATTATTTCACCCCCTAGTAGGGGTAGATTTTATTTTTGAGTGGAAATAAGCTATCCATAGGAAAGGGGTTGTCTGCCGGAGTAATTTGACTACTCGTACATGTCTCTAGCCTTATTCCCACCACTGCCAAAACAGGTTGTGACTTGTTAGCTCTTATCGTGCACGTGCACATGTGAACACCTGTGTGTTAGATCATATTACAAATGAACTCGCATTTTCTCACGTATGAATCAAAACAGGATGTGACTTGTTTCACAAGGAGAATGCTAATAATGACATCTCACACGTGTTCACATGTATTTCATCACTTTCCTTTCATATCGTTATTACATTATAGTAGTGGGGGATTAGTGAACAACGTCAATTCAACACACACAAATGTAGTTAGGCCCTTTGACATAATTTAAATAAATTCATGGACTAGTCCGTAGGAACCAGGCCAAAGGGACCCGTCCAAAGGGACAAGGACTCGTCCACAGGGACCTGTCCACACAGACTTGTCCACAAGGACCTGCCCACAAGGACTCGTCCACAAGGACCTGTCAACAATAACCCATCAACACGGGTCCGACAACAGGGGGGGGGGGGGGGGTCGTCAACAATAACAGGGGCTCTCACCTCAAGGCCTAACATGCCCCTCTTTGATTATTGGTTTGCAGAACAACGTTACATTCCATATCGGCATTCAAACTCTCACATGTTGCAATTGGTAACAGAGATTCTCTAAAAAATTCAATTTCACCCTCTAGTAGGGGTAGGTTTTATTTTTGGGGTTGAAATATGATGTCCATTGGAAAGGGGGTGTCTGCCCGAGTTCAACAACACCTCATTTGTTAAAATCCAACCATAAGTTTGAGAGATATCGCACTGCCGCCATCTTGTGAGGTGGGGAGGTGGAGGTGGATTTAGAACCGATCAAAAACCACTACTGAGTGTGTATACTGGTTAAGTAGCTTAATATTGCAGCGACACATAGTTGTCTGGGTAGCCGAGGGGTTATAGTAACAGAACAGTAATTTGTTTTATGCATGGTCGCAGTATAACCATCCGAGTGCAGTGAAACTTGGTACAGTAAATTCTTATACAAATGTTAATCTAACTTACTGGCATCTAATTTATTTACATTGTTTCCATAACCACAAGATGGCAGCTGTGCGAAATTTTAAAATCTCCTTGCTACTCCTTGTGTCCTAATCATGCTATTGAAGTTTGAATGCTACACGTACACAATAATCTTCATGTAACAGTACATAACTCTAGGACCGACATATATAAAATCCAGCATGGCGACCATCCGAAATATTTAGACGGTTCTCAATATCTACGAATCTATTACAGCAATCAAACTGAAATTTTGTATGTTGATAGTGGCAGTTAACATAAGTAGGATATATGAAAATAGACTGTATAGTTCTTCACGGAACTAATTGTTTCATTTCATAAGGAGCACGTAGAGACCAAGCTCGTTGCTGAAATCGTAAATGGTTGCATGTTTAGTGGTATATTCTGAATCATAAGAATCATCTTTACAATAATGTGTTTCATCACTTACAGTTGAAATTTCCCGCTTTATTTCATCGGTGTATAAAAAATCATGAATGGTGTGACTCAAAAATAACGACGATGACGAAACGTTACCATTTTTGAAAGTATGATTTTTGTCGGTCGGAAAATCCGATTACTTAGTTAAAATGAATATAGGTTTTGTATTATTCTTTAATTTAATAAGGAGCCCGTAGATAGTGGGTTCGTTACTAAAAACCGTATGAGGTGCATGTTTGCTATACAGTACATTGACTTGGAAGTAGAGAAGGGAACGTCTCTCCTCAGAAGTACAAGGGATAAATCCTGTCTTAAGGACAAAGGATTCTGGGCACACCATGAAATAATGCTGAAACATCCATACCACATTTCTCGCTGCGTCAATAATATTACAGGTACAGATACAAAACATTTACCATTTTGAGTCCAAATCCTGCTGATTCCAATGAATTACTATTTATTGGAAATAGTCTTGTAGCGTTCTCTGAGCACTTTTATCCGCCCTTCATCCGTGAAACAAATCCATGTCTTAATAATACTGTCCTGGGGCCATACGAAGTAAAACAATATCCAGTCTCAATATCAGGAAAAGGACTCCATAACACAGTCCAATTTACATCTTGGTAGGTTGCGAAAAATACAATGATAGTTTCTTCATATGCTACATCCCCTATTCTTTCTTCCCAACTACACCCACTAGTACAGAGAAGCAAACTTCTTGCCGTCATGTTTCTAATAAGAAGAATAAAGAAGACCCTTTCGAGTAAATGTGGTCTTTAAAATTTGACGGGTCATTATTCTAAGCAAATGTATTTTGATCGATTCCTTGCTGACTAAAACCCTACCTCACTCGGAAAAATCTTACATATCTTCCTAAGTTGATGTATTCATTATTTTTCCTGTGTTCGCCAACCGCTGAGTGTCTGCCGTGTATTGATCAATATGTCTGCTCCTTGTAACTTGTGTCAAGTCTCCTTCCACTCTATCAATTGACTGAAGTTGTAACTACTACCATAACTTAAAGAATTTGGAAAACATCTGGGGCTGGAAATACTTTACAAAGTGGTGTATGTTATCGATTCTTGAACTTCCTCATCACTACTGTAATCAATTTAATTCACCCTTCACAACGTTGATAAAATCAATAATTGCTTGCAATCGGTCTTAAAGGTGAGATAGAACAGCCTGACTGAGGCCTTGGTTTGTTGAGAACAGGCAAAGGGTGCATCCTCCTAAAAAAAACTTGCTTCCCAAATTATTCCTTCCCATAAGCATTCATCGCCTCATCTAATCATTATGATTGTGGGCTCACCTTATTTAACAGTGAATACGAATAGTGGGGATCTTTGTAGAATCATGTGTTCGTTTAGATTCTCGGGATTATCTTTCTTGGCCAGATATACTTCAATGGAATTTTAATGAGAAGCTCTGTCCTCTGAAACGTGGTGTAAAATTTTTCGATCTGTTTCTAGGTTAGTGAAACGATGGGTATTGTCATGCATTTATTCACAAATAGCTCAGTGAGCATTGTCAGGTATTGTATTTTGTGTTCTTTATATCGTGTTGCAAACTGTGCTGCAATTTGACCTAAAAAGGTACCTTTACAGTATTCTTCTTTGTATGTGAACAAATACACACCTGACTTTGAATGTGGGTTTATCTTCGTTAGGTTGCCGTTATGTAAGTGCTTACCGAGTGTGTTGTTCATTATGAATGCTTTATTGAGTCCTTGTGTCTTCAAAATATTTGTTATTCTTATGTGTCTTTATTTAAGAATTGAACCCTACTCTTAATTTCCACTTTGGGGTGGGGGGTTGGATAGCGGGGGGGGGCTCGTCAATAATGTCCCGTATTTTGTGTTGATGTTTCATAAGTATTAGGTTTATCGTAGGGTGTGAACTTGTTTAATCCTTTCATTTTCTTTTTGAGGTTCTGGATTGACATCGGAATAGTGTCTCAACATCGTTACCTTCTTAAAAAAAATTGTCAACTAAATAACCTGGTAAATTTATTATATTAATTAAAAGTCTATACTGCAATCCATTCCTAGTCGGCTTTCTCCTGCCACTTACTCTCACATGCATAAGGCTACACTGTAATACACTGTTTAGAGCACATGTATCTAGTGATACTTGTCTCGACCTATACTATAATACAATATTTAAAGTACTTGCATAAAGTGATAATTGTTGGGCTTTACAGTACTTAAAGCACATGTTTGACTTTATGCATGTATTAGACTATATTGTACTACTCTACAGGACCTGTCTACCCAATGTTTCCCTCTCTACAAGTCTTGTCTAACCACACTGGATAAGCTGGTCTTGTGAAAAAGTAAGAACATATTGGATTTTACATGCTGCAACTTTGGATCAGGAGGAAGCTATTTACACTAATTGTTTGGGTTACAGAAGAGTCATTTGGGGTTAAGGACACAGTGGAGGGGGGTTTGAAGTAATGGATGTTCCTTAAAAGACTCATTCACATGCTTATCACTGCGGCTTCTGTACTTCCTCCAAGCATACTTCTACAAGACAGAAAGAGCCCCCATCTACAGACTGACAAACGTTTATTAAATACTTCGAAACAGAGAGAACTCTGAACGAGAAACCATAATTTGTGGGCTGCTAAGTAGAAAGTTCAAATCAATATCTACTTCAATGACGAGACACATCTGACATAACCAACAGAACTTTAAAACTTACAGCTATCCACGCTTAAAGCGGAAGATAGTACCAAAACACTTACTCATTTAATGGATTTCCACTTCCATCATCATCATCACGTTCCCGGATTTCTTTTTTCTCATCCTAGGAATAAGATGGAATAATTTATTTCAGTGCTATCACCTTTTACGTTTACACACTTAACACACCATGCAATTGTACAGCACTGCTCTGCTGAATTGAAGATATATACGCTTAACGACTTTCGTAAGGTCCATCACATCTTACTGCTAGAGATGAAAATTATAAAGATAAGTGGTTATAATCCTCAGTTAAATTAAATGCTAGAGGGAGGCTATTGTAGAGTTTGTAACATCAATATTGTTGCTTTATTATGCTGGTAACTACAAGAATTATGTCTGCTAGAGTACGGGAGCACATAATGGGCAACTAGTAAAACGTGATTGTGTCAATCATATGCTAGCTTCACACATTGTACTTTTCTAAATGACGTATAAGATGCATCCCCCAGTAGCTCAGTGATCAGAGCAACATAGCAAAAAGGCGGCAGTCACGGGGTGAAGTATCGCATGGGACAGAAATTTCAATTCGCTGTCCTTCTATCAAAATGGATTGTGCTGGCAGTACAAAACACAACCAAACAGTTTTGTCATCAACACAATTGTAAAAATACCACTCTTTATCTTGAAATGCTATTAGGTATGCCTCTTAGAAAGAGGCATAAAGATACTTACCTCTTTTAGATCAGAAGAAGTTTCTGTTTTGAAGCAAGGAATAAGCTCAGGAATAGAAGCTTCCTCAATCTTAATATCCGTGTTAAGGTCTGTATCATTCTGCAAAGAAATGAGTTGTTTTACAAATATGTTCCTTTGCGTAGGTGGAAAAATATCTTTCAGATGATATGCATTGAAGTTATCAAGGAATAAAATAACATACCAAAGGTAATTGAAAACCACATTTATACTTTTGTAACGTCAACTTGATAGTTTATGTGGAGTTAACATCACAAAACATTTCAGCTTATATACACTCGCCATACGTAGGGCTGGCATATTGTTACTAGCATCGTGTGTGTATGTTGTGACTTCACGGCGTAGATGCAGTTATTATAGAACGTTAATAAGGACAAGCATCGCTGATAAATATCGTAACTGCTTTGCTCTGAGACCATTTTAAATCAAAGATGCTTGAGGCAGAGAGAAATAAAACGAGAACAAGAAAGAATTCCAGGTTTATTCGTAAAAACAGTGGCAGCTACTAGAAATTTCAATGCAAACCAATTCAAGTGTAATTCATCATGCATGACCAATTGACGTTGCCAAGACTATGCAATATATTAAAAATAGAGAACTGAACATGAATTTTTTTATAGGCAAGGGCTAGCGAGTTATTCTAAATAGAATTGCCGACCACGGTCCAATGAAGACTGAGACACAGCGCCATGGACCATATCTAGGGTGTCTTTCAAGATGAATTCGTGCCAGTCAAAAACAACCCACATTCCTCTTTCTCCTCCGTACAACGCTTCGAGAAGAACCGAGAAACCCTCGCCATCAAATTAACAGTATGTGTGCGACATTGGAGGCTGTCATGAAGGTGGAGGGTGGGCCATCACCTTACTTACAGTAAGAGCTAGCTGTGAAGGCTGCCATCAAGTGTGTGTCAATACCAAGTTGTTGGCCATGTGAAGCAGTGGAGGTCAACCTAAACCTCACATTCATTTTCATGTGAGTGTTCGGATACTGATCTCATAATGTAGATTTCCAGTTTAAGCCTGATGCGCTCCAGCACAAACGTTTTACGTCTCGCGGGCTAGTCTAGGTAACCAGGAACTATTATTTTCATACGAATGGACACCCTACCTCAACATTCATGTGTGTTTCGTCCTAAACTTTGGGACAATTTTAAAGGTATTATCAATAGTGTTTAAAGATACCATGAAGACAATAACAGAAAAATGAACCCATTCCAGAAGTGATTTTTCACCTTCAATTTAGCTACTGGCCCAGTGCTTGCTAATGCCGGCAAGGGAGGCAGCTAGATTTTTGTCGTTCAGAAAATATAACAAGACACAATTTGCAGAAAGTGATAAGTATTCACAGAACACCTAAATGTTGCCAACGTACGGAACAAAACACTGCGCAGAGCTTTAGCGGCTTCGGTGGCGTAGTTGGTAGCATGCTGAGCTTCTATGTCCAATATCGCGGGTTCAAACCTGGCCGAAGTATTCATATTTTTAAGAGCGTTTGAAAGTGCTCAGTATGCTTTCCTTCGGAGGGGAAGTAAAGCCGACGGTCCCATGTCATAGTTTTATGACATGTAGAACATCCTTCCACAGTGTGTGAAGCTAAATTTCTAGGTTATATTTCGTTGGAACGCTCTATCAAAGTTCCAACGTTCACCTCTAGGTATCAGTGACACCTGGTAGGGAAAGTTGGAACTAATTGAAATAGAACGCAACTTGTAGCTCACCCTATGGACGTCCGCTTGAAGCAGCTACTGCCTCTGGCAACTCGAACATTTCCTCGGACACTCCCGGCACTAAAAGTTATACGATAAATAAATAAATAAATTAGAAGAGATGGTTGGTTCCTCAGTTCAGGGGCTGCAACAACGCGGTCATGTAGCCCCGTGTACTTTGGGTGTGTGTAGAATCTGTCTGATAACCGGTGTAAATTGTGATGGTTGTATTGGTGTGTGTTATCTGTTTTCAATTCAAGTAAGGACTGCAGACATTGAATTTCCAAGTACTTCCCACTTTTGCTACCAAACGCTACCGTCAACGACCAACTAGTCCTGAACTTCGTTATTAGATGCCACCACAGTCAGCTCCTGGTGATGAAAGATGGAACCTAAGGGCGTTAGTCATATTAAACTTTTAATTTAGCTTCACACAAGTGTAATTAGTGGAAAGTTTTTTATCATGCCATAAATCTATGACATTGGACTGCTGGCTTTACTTCCCCTCCAAAGGAAGGCATACTGTGGGATTTATAACGCTCTTAAAAAATCCGACGACTTCGGCCGGGTGTGAACCCGCGATCTTGGGCATAGAAGCTCAGCATGCTACCAACTACGCCACCGAAGCCGCCTATTAGAAAAGAAATAAAGAATCTATGATCACCTCTATTTGATGTTCCACTTTGACCGTCGTGTTTTCGTATTCAAATATATCACAAGATTCATCCAGCAGGTTAGAAGTGGGTAATTGGTTCTCTGACTCCTAGAAAGAATTATACAGAATGACCCAACATCAAACATACCGACAGAATAACAGTTATAAGTTACGTGTAACAATAAAAAGAAGAACATACTGATTAGCCTACTATTTGGTAGCAAGCTCGTCATGCACATCATGTTACACGATATATGAATTAATACAACTCACAATATTAAGGAATTCATCTGGATCACTCTTAATTAATCCTTGTTGTTCCATAATGTTTAGGAAGCTAGAACACACAAATCATTATCAAATATAACATATGAAATGAGATAATCTCAGAACACGGAATTCAAGTTAGGCTACTGGTAATTCAAATATAACCCTCCAGGCGCACAGTGAGAAGAAGAAGTTAACAACAAAACGTATTCGACAATGAGGCTCGACATTATAAGATATGAGTATCGAGTAAAATAATAATAGAATGAGGAATTACTGGTGCCAGCTTGTGGAGCAGTGAAATGAAGCAACCTATTAGTTTCTCTATTCCTAAGTAGGCTTCACACAAACCTGAGCACAATGTGATGGGGCACGCGGAATAAAAGTAATTGTCCGACGCTAAATTACATTACAAACCTATCAACGTAAGTGTAAACTCAAGTTACTGCACGAATATTAAGATATTGGCAGAAAGATAATGCTGCGAGTTTCAGAAAACACAAGACAATAGTTCTGCCTCCTGTTACAACGAACCCACTTCAATTGAAAACAATAAAAGTCCTTCAAAGAACCAACATTGAACAAAAGGGACTGAAAGATGTATTTAACTTATAACTACTATCAGTGGGAAACGTGTATAATTGCCGCCATAAACGAGTTCCTAGTGACATATTTAAACCTGTGTATCCTCGACAGTTAAATATTGTAAATTAATCTACACAGGGGATGACCATGTCCAAGACGACAGTTGTACCGGTAGGATTTATATTCATTATTAAATTCAGTCACGTCTGTACATTAACCTTCCCTACAAGTAGGCCTACCTCAAAATTCTCATATTTTAATATTTCGCCACGTGTTGCATCAGAGACAAAACTCGGTGACGATAGTTCTAGCAATGTTCCGGTAGCTGTTAAACAAAACGAAGCCCGATGATAAGAATTGCACGATTATGATGGTTGCATTAATTCTGACACATAACAGATTATTTGTAGTAACTTATTATAGTGTTTATTATTGGTAGAGTAATACAGAAATTATATATTCTTATGCCCTTTTGACAAATTACTAACTCTAATTAAATAAATACATATTACATCAATCACCCAAAGCAAGCCTACATAAAAAAAAAAACACTATCATAAAACTATCCAACACACACTCATTATCCTTCCATCCTTGCCACTGTTTAAACTTTCTGATATATATTGGATGGCCTTTGGCAAGCAGTTTCACTCAGTTTAACCTTGCCACATTCATTACCCAATAGCCTACTCCCACATAAACCCTTGTGCGCTAATTACCTACCGTACCCCTTTTCTTTGTTAACCCTTAGGGAACTGAGATTTGGAACATGGAATATAAGATACCGTACCTCTATAATAAGCAGCGAACTAGAAAGTTAGCTGTCCACCTTGTTGCGTAGTGGTTTCCCCACATCTACTCCACGTAAATGCTGGGATTGTACAAGGGTTTAAGTGGCAGTTGGCAAGGAGGGGCGAGGTTAAACTGAGTGAAACGGTTAATATTGTAGCTTTCAGTGGTTTCCCACCTCTACTCCACACAAATGTTGGGACAGTACAAGGGTTTAAGTGGCAGTTGGCAAGGAGGGGTGAGGTTAAACTGAGTGAAACGATTAATATTGTAGCTTTCAGTGGTTTCCCACTGCTACTCCACGCAAATGTTGGGATAGTACAAGGGTTTAAGTGGCAGTTGGCAAGGAGGGGCGAGGTTAAACTGAGTGATACGATTAATATTGTAGCTTACAGTGGTTTCCCACTGCTACTCCACGCAATTGTTGGGATAGTACAAGGGTTTACATTGCAGTTGGCAAGGAGGGGTGAGGTTAAACTGAGTGAAACGATTAATATTGTAGCTTTCAGTGGTTTCCCACTGCTACTCCACGCAAATGTTGGGATAGTACAAGGGTTTAAATTGCAGTTGGCAAGGAGGGGCGAGGTTAATCTGAGTGAAACGATTAATATTGTAGCTTTCAGTGGTTTCCCACTGCTACTCCACGCAAATGTTGGGACAGTACAAGGGTTTAAGTGGCAGTTGGCAAGGAGGGGCAAGGTTAAACTGAGTGAAACGATTAATATTGTAGCTTACAGTGGTTTCCCACTGCTACTCCACGCAAATGTTGGGACAGTACAAGGGTTTAAGTGGCAGTTGGCAAGGAGGGGTGAGGTTAAACTGAGTGAAACGATTAATATTGTAGCTTATAGTGGTTTCCCACTGCTACTCCACGCAAATTTTGGGAAAGTACAAGGGTTTAAGTGGCAGTTGGCAAGGAGGGGCGAGGTTAAACTGAGTGAAACGATTAATATTGTAGCTTACAGTGGTTTCCCACTGCTACTCCACGCAAATGTTGGGATCGTACAAGGGTTTAAGTGGCAGTTGGCAAGGAGGGGTGAGGTTAAACTGAGTGAAACGATTAATATTGTAGCTTACAGTCGGTCGACACTAATTACTAGAATATATGAAGAATAACCTGAAGTAAATTACATATATAAAACTTATTCACATGTATTTTATTTCAGGTTATTTTCCCATATTCCAGTAAATGTTGTGTTGACCGACTGAAGGTTACAATATTAATTGTTAATAAAGCAACACTGAAATATGGCTTCAAAGCTATCTTTACTGAATGGAACGGCCTCTGCCACCTCCTGCTCAAATCCTACGTAAATTACAAATAACAACAATTACAACACACTAGTTCAGGCATCACAGTAACACGGGTTATCAGACAAAGTCTAGTGACACACAAGTACACGGGGCTAATGAATCAACAGCAACGACTAGTGGCTGTTTTGAGGAAAATAAAATACGGTGGTGAATTCAGAGGTGAATCCGTTGAATAGGTTTCCTGAAGTGTAATTAACCCTTTACTGCATAGTGTTGCATATGTGCAACATATCACTTTTCACCTATGTATGTAGGGGCAGAGTAGGTTTTACGGCAAACCATCAACGTCCATTCAATCGTGCACTCATTCAAACACTTAGACCAGTGGTGCCTTGTTTTTTTACATAACATATGACAAAACAACCCGACAACCAAAGGTACTCCTTCCACCCCGTCAACATCCACGCGTACCAACCACCGTTTATTTCCGTGGGCCCTCCCCATCCAGTTACCACATGCTTCTGGAGTACCTTTGGCTCAACCTCAAAGACATTACCGACCTACGGTCGTGCAAGTAAACGTGAAATACGTACCCATGCATAGCACTATTCCAGACGACCCCGAATGTGCCCTTCAATCTTTGATACGTCTCACCAATCCCAAATGGCGGCTGTGCGGAATATTTCACCAGCATTCAATATCTCGGAAACTATTACCAATATAACCCTGGAATTTTGTACGGTGATAAAGGAAACTACTAGAAGTTCACACATGTGACATTTGAAAACTTGGTAACTACAAAACCAACATGGCGGCCATGCGAATTTGCGACTTTTAAAAAGACGTTTATCGCGATTTAACCAAACAAACGCAATGAAACTTGGTAGAAGTATATGTTTATACAACACATTGTAATGCACCGACATCTATCTTCGTTCAATTGTTTACATAACCTCAAGATCGCGGCTCTGCGAAATATTTAACAGGCATTCTATATCTCTAAACCATTATCGGTATCACCCTGAAAGTTTGTACGGAGACAAAGGGCACTACTGGAAGTTCAACTATTGGACTATCAAAAATCAGTTAACTACAAAACGAACTTGGTGGCCCAGAGAATTTGGAAGTTTTAAATATACTTTTCTCGCGATTTAATGATCAAAACGCACTGAAACTCGGTACAGAAAAATGTTTATACACATTGTAATACACTGGTATCTAATTTAGTGTAATTGTTTACATAACCTCAAGATGGCTGCTGTGCGAATTTTAAAATTAAGTTTTTATTTCTTGTGTCGTAATCATGCGATCGAAGTGAAAGCTTAAATAATGAACCTACGCAATAATTTCCCCTGAATGGTACATGACTCTAAGGCCTATACATATAGCAATCCAACATGGCGACCATCCGAAATATTTAGATGGTTATCAATATCTACGAATCTATTACAGCAATCAAACTAAATTTTCTTATGTTCATAGGGGTTATTAACATAAGTTCACCTATAGGCCTTTAATAACCTGGTGAACACAAATCCAACATGGCGGCGATACGAAGTCATTCACATGGACGTTTCTCGCAATGTAACAATCCGAGTGCAGTGAAACTTGGTACAGTAAATCCTTATACAAATGTTCATCCACTGGCATCTAATTTATTTCAATTGTTTCCATAACCACAATATGGCAGCAGTGAGACATTTTTAAATCTCGTTTTTACTTCTTGTGTCCTAATCATGCGATTGAAGTTTGAATACTACACGTACACAATAATCTTCATGCAACAGTAAATAACTCTAAGACCTACATATATAAGATTCCAATATGGCAACCTTCCGAATTTTTTAGTCGGTTCTTAATATCTACGAATCTATAACAGCAATCAAACTGAAATTTTGTATGTTGATAGTGGCAATTAACGTAAGTAGGATATAGGAAAATAGGCTTTAGTTCTTCAGGGAACTACTTGTTTTCTTTTGTAACACATGTCTGTATGTGAAGCGTCCAATTCAGTCAGTTTGAGGTTCAGAAATACTAGAATGTTTGACGATGGTCGTATGTAATGAAGGATTGCGAGTATTGCAGAGAAATGATGTTATGTAACTGAATAGTAGTTATGGTCTCGAGTTTGAGACCAATTCCTAATGTTTTTGATGTGAGTTGTTAACTTAACTAGTATATTTTGAAGTTTGTTATTGTAATTTATTCAGTTCTTAAATTAATTTTTCTTACTTATAATTTCACCCAGTGTATGTGTCTTTTCTTGTAGTATTTCCGATAATCGCAACATTGAATAAGTGCCAACGTTATTCTCATTTATAACCCGGCACGCCCCGAGAGGCCAACTGATACTATGTTTCTGTTTTATTTTTAACTTTCTACAAATTCTAGTTTATATCACGGACGAAATGTTGCAATATAAAAGTATCTCCAAACTCATAGCCGCAATACGTCTGCAACTAAACCAATTGAAGGGACACGTAGTTAGAATGGACCCAAACGGACTACGAGGGCTGTTTTTTAAGTTAGGGCCGTTTTCTAAGCTCGTAGTTAGTACGCACACCGCAACAAGCGTGCGCGCTAACTCCCGGCATTCTTTGCGAACAAGCAGGCGTCAGTTGCAGCTGTGTAGCTAACCTGTACGCTCAACTGTGCATCTTTACATTGTTCAAGATTTTTGTTTTGCCCGCCGCGTGTGAGGTACGATCTGTGATACGTTTTTTGAGTGGAAGAAACACGTCAGTTGCAGACATTCATCGTCAGCTTTGTGAGGTGTATGGTGATAATGTTAATGACGGCAGGTAAAGTGCGAAAATAGGTACGCGAGTTCAAAAGTGGCAGTGAAAATATTCTTGACGATGAACGCTCAGGTCGACCATCCATGATCACAGATTTCCACCACTTTTCGCAGCTGAAACGTCATCTTGGTGGGAAGCGCTTCGCGACGATGAAGAAGTGAAAACAGCCGTGAATTCTTGGTTGTCAGAGCAGGCGGGAATCTTTTATGCAGAGGGATTTCAGACACTAGTTTTAAGGTGTGACAAGTGCCTAAATAACCAAGACAACTTTGTAGAAAAATAGAGGAAGTTATGTAAAACCTAAAAATAAATGTGGTTTCAAAATAAAATGTTCGGTTAATCAAAATAAACGGCCCTCACTTAAAAAACAGCCTTCGAACAATAACTTATAAAATTCACACAAAACTGAAGAACAAATCAACCAGATCATATTGGTTCAAACCGACTGAGGGGGACCTTAAAGAATTCGGATCGCCAAATGTAATAGTGCAAACATTAAACAAGGAACTTGCACTCACACCGAGTCTCGATATGAAAGAAAAATCGTACTGTTCAGATTGGTATTTCTTGTTAAATCATTCTATTCAGACTGGTATTTCTTGTTAAATCATTCTATTCAGAATGGTATTTCTTGTTAAATCATTCTATTCAGACTGGTATTTCTTGTTAAATCATTCTATTCAGATTGGTATTTCTTGTTAAATCATTCTATTCAGACTGGTATTTCTTGATAAATCATTCTATTGAGACTGGTATTGCTTGTTAAATCGTTCTTTTCAGACTGGTATTTCTTGTTAAATCGTGTTTTTTGTGTTTCATGACACAAATATTGCCCTATCAATTAATCTCGCAATACTTTATATACTGTTTGCTTTAATGTATGAAATAAAAGCCCGATGTATTGACTATACCTTTGTAAGTTCTCATAATTCTATGTTACATATTACTGTATGAGCCCCCTTAAGCTACTATCAGTCAGGTTAGGGCTCCTAGGTACCTATCCAGACTACGCAGATGGGGCCCTTAAGCTAATATCATTCAGGTTAGGGCTCCTAGGTACCTATCCAGACTACGCAGATGGGGCCCTTAAGGATATTGACACACGTGGAGTCTCTTTAAACTAATATTATTCAGTTTAGAACTGATAGGTACCAACTCCGACTGTGAGCTTATGGTTCCTCTTACGAGTATTGACACACCTGGCTTGTTTTAAGTTAATATCATAAATTTAGAGCTGCTCGGTTGCCACCATACTCTAAGTGCATGGTTCTCCTGACACTATTCAAAATGTATCCAAAAACCTGGAGTGTCTTTAAACTAATATCATTTAGTTTAGAGCTCCTATGAACCCTCAGGAGTAATGGCACATTTGCAATGTCATTAGGCTATCAGCAGGTTAGAGCTTTCTTACATTTCAAATCTCCTCTACATTATAAGGCCAGAGTTTATGTTGGCAACTATTGTACTAATGTTTTACTGGTATTTTAAGTCTTATGTATAGTTTAGATTTTCTTTGGCTGTATCCGGGACAACCGATATAACAATCATGTTACGTTCCGTGGTAAATAAAACATGCTTAGAGTTCTACAGTTCATTGCTCATTTGCTCTATTTTTATTGGTCTTCTCGACCCGGATGGTTACCTAAAACTCCTACAAACCGGCTAATAACGTAAGATACAAATACACATTGGATTACAGTCACCTACATATAAATCTATTGGATGTCGTACAAATAGTAAGTACATAAGCAACATAACCTAGCGATCAACACGACCCTAGTAAAACAACACAAAGGCTAAACTATAACTAACGCCATCTGTTTATGAAGTAACAAACCATCTCAAAATCTCGTAAAACTTCCTAAGCCTTTTTGATTTATCAAATAAGTTACGTACTAGCTCAGAATAACCATTATCCGTGAAAGAGGCATTAGAAATAAATATACAGTAGTCTATTCTAGATTCTCTTATTACGGAACCATTGCAGCACATACACATGGTGGATGCCAACAGACGAATATGAATTAAGAAGCGATTCCTTTTATGGGCTAGCGTGACCCGTATACAAAACTTGTGAACAACGAAATAAACTTTGTGGATGCCAATCTCATTCAAATTAAACTTAATAGACTGATCACCATCAACGAAGACTTTAAACAAGTTCAGTGCGAGTTAGAATTGCATGGTGATGAAAACGGTGAAGCTCACGCCTCATACCGGGAAGAGCTCGAAGACCTTATTGACCTTCTGGAAGCTAAATTGAGGAAGGCATGCAGTCAACAAACCATATTAGTTAATGAAGAAACGCACTCTCAATCATCGCACGGTATGTCAAGGAATATAAAAGCCCCTAAAATCAATCTCCCTACTTTTAGCGGAATCCTAACCAGCTGGTTACATTTTAAGGACACATTCGAAGGTTTAGTAGTCAATAACAATGACCTATCCAACATAGAAAAATACCATTACCTGCTTTCTTCTTTGAAGGACGAAGCAAAGGATTGCATCAAAAATATTAGTATTTCGGACACTAATTTCCCAGTAACCTACAAAATTTTAGTCATTCGCTATCATTCACCAAAGTTAATCGCGCTGAACACATCAGGAAAATTATTGACTCTTCAACCAAACCAAGCTCGACTGAGAGTGAAGTACGCCAGCTGATCAACACATTCCAAGGAAGTGTAAACACCCTCAAAGCCCTAAATCCTCAACCAAGCATTTTAGATCTGCTGCTTAACGATTTACTGCTCTCACGACTAGACAAATACTGAGGTTAGAATTTGAAACCGAACACGCTCATTCAGATTCAGTGGAATTCAACGAACTCATCAGCTTTTTTGAATGGTGTTGTCATACACTGCAGCTTTGAACCATTACTGGAGCACCTAGCACCAATCTTAGCAATCATCCCAGGCCAAATCCACGATTAACTCTACAACATCAATCTTATGTATCTACCAGTAGTAGTGTTTCATGTGTAGAGGCGCACATAAACTCTATGCTTGCCCAGAATTTCTATGGAAAGGCATCCATGACAGGTTTAAAATTACAAGAGATAACAACATATGTCTTAGTTTGTCACACAAATGTAGCGCATGCCCATCCAAGACAACGTGCAAACAATGCAGTAAGCGACATCATACCTTGTTGCATGATGATACGAGAAGTTTCCCTAAACCACAAGCTAGTATGTTATCAGCAGCCCAAGCACAAGAAACAATCATTCCACAATCTAGTTACCATTCGATGAAACTTCAACCCAAAACTCAAGTGTTATTAAGTACGGTCCATGTCAAGGTCAAAGACTCTAAAGGAAGATTCCTTACAGTTCGAGCTATCCTCGATAATGGATCTCAGAGCAACTTCGTCTCGGAAAGGATTGTTCAGCAACTTCACTTGAAAATGCAAAAACACCACACAATACTGCAATCCATTGGAAATCTTTCTTCAGATTCTGATTCTACAGTGAGCCTTGAAGTCTATTGTACAGTAAATGCCCACAGCTTCAGCATTGACTGCATTGTACTCCCGAAAATAACAGGAAACATACCCGCCTCATGCACTCGTCATGAAGGTTGGAACTTACCTAAAGACATCTCCTTACCAGATCCAAGCATTTACATACAACAAGGAACAGATCTGCTTATTGGAGCATCAGTTTTTATGCAGCTTCTGAAGATGGAACAGAAGAATCGTTCAGGTGGTTATCCAGTGTTGCAAAACACACAACTCCGAAGGATTCTCAATGGTAGTTACATTCAACCAACATTCAATCAAACGTTTCTTCTTCGCAATGACCTCAGCTTGGAAGGTCAAATTCAGAAGTTCTGGCAACTCGAGGAAATAAATCAAATTGTTTACTCTTCTCAAGAAAAAGAGTGCGAATATCATTTCCAGGAACATATCAAAAGAGACGAGTCTCGTAGATATATTGCAAGCCTTCCTATGAAAAAGGATCACCAGCAACTTGGGAAATCAAAGGAAATGGCTACTCAACGCTTTCACCTTTGGGGACGGACGATGGTCAAAGGAGTATCTGAATACATAAATGGACTAAAGAACATACAGATCTCTGCCCAGGTGATGTTGTTCTCATCAAGGAGGACAATTTATCACCAGTCTGTTGGAGATATGGAGTAATCGAAGCAGTTCATCCTGACGTCGATGGCCTTGTGCGCGTAGCTTCGGTACGATGTAAGTCTGGTGTACTGAAGAGAGCTATCCACAAACTATGTGTCCTTCCAATCGAGAAGTGACATCTATGCATTTCCACTAATGCAATTTAATGATGAACATAATTGGTTTGTTTCTTTTTCTTTTAAAGGCCGATGTCCTTTGGTGGGCGGTATATTGGCAACTATTTTACTAATGTTTTACTGGTATTTTAAGTCTTATGTATAGTTTAGATTTTCTTTGGATGTATCCGGGACAACCGATATAACAATCTCGTTACGTTCCATGGTAAATAAAACATGCTTACTGTTCTACAATTCATTGCTCATCTATTCTATTTATTAGTTTAAAAAGTTAAGTTAGAGAGATATTAATATACAATAGTACAGAATTAAAGATTTGTTTCTGAGGCACTAATCATATTAATTTATTGTTAAAGATCATTTGGTCAGCTGAATTGTACAATGTTTGGAACGTAATGTTAAGGAATTAATTATATTTAGAAGATTTGCTCATTGCTAATATAATGAGAGTAAAATACCGTAATAATCCACATTAATCAGTAAATAAAAATATATTATACGAGATACAGCCACATTGTGGCTCTCTTCGGTAATTTCCTTCAAAATAAATTAAAACTAAATTAATTACGAGCAAAGGTGATCAATATTTACCTTGGGTTTTCCCGTAATGTAATAAAATATAAGAAGTATTCAAAAACCAGACCTGTAACAAAGTGAGATTTAAATTGATGATACTATAAAATAATTTTCTAAAATTTCCTGTCTAAAATACCTGGTGATGGTAAAAATTAAGTTATAAATAGATATAATTTTTAAAAATTGTCTTGGGATGGTTTTTCACAAGATGAAATAAGGATTTTAGCTGAGGGGAGCATGGTTGGGAAAAATATTATATTTATTCCTTGCTTAATTGAAAATATTATACTCTCTCTGGCGTGGATGAAGCTTCATGTTCTTTAACTGAGGAATATTTGTACATGTTACTGTATGCGTTGGTTGTTATTGAATGGGTCAAAGCAAGGCATGAAGCCATGTCCCTTTATTGAATTTTCATAAGTCTATTCTTGCATTTCATCCATTATTATTTTCTAACTCCGTTTTTGGCACTTATTTTGTAAATTCAAAGAATAACTTTTCCTGCCAAAAATGTAATTATTTTCTTTTTCACCCGTAGAAAAGGAAATGTCGTTATTTCTTTGTCTTTGAACTTTCTCGATTCCATATCTTGTAAATTGCGCTATCCTAAACATTAGATTAACTTTGACCTCAGGCTCTAGCGGTGGGATTTCTATCGCAGAAATGGCCGTTGCTTGCCGCCTAATCTCTTCGTCACATCTATACTGTTATGTTCCGCAGAATCTGTGATTGGCCAACGGGATAGTGGCTTTAGGTGGTAGTTGTTCTCACTTTGCACCACATGCAGGTGGAAAAACCTTCATCCTTCGTTGTTGGCAAATACATTTGTCTTGTCCCCCCTGGACCTTTAGCCTTCTTCTCAAATTCTGCCTGAATCACATTTCTCCAAGTTTGAAATCCTCAAGATTTTACCAAGCCAGCGCGAATAACTGCCATGAAATGTAATATTTGTAAAAAGAACTTGGTCTCGGTCAGTCTATTAGCAAATACAGCTGATCTCATACCACAGCTCATTGATATGTTTTTAAAGATAAACATGCTGTAAAGCGGTAGTTATCTACTCATTTGTTTCAGAATAACACTCTATACGTCATATCATTGATGCTGTACGAATTTCTTTCTTAGATGTGACTTATTATAAAAAGATATACTGAGTAAATTTCAACACTGAACTCTTCATAAAATGTGGTATCATAAACAATACAATACTTCAAGGTACAGACAATATGCGTTCGTGCATACCAAAATATATATATATCATGGATGCGTAAATCCCTCCGCTCTCCCTATAAAGTCCCCAACACATATATAGGTGTACACAAAACCCTTCCACAAATTACACAAGTGACCAAATGTTAAGCATAATCACCAAACGAGGCCATACCGCTTGATAGAAATGCCAGACGGATTGTTGAACAAACGGAAACTGAATCACACACCATATGTCACAAAACTTGTCCAAAAGAACAGTGTTAGAGAGGTACTGATAGGTAAGGTACACCTTTGACAACTAAGAAAACTTGGTAATGTCTTCCACAACAATATATGAAGTTAATAGGGTGCAAGGTTACCCCCCAACGGCCATACATGCTTCGCAGCGACGCGTATCAGATGGTCCAAGAACTCTTGTGGCAGTCGATCGCATTCCTCCGAAAGGGAAATTCAAAGGTTTTGGAGGGTCCTTGTTGAGGCTGATGGGATGCAATTCGCCTCCCCAAAGCATGCCAGGCAAGTTCTCTAATATTCACATCCGCAAACCTCGCTGGCCAGTCCATGCGATGAAGGTGTTCCCCAGCCAGAAATTCATCCATCAGAGCAGCGCGGGCATTATCGTTAATTAAGAGGAAGTCTGGACCCACACCACCTCTGAAGGGTCGATCATGTGGTCTCAGTACCTCTTCACTGTACCTCCGAGCATTAACAGTGATCTTCGGACCACCCATGAAGACGAGCAGATCCGTACGGCTATTCAACATGATGCCGCCCATACCATGACGTCACCACCACCATACTGTTCCATTTCACGATGTTCCTGTGGTTGTATCGGCTACCCGGTTCTCTCCAGATTAATGTGCGACGGGTATCGTTCTGCTAATAAGAGTACACGCCTCCATTCATTCATGGTCCTGATTCGACGATGACAGCTTTACAGTTAACGGGCCCGTCTCTGTGCAGGAGTGAGCGGGACGCACAACGCTGAACGTCTGGCAAACAGCCCTGCTGTTCTGAGCCTCTGGTGCACTGTTTGCCGGGAAACGACAGCCCCTGAGATGGCTGCAAGCTCCGCAGACAATTGTCTCGCAGGTGCACTCCGATTTCATCGGGCGGTTAAGGACAGGTATCGGTCCTGATGTGGAGTGGTTACTCTTGGTCGACCTGGTACTGGCCTACGACTAACATCTCCTGTTTTTTGAAATCGTCTCCAAAGTCTGGAATTGACACTTTAAGGCACATTCAAGGACACGGCGATTTCGGTCTGTGTCTGGCCTAGCCGAGTATTCTACCTTTCAAAATGGGGTCCAAATGGCTTTGGTATGCCATTATGTTGTTACGTTCACCACGAGGCTACACTCCGCCCACTATCACAGGGCAGACACGACTGAGGGAATATGGGGCGCAGGCACTGGCTGTGTTACACCGCCAGTCAAAGCAGGAAATACTCCTTTCCTATACACAGCGAGCACGTAAGGTTGGTAGGTGCATATGCCATGAGATTTGCGGTCTATTTCCTGTTGCCCTGCTTATTAATAACTTTTCCTTAACTTTTGGACACTAGTGTACATTCCCAGAACATATCATTTGGATGTGCACTTAAACGCTCTTCTATAACAACTCCGGAGCATATCAGTTTGATGTGTACAAACCCCTCTTCCTAAAATATTCACAATATTTGTCATATAGAGGAGATGAAAACCCCACTCTATAACAATCGCAGAACAATATTATTGATTGATGTACAAATAACACAAACTACGAGTATAACATTCGTGGAATATAACATGTGGAATCATTTTTTTACCTCCACTCCCTGTAAAATTTCCAGAATATTTCATTCTGATGTGTGAAAAATCCTCTCCCTACGTCTCTTCACTTAAAAACTTTCATATCATGCTTGAAATATTATATCAAAGTGCCTTCCGGCGACTATGGATATACAGGTTGTCTCTCAAACCTTATCTCTAAAATGAAAGCAGGGCACTATTTGCGAACATTTATTTTAGAGCAATACGTTAAATCTCTCCCTCCATTACGACGGAAATATCAGTGTATTTACATTATTTCATAAGTACAGTACTCTCGATTATCCGGCACAATGAGCGGACTAATGGCATGGATAGTCCAAAAGCATGCGTTTATTATTTCTTTTAAGTAAACAGTTCATTATAAAGTAGGCTATAATACATTTAAATTGATGTCACCCACATTATAGTGCTGTCTGTAATAGCTCTCTGCTTGCTTACCTCAAGACGTATTTTGCGTGCGGCAATAATGTCACCATATTCAAACCCTCTTTGTCCCATATAATCTATACACTGAAGAGCCATGTTACTGAATGACAACTTGTTAACAGCTGTTGACCAGTCAAGTGGATCCGTCAATGGCATGCAGACAGCACTTATCTTCCGGCAACCTTGATACAAGCCTGTCTCCACCTTTTTATGAAACTTACACTAAGCTATTACAATACAGCACTGGACAAAGCAAGAAGTCGTGTACATGTCACAGAAAACGCACTAAATATAACTCTTCTCCATCGGGACTACACTTCAAAAATAAGTACAAATATATATTAAAACTTATTCAATTTACAGTACAGTTTGAAAAACAGATATTGTTGTAATGTATACTGTATTCTCAAAAAGTTTTAATTAGGCGAAAATGCGCAAACCAGATAATCCCGAGTATACTGTACATGACAAAGTAAATTTGTTTACGCTTAATTACGTGAATGTGACTGAAGGCCACTATAGATTATGAACCTTAAAACTGACTTGTATACTCAATGACAAATCAAATATATTACATGAATTTTAGCTACCGATTGAACTGTATTAAACATGAGTTTTCAATTTACCCAAACCCTTTTAGTGAATTCTGCTTCACATGAACACCCCCCCAAGTTGCTCTCGCTAACATGTGATAATTCTATTTCAAATGCACTGTAAGCAGACTAAGTGATTCACAAGAAATATGGCATTTGCCTGCTGTCGATAAAATTGGCTATATCTTAAGATACTCTTTTATGAACCCTGTTTTGAATGTAGTAGTCAAGCATTCAGGATACTCACGTATTCTATTAGACCAATCTTTTTAGCATACTCTTTTCCAATATATATCACTTAAACGTAGCTTCTTTTTCAAGTAAAAATGAAGATATGCTTCTACAAGGATACATACAAGCTATGATAAAACATGCCCAGTATGAATTAACAAGTGCTTAATGAACACCCTGCTTTCTAACAAACCTTTCTCAGCTTGCATTTCATTAATTTTCTTCAGTCCGAAATAAAACATTACTTGTATTTTGACTTATTTTTCATAACATGAATATAACTTCTGGCCACTATCAATTAAAATGTGCTTCTTGAAATCTCCCTTCGTATTCTTCACCAAAAGTACCAACGATGAACAAGTGATTTTTCTGAGCCTCTCAATCAGTGAATTTTAATCCGTACATACTATATGCATACTGCTTTTGGCAAGTATGAATTAACACATGTGTCGTTATACACCCAATATAGTAATAACTGCTCCGCATGTACTATTTGAATATGTCTTGTGGCAACTAAGTAACAAGCGAAACTTAAGAGATACTTGTGAGTAAATATATATAATACATAATACATAAGTTTGGCATACATTTTTCTTCAGTAAAGTTTGCTGGGCATAATCTGTGCAGATGCACTATTAGCCCCAATCAGTAAGCATGTATCTACAATTTTGTTTTCGTATTAACGTTATCTTCGTATGGTTTTTCTTAAGATCTTTTCCTAGTTTAGATTCCGCAAATGTTGCATGAATTTGGCTTCAGGTACTGGCATGTGACTTAGGGTCCTATCCTGGCAAATATAGCTCCGCATTAACAAACTGGAAAAACAATTGTCAACTAACAATTAGCATGTGTCTATCTAAAGAATTTGGCAGAGTAACGTTTGATCCGGATGTACTAAATGATTATTGTTTCAGCCCACTATAAATTACGAGATATGTCTTCAAAGACCCTTTCCCAGTAAAGTTGCTCCAATTGTACCGCATGAAAAGGGCTGTAAGCTCCTGTGAATAAGCATGTTTATTTCCAAATATAGATTCATAGTAAAGTTTTTTTTCCACATTTGCTACTCTTATACGCATTCTCTATTCCTATCAGAAAGAAAACTAGCCAATCTCCAAATATCGCTTCAGGGTAAAGTTTGTTACACATGTACCTTACGAATGCATATTATTACGAGTATGGATAAGCACAAGTTGTGTTTCCCTAGAAATCCCTTTTTGTAATGTTAGCTACACATGTACTACATGATAAGGGAACTGGGACGTGTGAATCGATAGAAAATACAGCTTCCGATGTTTAGTTATATATCCCTGAAACTACAATAGATATCTCTTTGAATGTTCTTTTGGTGTATACAGAGTACTTTCGTCATTATTGGGGGTAGAATTTGAAACTTCTATGTTTAATATTTTGTGTCAGAGAGAGCATCACAAAAACAATGTTAAAACTATATATTGTCAAAAATTCCCTTAACTCTCCCTTTTTCTGAACAAATACAGAATCCAGACCCATCAAACTTTGGATGCATAATATTTCAACCATTTTTTAGCTACTAAAGTAAAAGTATTTCCCTATAGTTTACAGGAGCTGGGTTATCTTTTTTTACTTCCATTTTGAAAACTGATATTTTACGTAAAATTGTCATTGCTTTTCAAGCTGGGCTCCATGAAGTTATCAAGATACCAGAATAAATTTACTTCCACTAGTAGATCTATATAGTTTCTTCGAGACTACCAAGTTTCAAATACATTGGTCACGTAGTTTCTGTGAAAATGGTACATTAAGTTTCCAAACATATGACATACGGTAAACACACAAAGAATGTTTGGCTAGTAGGTAGCTACAATATAGCCTTGAAACATTATGTTTAAACCTAATTTTATTGCATCAAATATCGCTTCAGCACAATAATTGATACACCAAATTCTTCAAGGAAGATGGGAGATTTTTTAGCTGAAAAAATAAAAATTGACATTTTATTGAGCATATTACACTTCCCGGTTCACTAGGATTTACACCTTTATATATTAAAATGTGTATTTTCAAATGAAATTTCAAAGTAAAGTTCATTCTGCATGAACTACAGGAATGTCTACTTACACCATATGAATAAGCATATGCGTCCTGGGAAAGTTCCTTCCGCATCTAGTGAATTAATATGGTGTGATACCACTATGAATGAGCATGTGTTTCTTCAAACTTCCCTTCTCAGCAAAGTTCGCTCCGCATGTGCTGCGTGTGTTACATGAATATGGTCTCACTTCACTATGAATGAGCATGTTTCTCTCAAACTTCCATCCTCAGTCAAGTTCTTTCCTCATGTGCTATAGGAATGGGGGACTTATACCACTATGAATTAGCATGTGTCTTCCCAAATATCCACTCGGTTTGTTAAGTTCATTCCGCATGTGCTGCAGGTGTGTGGCATTCACCACTATGAAAGAGCAGGTGTGTGTCCAAATTTCCTTCATGGTGAAGTTTTATTCGCATGTGCTACTTGCGCCACCATGAATGAGCATGTGAGTCTTCAAATTTGCTTTCGTAGTAAAGCTTGATCCACATGTGCTACATGAATATGGTCTCACACCACCATGAATGAGCATGTGTCTCTTCAAACTTCCACTTTGTTTAAAGTTTTTTCCGCACGTGCTAGAAGCATGTGGCCTAACAGCACTATGAATGAGGACGTGCGCCTCCAAATTTCCCTTTGTGGTAAAGTTCTTTCTGCATGTGCTACAGGAATATGGCCTTTTACCACTATGAATGAACATGTGTCGATTCAAATTGCCCTTCCCATTAAATTCTGATCCACATGTGCTACATGAATATTGCTTTACACCACTATGAATAAGCATGTGTCTCTTCAAATCTCCAATCTGATTATACCTTTTTCCGCATATTGCACAGGAATTTGGTCTAACACCACTATGAATTAGGACGTGCGCCTGCAAATTTCCTCTTGTGGTAAAGTTCTTTCTGCATGTATTACAGGAATATGGCTATAAACCACTATGAATGAGCATGTGTCTCTTTAAATTACCCTTCTCAGTGAAGTTTAATTCACATTTGCTACATGAATACGGCTTAACATCGCTATGAATGAGCATGTGTCTCTTCAAATCTCCATTCCGTGCAAAGTTCCTTCCACATATGCTACAAGAATGAGGCTTTACACCACTATGAAGGAGAATGTGAATCTTCAAACTTGCCTTTATATTAAAGCTTGATTCACATGTGCCACATGAATATGGCTTAACACCACTATGAATGAGCATGTGTGTCTTCAAATACCTCCTCTGAGTGAAGTTCTTCCCGCATCTAGTACATGAATAATGCTGTAGACTGTTTTCTGTTGAGATTTGTTCACTCATGTCACTCCAGACTGCAATGTTCCAGTTACCATTTTGAAGAAGTGAGGCACCCAGAGTATTATGTGTACGGATGCCCTCCAATCTATGGAAAATTGTACTGGAAATAGAAAATAACCACAAAAGCAAACTAGGTAAGTAGCCACTAACATTTTAATATAAAAATCACTGACGTACAATTACTCATAAGTACACAATTACATTCTGTGACCAAAATAGTGTATATAGACGTCCTTCAGGATTGATCCTCCTATGATAATGTCATCAGCATACAAGTATACAACAACTTTTTATCCATTCATTTCGTTACAAGTTTGTGGACCTAGATTAAAAAACCTAAATGTAAAGCATCAGATAATGATCGCTTGAACATCGTAAATAGTCATCCAAATGAATCATTTATTAAAACAATTAAGCACAGTGTGCATTAGATTTGATTAGCATAATCATACAATGATTTTTATCTCTTTTTGCCGAATTGCTAGTGGTATTCCCCACACCGAACCTTACCCAGTTCATACACACGCGAATTAAGAGGTTCATGTAATCTCTTGTTGGTCGAGGCCGCACGATGGAAACCATGATGTGCAAACCTGGTGACAATAGTCTCTACTCTTAAATAGTCTGAGTCCAGTGGCAATTCTCATCGCGTCAGTGCTGAAAAATCACCACCAAATGTCTGCTCATTTTGTTCTCGTCTTCTTATAGTATCTTGGAAAGTGGTCGTCGATGACAGAAACATTATATTTCTGATCTCTTGTATTAGATATTCTTCAAGTGTTCTCTTGAGGAAAAAGGTCTTTACACTCTCAAGAGTTTCTACACTCACTTTTGATTGATCCCATATTATTTCAATTCCATAAGTCAAAATCGGAATAATTTCCATTTGAATGAGTTCCATTGAGGTGTCAGGAATAGTTTCTCGGGCTTTGGAATGTCTTTCATAGCTCTAATTCCCTCTATTGTTTTGTCTCTAACAAGAAAAGGGCAATTTGAACTGATTCATAATGGCTAATTTGTTTTCTTCTAGGTACAATTGTTCTTGTAATGCATGTCTTCCTCTTTACCGGAACGTTATTGGTGTGTGTTTTTCGTTATGATTGTAAACTTATTTTGCATTGCCAATCCCAAGAGTCTATCGATCGCATCTTCGACGTCCTTCAGACTTGATCCTCCTATGATAATGTCATTAGCATACCATGATGTGCAAACCTGCAAAGAACGACTTTTTATCCATCCCGTGAGTGATTCATGTCATATTGGCTGTTACGATATTGAAAAAAAAAAACGGGATTCATGAGGTCACCCTGAAGTACATTGTTGTTTGGGTTATGTCACAGGTTATTTTAATGCCATCATCTATGACCTCTCGTGTCAGATAATAAGTTTCTGATTATTATGGCAACATAGATTTCCCGTGCTATAATGCACTCTAATTTTCTCTACTTCTCTATCAAGTAAATCGAAAGCCTTATTAATATCAATGAATACTGCGAAGAAGTTTCCCTATTCATTTATTAAGGCATCATCTATGTCAGCCAATAAATTCCTTACTGCACGGATAGTTGATCGTCCCCGTCTATAGTCAAATTGAAAGTCCAGATATAGAGGTATCAAACAACTCGGTCAATCTATTATATAGGAATTTGGTGAACACTTTGGAACCGTTGTTCTCTAGTGCGATACATCGAAAGGAGTTGGGATCTTCTGTGTTACCTTTCCCTTTTTAGTGAATTTACTTTGGAGTACCTCCACCACTGTGGCATATCTCATTTCTCTAAACATTTGTTGACAGGGAATTATGTAATCTCATATAATTTGTCTCAGGGTTAAGGAATAACACCCATTACAATGATGGTTCAATCGTTGAGATCGACTGAATAGCATTTAATTTCGCTAAGTAAAGATGATGCAGAGATCTAACTAGTGTAAAATTCATGAGTGTAACTTTCAGCAGTACCATTACTATGCACGTTTTCCTCAAATATGAGGAACCGAGCGCGTTTCTACTCTTCAATGATGAAATATCATGCAGTCTGAATATATATTTTACAGACAAAGCTTTTTATATGTCGAAGATCTTGGAGTAAGAGTTATTCTGCATAAACGTGATATTCGTACTCCTGCACGAAAAAGAATATTGTGCATGGGGCAAGGTTAATAACATTCACATGCGGCTGTTATTTCCTTAAGGTCAAGATGTCCTTTTATCGTCTTGAATAAAAATATATGGTAATTCGGTGCTCTTTTATGTTTCACGACCGAGCATTCAATTTTATTTTCAATCAATCATTACAGAGGAATGTTGTCATTGATATTCTTTTCATGTAACGTGATAAAAAAGAAATTTACGTTAAAAAAAGGCTGCTCGAGGACATCACGATTAATTCTTTGAAACGGGAAACTGAATACCAAATAACTAGCAGTGTGTTCGCACATTCGAGCGACACAAATTAATTCACACTTAATTCACAATAGAATGACCATTGTGGCTAGTTGGAATATACAGGCCACATGACTTCATAGGAGGTATTATAATTCACTGTTGAATACATAACGGATGAATGGATAGCAGTATTTAGGGCCACACCGATTGTGTGCACATGATTGACTTACTTGAACTGAGCGTTTCACTTTCTGGCTGGCATCTTTTTTAAAATCGTTCTCCTTTCTCAACACAACGACTCAATACCCTTCCTCCGAAGTAGTATTACAAATTTTCGACCTGAATTTCAATCCAGCAAGTTCATACTATGTAAAATGTATTTCTATATTAATTTCCGGTGCCAAAGAAATGAATATACCAGTTTCGGGCCTCTATTAACGTTTGTTCCTTATTAATGCGCGAAGAGTGCATCATTACTTATTTTCATAAAGAAATGAAGTTACCTTTACAATAAAACATCGTCAGTCGTGGTTTTTATCCTTGTGTTGTGGATAAAAAGATTGCCTAGTTCTAGTGATCTTGTTTCCTTGTGGATTCGAATGGTTGATGGCTTGACCTGGTATTCATGTTTTGTGGGGACGTGTTCGAATGGAGGTGTTCACATCCCGATGCTTGGGTTTCAGCGTAATCTATTTCGTTTTGTGTTTATAGGGTTATGTTTTCGAATGTATCCCCCGCGGTGGTATTAACCGGTAATAACCACTTACTGAATGAGCCAAATCGTCAACAGTTCAGTTAGCTACAGGAGAGTTAGTGAGACGGGCGCAGCACATTCCTCATTCAACTCCTTCATAAATTACACCACTAGTGAGTTGCCAGTCTGCTGGAATTGGCAAGTGAGTGAATGTAAATTAGTGTCCATTTGTATAATGAATTTGAGTTGTAATATTATGATAAGTTATTTCTAGGAAACTGTGGTTCATTAATGTTTAAAATTTATAGGATGTCAAGGAATAGAAAGGAGTAGTACAGAAATGTTCCTTCTGGTGGATGGCTACTGTGCAAATTTTAGAGAGGAAATGCTGTATTATGGTCGCGGTCGCGCCCCTTTATGTAAAACACGCGGCCGCGCGACGGTAATCTACCGTCCCCCCGTTTCTTTCAATTGTGAGTTTCATTTTCACTTTCAATGGCAATATGACTGGCTTTGTGGTTGATGGAACATGTAATTCACATACAGAGGTGTAAATATAGAAACATTTATTCGAAAAAAATCCATAATAGGAGCGACAACGGTGGTGGCAAACATGAAGAAGCACTATATGGCAGCTTTAAAGATAGTGTTGTGTGTGGATGTTGGGGGGAGAATGAGCAACTGGGCTATCAATAGTGAATGAAATGTGTTAGAAATGAGGAAATACTATGATATATACTCACATTTTGGTCTGGGTGGTCGGCAAAAATAATGCACTTCCGGTCGCACGCGAAGGTAGTCTGCCGCTCAACTGCGCCCTTGGCACTTTGAAGGACAACTGAGCTTAAACGTCGCCTTCAAGAACCGCTACTCCTCTGTCATCTAGCGGAGGATATCGTACTGTACGCTTATTTGTGTTTGAAAATATTCTATCTTGAGAACGTTTTGTAAGTTAGACAATGATAAATAAAACGGAGTCTGGAATCAAGCCACAAGCAGGTTTATACACCTAGAGCAGTTAGCAAAGTTCATTGAGCACAAACAATCAGATAATTACTAGCCACACGTGCAGGGAAGGACGACTCGGGGGAGTGAAGCTTGTCTGATAGCACGAAGGTATCCGAGGACTTCCGATCTCGTACAAGCGATGTAGCAGGTCGCGTGCGAGGGGATCGTGGCAGCAAGCAAGGAGTGGGAGACACAAGCCACACGCGTGTCGAAAGTAGCCAATGAGAAGAGGCGTTACTAAGAAGAAAGCATTTAGCGCAACTAGCATATCTAATTACCATCGAGATATTAACACTTTGAAACGTCAGAACAGTTGTTATAATATATAAATAAGAAACGGTTATAGATCATTGCAGCTAATTAAATGCTTAATTAAGAAATAATATCATATTCGCTATCAACGCGCCATTTAGGCAAGTTATTTTATAAGGTGACGCCAACTTTATTGTTAGAGTGGGGGACAAGCGACCTGAGTCGCGTTGCTTATTATTCACGACTTCAGTGGAAGTGTCCACAAGACTTCGCTACATTTTTCAAGAACACATCTTTAGAATTGGGAACGACTTCGAAGAGGAAAGTATATCTACAAATCTTATATAAGCAACGACATTTTAAGATATTACGCCAATTAATTAATATCGGCAATATAAAGAGTAACTACGATATTATTGAAGAATAATACGTGAAATTGTTGAAAGCAACGCTTTGAGGTGATAGAATATTTTATTCTACAGTTATCACCATGTCAAATATTCTGAAGTTGAGAGGGGAAGAAACGATTAAATCTACAGTGATGGAGATGTGCTACTAAGATGCTGAAGGGAACATAGATATGAAAACGGCGAGAATATCTGAAATGACATGATATTAACACTGTGGGGGAGATAAACAACTAATCTCTCCTACGTCAAATAAATCTACAACTACAAGTCATGTCATCGACTTTAATGATGGATACTGATCTACCAGAACAGCGGTGGAGAAGAAAGAAGAATTCCTGTAGGAGTGTGGCTCGGGTGGACCCAGCGCAATTAACAGAGAAAGGGCTTTCCCATCTCATTAAGAAGATTGCCAAGATAAAAGGACGACTACAAGATGATGTTAAAGTTCGCATCCCGTTTCTGTCAGTTTGGAGACTTCCGAGGGAGATCGAGCGGAGTCTCACACGACATCTTGAGGGGGCTATATCTCAGTAACAATCTGTTTCTGACGAACAACGAGGAAAATCCACTTCTAGACAGATCTACGCAGCACCAGGCAGTCATTAGACCAACGTAGTGTCCCATTTTGCAGAATTGTACAAAGTTTTGAGAATATCCGACAACTTAGTATTTTAATGTCATTTTTCTCAATCTTCAAATTGTTATTTTATTACTTCTCGATTTGTTATTTTCATCGATATGCTAGGTAGTATTTTAATTTTCGATTTTCATCGATTTTTGGATTTGTAAGCGATTTTTGTGACGATTTAAGATTGCTATTTGGAATTTAGAATTTTAAGCGATTTCGAATTCACTTGATGGAGATTTTATCGTTTAACTAGAATTTTATCGTTTTAGCTCGAATTTTATTGTATAATGGATATTGTATTTTAAAAATGAATTTGAGCAGTTTTGTAATGACGAAAATTTAATGGAAATATGTTCCAATGATAATATACAGAGGTATATGTTTAATAATGTGATCGTTGATGATCTATTTGAAAGATCTGATCAAAGTTATAATATGATAACTTGGTCAATAGATCTGGTGGTAAATATTAATGTACATTATTTTCGAATATTAAAATTTGGAACTGTATAAGAATAGTAACAGAGTAAGAATGGAACTGATATTGTAATATGAATAGAAGCAAACGCAAGCAACGACATTAAAGTAATACAGTTAAAGATTTAAGAAATACTTGGGAGAAGTATATTAGCTGAGTGCAGCTAACTTGGAAAATGTTATTTAGAAGATGAATGTAATTTGTTATCGAAGGAATAGTATTTTATTATATTACCTGTTAAGATAAGTTTTCGAATGAACCAGTATTTTTATTAAATGAGTTGGAACTGCTATAAGAATTTTGTAATGAGAAAGAGAGTACTATTTAATGTGAAGAAGGAACTGCGAAGTATATCTTGGAAATATATTTATTTTATATTCCCGTATTGACGGAGGAACATGTTGAATTTATGGCAATGAGCACAGTTATGTCAGTGTATTTATCGAGATAGACTCAATTGGCTGAGTTCTATTTAAATGGTTCTGAGTTGACGTTAAATTATAGGTAATTATTCTACGTGAAATAAAATCTATTTTTAGTAAGTATTTGTATTTTTACGATAGACCAGTGTGGAATAAAATGTAAACTAAGTCTATACTTAACTGTACGGATTATAGAATCCCAGATTGAAACGTTGTTACCGATGAAGACATAGTTATGTGAAAGATTTTCTTAATTCTATAGGAATTTAGTTGAAGGAAGAAGTTCTAAGACAGTTAGTGTCAATATTTCCTGTTGGAAATAGCCATTTTGCCAAGTGTATACCATTTCTTGAAGATGTTAGTTGACGAAATTCATCATTTTTGTATATAAACCGTGTATAGTATTTACAGGAAATTTTAAGAGTTATATTTTGTGCGTATTTTAAGTTAAACTTATAGTAGGATTTTATCGCTTCTGCGGAAGTATTTTATGAAGATAGGAGGAGGGAGTTAGAATGTATAGCGTAACGAATAGTATTTGTAATGACGGAGGTCTACGTCATGGGTAAATTCATTCTATTTTGCGGGGATTTTGTAAATTTAATGAAATTAATTTATATATGATCTTAAACACCCGTTATCCAGGGTACAGGAGTTGTTTGCTTTTATATAATTTATTTAGATTTATTTGAGCTTAGAAAAGCATTACTAGGATTTATTCATGGTTTCTTCATGAAACACGGATGTAATTATTTTGGTTTCAACACCGTTTATGCAATATTAAATGTTTTTTGAACGTAAGATTGAAATATTCTATCTAGAATTTTGTTTGCGTTTTCCATGAGGTTTAATAAATGACTTTTTATAGAAATCTGGCATTGTCTTTTATAGTTTAATGGTAGAGGAATGTGCTATAGGGTAGAGGTATTCCAAGGGACATGATCCAGATCCTGACGCCCGAGGTTTTCTTTGATTCTCGTACTCCTGAGTAGTTTATAGATCCTTTGTTTTGTAGTTAGTTACTATAGTACGTTCAGTTGTAAATCCCTGTACCTTACACTGAGTGTTTTCGCAAAGTAGCATTATGTGCTTTTTTTTAGCCGGAAACTTCAAGATGCTGCAATCCATATTCCAGCTGTGGATATTGGTGGATCATTCCAGGTATAAGGGTGCAGTACCTTAAGAATACATTTGCCTTTTGCGCACTTTGTAACGATCAGAGGAGCTCTTCACACGTTATTTTCAATTGGACGGTAATCTACCGCAGGCGCGACCGGATGAAGGTTAACCGGCGTTAGAATCCTCAATCCTCACGCTATTTCTATGTTCTACATCATGGTGCCTTGAATTTTTTGTATATTATTTTGCAGATTGCATCTGTGCAACTTGGTAGAGAAAACCCGGGTTCAATTCCTGGTTATGTTGATGAGAGCGCGGGTGCTTTCTGTGTTGTATTATAGGGACTGCGTACTTGCTCCATCACTGTTTGCATTGCATTTGGCTGCAATGTTCTATAAATCGCCCACAAACATCCCAGGTGTGGAGGTCAGGTACCGTTTTGATGGAGGGCTAGCATCTAGCTCGATTTCGCTCCAAGAAGCTAACTCAGGTTACAAAGATAATCAATATGTTGTATGCAGATGATGCGGCATCGCCTACACTCACGCCAGTGGAGTTGCAACAGACTGTTAATTGCTACAAGAATGCATGTGATCGTTTTCGTCTCACCATTACTGTTCAGAAGACCAAGGTTCTGGCAAAACCTTCACCAGGCACTGTGCCTGTCAGATCTTTATTCAAGAAGACCCGGTGCGAAAGTCGCCCAAATGCCGCATGGGCAGCACCGATTCTCTTCTCAACATCCTGCCCACAATTGCCGTGTACAGATAGCTGACAGACCAGATACGAGAAGTGGTCTACCTTCTCCAATGGAGTATCTGAGATAGAAATGTTGAAGTGCGGAAGATGTAAGATCTGACCGTGATGACGAAACTCACGGTGAACCAAGCTTTTGTCATCTCAACATTGTTGTATGGCTGTGAAACCTGTATCCTTTACCGACATGACTTCCGAAAGCTTGAGCGCTTCCATCAACCGAAACTTCGATCCATCCTTAAGATAAAGTGGGAAGACCACATCACCAATCTTGATGTTCTTGAGAAAGCGCATGCTAATAGTATAGAATCATCCATCATTGGTCATCAACTTAGATGGATTGGGCATGTCCATCGGATGGATGATACGAGACTACCACGCCAGGTTCTGTATGGTGAACTCACCTCCGGCACCAGACCTCATGGAGGCCCTAAGAGACGTTACAAGGACCAATTTATACAGAATATGAAGTTGATAGATCTCAATCCACAAACCTGGGACCAGCTTGCTAAAGACCGATCAACTTGGGGCCAGACCATCCCGGCTGCTGTCAAAATGTTTGAAGAAGAACGTCGTAGACTTGTTAAGGCCAAGCGACATGCACGAAAGCTCTGTGCAGCACAGCCACGCCCTCCACCAACAGTTCTGTGCGATCTGTGTGGACGTTCGTTTCATGCACGCATTGGGCTGTTCAGTCACCGCAAACATGCGCACAGACCTCAACTTTAGATTATTTTAGATTATCTTGGAAGAAGATCTATACTCGGAAACGAGTTAAGGCCGACGACGACGACGACGATGATAGGGACATTGTTTTCTTGTTACAAGCGAGCCATGTTATTCTTCTGTGTTCTATTATAGGGAATTGTGTTTATGTTAAAAGCGAGCAAAGTTACTACTCTGTGTTCTATAATAGGGACTTGCATTTTTTGTTAAAAGCGAGCAATGCTAATAAACTAAGTTCTATTTAGGGACTTGTACTTTTTGTTACAAGCGAGCAATGCTAATAAACTAAGTTCTATTATAGGGACTTGGACTTTTTGTTACATGCGAGCAATGCAAATAAACTAAGTTCTATCATAGGGACTTGTACTTTCTGTTACAAACAAGCAATGCTAATACACTATGTTCTCTTATAGGGATTTGTACTTCTTGTTACAAACAAGCAAAGCTAATAAACTAAGTTCTATTATAAGGATTTGTACTTAATGTTACAAGCGAGCAATGCTAATAAACTAAGTTCTATCATAGGGACTTGTACTTTTTGTTACATGCGAGCAATGCTAATAAACTAAGTTCTATCATAGGGACTTGTACTTTCTGTTACAAGCGAGCAATGCTAATAAACTAAGTTCTATTATAGGGATTTGTACTTAATGTTACAAGCGAGCAATGCTAATAAACTAAGTTCTATTATAGGGACTTGGACTTTCTGTTACAAGCGAGCAATGCAAATAAACTAAGTTCTATCATAGGGACTTGTACTTTCTGTTACAAACAAGCAATGCTAATACACTATGTTCTATTAAAGGGATTTGTACTTTTTGTTACAAACAAGCAATGCTAATAAACTAACTTCTATCATAGGGACTTGTACTTTCTGTTACAAGCGAGCAATGGTAATAAACTAAGTTCAATCAAAGGGACTTGAACTTTTTTTTACATGCGAGCAATGCTAATAAACTAAGTTCTATCATAGGGACTTGTACTTTCTGTTACAAGCGAACAATGCTAATAAACTAAGTTCTATTATAGGAATTTGTACTTTTTGTTACAAACAAGCAATGCTAATAAACTAAGTTCTATTTAGGGACTTGTACTTTCTGTTACAAACGAACAATGCTAATAAACTAAGTTCTATCATAGGGACTTGTACTTTTTACATGCGAGCAATGCTAATAAACTAAGTTCTATCATAGGGACATGTACTTTCTGTTACAAGCGAGCAATGCTAATAGACTAAGTTCTATTATAGGGATTTGTACTTTTTGTTACAAACAAGCAATGCTAATAAACTAAGTTCTATCATAGGGACTTGTACTTACTGTTACAAGCGAGCAATGCTAATAAACTAAGTTCTATCATAGGGACTTGTACTTTTTGTTAAAAGCGAGCAATGTTAATAAACTAAGTTCTATCATAGGGACTTGTACGTTCTGTTACAAGCGAGCAATGCTAATAAACTAAGTTCTATTATCGGGACTTGTACTTTTTGTTACAAGCGAGCAATACTAATAAACTAAGTTCTATTTAGGGACTTGTACTTTTTGTTACAAGCAAGCAATGCTAATAAACTAAGTTCTATTATAGGAACTTGTAATTTTTGTTACAAGCAAGCAATGCTAATAAACTAAGTTCTATTATCGGGACTTGTATTTTTTGTTACAAGCGAGCAATGTTAATAAACTATGTACTATTGTAGGGACTTGTATTTTTTGTTACAAGCGAGCAATGTTAATAAACTAAGTTCTATCATAGGGACTTGGACTTTTTGTTACAAGCGAGCAATGTTAATAAACTAAGTTCTATTATCGGGACTTGTATTTTTTGTTACAAGCGAGCAATGTTAATAAACTATGTACTATTGTAGGGACTTGTATTTTTTGTTACAAGCGAGCAATGCTAATAAACTAAGTTGTATCATAGGGACATAATATTTGTTACAAGTGAGCAATGCTAATAAACTAAGTTCTATTATAGGGACTTGTATTTTTTTGTTACAAGCGAGCAATGTTAATAAACTAAGTTCTATCATAGGGACTTGTACTGTTTGTTACAAGCGAGCAATGTTAATAAACTAAGTTCTATCATAGGGACTTGGACTTTTTATTACAAGCGAGCAATGTTAATAAACTAAGTTCTATCATAGGGATTTGTACTGTTTGTTAAAAGCGAGCAATGTTAATAAACTAAGTTCTATTATCGGGACTTGTATTTTTTGTTACAAGCGAGCAATGTTAATAAACTAAGTTCTATTGTTGGGACTTGTATTTTTTGTTACATGGGAGCAATGTTAATATACTAATTTCCTCATAACTGAGTCTCTCACATCATCACGCAAGGACATGCTCAACAAGGCCAGGTTTTACTTTGGAGCAAGAAAAACCTTCACTCTGGAAGGGCGGATAGTGATCATGCATTCTGATGGCAAAACACATTACGTTAACACTCCAGCAGAACTAGCCTACTTAATGAAAGGCAGGTATCGGAAGTTAAGTGAACAGGTTAATGTGTGTACTTATGAGTGTGTGTTTAATATGTTATTTTAATTTTAGTGTAAGTGATTGCATAAGTGATAGGTGGTTTAATTTTAAATTCAGTGAGAGTGGTTGTTTAATTGCTTCTAGTGGCTTGTGCATACATGAGGAAGCAATGGTAAGTGGCATGCTCTCTATTGTTTTATGGCCAGTGCAGTTGGTACCGTTACATTCAGTCCGGACAGACCTTCCCCTTGACAATGAGCCTCCCAGCCCTTCCCATTCCCTGTCTTCGTCTCCCCCCACCAGCAATCATCTGGAAAGGGAATTTTCGGCCCCTCCCCGTTCACTGCTGTTTGCCCATGTCAATGCTCAGTCTATAATAGTGCATCAAGCTGAGCTCCAAGCTATTTTTGAATGAAGCATGGTTAAAGTTGTTGCAATAAGTGAAAGCGGGATGAAAGACTCTGTCCCTTTAAACATGATAAGTCTAGTAGGGTACAATTAGCTCTTTCACAATAGACTGAAGCGTCGAGGAGGAGGAGTAGCTTTATTCTATAAAAACAAATTGACGGCAAAAATTATAAAAACTTCGACAGTATCTACTGACCCCTTGACCGAATATATGTTTGTTGAGCTCACTGTTGACGTGACTATAGTGCTTATTGGTGTTGTATGTAAACCATCTAAAGAAGGAAACTTCTTGAATTTTGAAGAAAATCTACTAAGACTGTTACCTACCTACGAACAGGTACTTATATTTGGTGACTTTAACACAAAAATATTAACAGACTCCACTGACGCAAATCGTTTACGGAACATGTTTACCGCTTGTAACATGACAATATTACCACTCGGCCCTACTCATCACGTACACACTCCCCACGGGTCTTCACGCACTCTAATTGATTTACTTATCACAAAAAAAACCACAGAAAATACTAAAACACGGACAGATTTCAGTACCTGACATATCTTTACACGACCTGATTTATTTAGCTTATTCTATAAAAACGCAAAAAACTGCACCTAAATACATAACATATAGAGGCATGAAAAGACTGAACCTTCACGAATTAACACAAGACGCAATTCTCTGTCCATGGAACGATATACTAAACTTGACTGACGTTGATGAAAAGGTGAGCAGATTTAACACTACTGCTGGAACTATATGGCAAGCATGCACCTAAACGAACAGCCAAGGTCACTCGCAAAGCTTCCCCCTGGCTATCGAGCGACATTAAATCCGCAATGGCCGAACGAGGCGCATTACACAGACGTTACAAGCAGACCTTATCAAATGACGATTCTGAAAAATATCGTGTGCTTAGAAATCGAGTTAAACAAATGATTCGAAATAAAAAGTATGCCTACTTCCATCAGCTAGCCGACAACTTAAATGCTAGGAGCACCTGGCAGCAACTCAGGTCAGTAGGTATTGGGAGGCACACTAATGACTCCAATAAGCATGATATTAATCCCAATTAATTAAATGCTCACTTTGCTCGAGAAATAATTAGTACTGATCCCCAAATTATACAAACAACAATAAATTCACTGCAATGTGTCCCACTTCCTCAACGACCGTTATTCAAGTTTCGTAAAATAAATGAAACTATCGTAAGAAAAAATATAATATCTATAAAACCACAAGCAGTCGGAATAGATGACATCCCAATTTTTCTGATCGTTAACCTGATAGAAGTACTACTGCCAATTATTACGCACATTTGTAACACATGTCTTTTAGAAGGTCTCTTCCCAACAATATGGAAGAATGCTTTAGATGCTTTAGTTATTCCAGTTCCTAAAAATTCACTTGCAAATTCTCCATCCGACTATCGACCTGTAAGCATACTTTCCTCAATTTCCAAAATACTAGAAAAACTTATGCATGAACAACTTGTTCAGTATTTGACGCAATACTTACTACTTGATCCGTTACAATCGAGATTTAAGGAAGGACACAGCACATCTACTGCACTCATTAAGATCTCTGATGATGTAAGACAAGCAAAGGATGAGCGTAAAGTGACTATACTCATTCTTCTAGACTTCAGCAGTGCATTCGGCACCATTAATACAGACATACTTATGGCTAAATTGCAATTCTTCCATCTTAGCCCCGTTGCTCTCAAATTATTCGCCTCCTATCTTCATAACTGAAGACAACGTGTTCTCCTTAATGAAAACAGAACTGAGTGGAAGTTCAAAATAAATGGAGTACCGCAGGGTTCTATTCTCGGCCCCCTTATATTCTTTCTATGTCTGAACGACATCTCATCGAAAGAGGAAAACTGCAACTACCATCTATATGCAGATGACCTTCAGATATATTGTCACACAAAAATAAATGACATAGATGTGGCAATTGAAAATATGAATCTAAATCTAAAGAGAATCAGCCGCTATGCAACTGAAAATTCTCTTGCCATCACCCCAATTAAAACACAAGCTATCGTAATAGGGCAGACTAAATTGCTTTCCCATTTACACAGTAGACCGCTTTCCTTAATTCAACTAAATGGTGTTGCTATCCCGTTCTCTAAATCGGTAAAAAGTCTTGGAGTCACACTAAATGAAACTTTGAATTGGGAGGGCACGTTACTAATACATGCAGGAAAGTTTACTCGTTACTTCATCCACTTAAGATTCACCAGTCTGTTCTACCCCGTAACTTGAAAATAAAACTCGTCCAAACCTTGCTACTCCTTATACACACATCAAAAAAAGTTTTGCATCACCTCGGTTCCCAGATCTCCGGCATATAGACGTTGACTGTGTATATTGTATCCAAGATACAGTCCCTTTGACTGTTCATAGATGTCACTAAAACTGCTCAAAGATGTAAACAACCATGCATGAGCAGGGCCTATTAGACGGAGGGGGTACGACAGCCGATCAGTTCCAGTCATTCCACCAGGACGAAGGTACGCTGCTCATGTTGTCTGTAGTTCTACCATGCCTAGAAGGTCAATACCGCAGTTCGATCGCGTCCGCATTGTTACTTTGTGTCAAGAAGGGCTCTCAACAAGGGAAGTTTCCAGGCGTCTCAGAGTGAACCAAAGCGATGTTGTTCGGACATGGAGGAGGTACAGAGATACAGGAACTGTCGATGACAGGCCTCGCTCAGGCCGCCCAAGGGCTACTACTGTAGTGGATGACCGCTACTTACGGATTGCCGCTCGGAGGAACCCTGACAGCAATGCCACCATGTTGAATAATGCGTTTCGTTCAGCCACAGGACGTCGTGTTTCAACTCAAACTGTGCGCAATAGGCTGCATGATGCGCAACTTCACTCCCGACGTCCATGGCGAAGTCCAGCTTTGCATCCCCGACACCATGCAGCGCGGTACAGATGGGCCCAACAACATGCTGAATGGACCCCACGGAATTGGCATCACGTTCTCTTCACCGATGAGTGTCGCATATGCCTTCAACCTGACAATCGTCGGAGACGTGTTTGGAGGCACCCTGGTCAGGCTGAACGTCTTAGACACACTGTCCAGCGAGTGCAGCAAGGTGGTGGTTCCCTGATGTTTTGGGGGTGGCATTATGTGGGGCCGACGTACGCCACTGGTGGTCATGGAAGGCTCCGAAACGGCTTTACGATACCTGAATGACATCCTCCGACCCATAGTGCAACCATATCGGCAGAATATTGGAGAGGCATTTGTCTTCATGGACGACAATTCTCGACCTCATCGTGCACATCTTGTGAATGCGTTCCTTCAAGATAACGACATCGCTCGACTACAGTGGCCAGCATGTTCGCCAGACATGAACCCTATCGAACATGCCTGGGATATATTGAAAAGGGCTGTTTATGGACGTCTTGACCCACCAACCACTCTGAGAGATTTACGCCGAATTGTCGTTGAGGAGTGGGACAATTTGGACCAACAGTGTCTTGATGAACTTGTGGATAGTATGCCACGGCGAATACAGGCATGCATCAATGCAAGAGGACGTGCTACTGGGTATTAGAGGTAGTGGTGTGTACTGCAATCTGGACCACAAATGCTGAAAGTCTAGCTGTATGATGGTACAACATGCAATGTGTGGGTCTCATGAGCAATAAAACGAGCTGAAATGTTGTTTGTGTTGATCTCTATTCCCTTTGTATTTAACGGTTCCGGAACTCTTGGAACCGAGGTGATGCAAAACTTTTTTTGATGTGTGTATTTACCTACTGCGATGTGGTATTAGTAGATGCTACCGGAGAACAAGACAGGAAACTTCAGAGAGCTTTAAATTCCTGCATTAGGTTTACTTTCCTCACACGTGTCTCCTATTTATGGTCTACTTTCCTGGGCAAAAGTAGAACAACAAAGAAACCTGCACATATGTACCCTCATCTATCGACTTCTCAATGAAAGTACACCTCATTATCTCTTTTGTAATTTTCGTTTTCATTCTTCCTTTCATGATCGTCACACACTATCTGGATCTATAATTGCAATTCCTCCACATCATTCATCTGCCTTCAGTAACTCTTTCCTCGTGTTGGGAACTGGAATGTGGAATAACTGTCCTCGTGACGTTAGAAATTGTACATCCCCAACAACTTTCCAACGGGCAGGTAAAGATTTCCTCTTGAATTCGTAGGCCAACTAGAACAATTTGTGTATGAATGTGTGAATGAATGACCATAGTATAATTTTGTTAAAAATGTATGTCATTGTATAGCTTAGTAAATATCACGCAGTCGCCAATTTAATTTAATTTAATTTAATTCTAGTATTTAAGTTTTCCTAGTATTTAAGTTTGGTAGGTTAGGTATATCATATTTGAGTATTCATGTAAGTTGCACTGTGTGTGGTTAAGTGTAAGAGAGGGCCTAGAGCCCTAACTTCGCCACAATAAAGGCACCAATAAATAATAAATAAATATAGGGACTAGTACTATTTTGTTACAGGCGAGCAATGCTAATAAACTAAGGTCTATCATAGGGACTTGTACCTTTGTTACATGCGAGCAATGTTAATAAACGAAGTTCTATTATAGGGACTTGTACTTTTTGTTACAAGCGAGCAATGCTAATAAACTAAGTTCTATCATAGGGACTTGTACTTTTTGTTACAAGCGAGCAATGTTAATAAACTAAGTTCTATCATAGGGACTTGTACTTTTTGTTACAAGCGAGCAATGCTAATAAACTAAGTTCTATCATAGGGACTTGTACTTTTTGTTACAAGCGAGCAATGCTAATAAACTAAGTTCTATCATAGGGACTTGTACTTTTTGTTACAAGCGAGCAATGCTAATAAACTAAGTTCTATCATAGGGACTTGTACTTTTTGTTACAAGCGAGCAATGTTAATAAACGAAGTTCTATTATAGGGACTTGTACCTTTGTTACAAGCGAGCAATGCTAATAAACTAAGGTCTATCATAGGGACTTGTACCTTTGTTACATGCGAGCAATGTTAATAAACGAAGTTCTATTATAGGGACTTGTACTTTTTGTTACAAGCGAGCAATGCTAATAAACTAAGTTCTATTATAGGGATTTGTACTTTTTGTTACAAGCGAGCAATGCTAATAAACTAAGTTCTATTATAGGGATTTGTACTCTTTGTTACATGCGAGCAATGTTAATAAACGAAGTTCTATTATAGGGACTTGTACTTTTTGTTACAAGCGAGCAATGCTAATAAACTAAGTTCTATTATAGGGATTTGTACTTTTTGTTACAAGCGAGCAATGCTAATAAACTAAGTTCTATTATAGGGACTTGTACTTTTTGTTACAAGCGAGCAATGCTAATAAACTAAGTTCTATTATAGGGACTTGTACTTTTTGTTACAAGCGAGCAATGTTAATAATTTAAGTTCTATTTTATTGGCTTGTATTTTTGGGGGGCAACCGACCAATGCTATTACTCTGTGTTCTGTCATAGGATCAAACGATCAATGCTAATAAACTAAGTTCTATTATAGGGACTCGAACATTTTTTTTACAGGCGGATATATGTCGAAACATCCAAGAGTCAAAAGTTAGTATGTATACAGAACAAGCTCTCTTGCACTCGCTGCTGTGTGTCCATTTTGTCTAAGTATAGCTGTGCAAGTAAATAAAAGTAGAAAGTTAGTATGTATACACAACACGCCTTTTTGCACTCACTGTTAGATTTGGCTAGGTGTTGTTGTCTGTGACAGGTATAAACTGGAGGCCCTAATGTCGGGATTGCTAGTGTTCAGCAAGCTACTGAGATAGGTAATTGCTTCTTATAATAATTTTATTAATGCAGCCAATGGTCATGCAATTTTCTTTTCAGGACGGGTCAGGGGAGGGATTATGAAAGGAAATCGGCATTTCTCATTTCGATGTGCTGCCGAGAAACTAGAAGAATATAAAATATACTGTCTTGACCAATAAATTGCTCGTGTAAAATTACACGATGAAAGTTTCGAATCATGTTTTAGAGATGTACACTAATAGCTTGAAGTTCCTTTCGTGGCTTATGCCGACTTTGAATATTTCTTGAAACCTGTTCAATCTTGTCAGCCTAGGATCGATGCAAGTTGGAATATCTCCTATCAGGAACATGAACCCACGAGCTTTAGTGTATATTTCAATAGCAGATTCCTCAATCGAAGCCATACTATTCGGTTTACTATACCATGGAACTAATGCAGTCAAGGAGTTATTTAATTATTTAACAAGCTTGGCTCGCACATTACGTTTTGTGTACGAAGAAAAAATGTCTTTGAATTTGACAGAGGAGAAAGAACGCGAATTCCACGCGGCTTGTTGCATTTGTGGAAAAGAAATTTGTCATGAAAATATTTGCCAAGTGAGAGACACTGTAATACCACCGGGGAACACCGTGGCTGTGCACATAACAGTTGCAATTTTAAATGTGTTAATACATAATTTCCAGAATTATGATATGCATTTTATTGTAAGAAAACTAAGTTCAACTCCGGGGAGAGTGACAGCTATTCAGAACACTAGAGGAAAGTACATTTCTGTCACGAAATATATTCAATATGAAACTGTGCGAATTAAATTTATAGACCCATTTTGTTTCTTGAATAGCAGTCTGGAAAAGCTAGCCGAAAACTTAGAACACTTTCCTGAAACTATCAAACACTTTGGAGAAAACGATGCATCTTAAATGAGGAGAAAGTGCGTTTTTCACTATGAATTCAACGACTCGTGGAGTGAATGTGAAGAAACGAGTCTACCTTCAAAGGAAATGTTCCGTAACAAATTAAAAGGGGAAAATATTAGCGATGAGGCCTATGATCACGCAAATAAAGTATGGCAACATTTTGGTGTAAAAACCTTGGGAGAATGCAGCGATCTGTACTTGAAACCAGACGTGCTTCTCCTTGCAGACGTTGCCGGGACAATTCGCACGGCAACTATGCGATCCAGCTCATTTCGTTTCTCTTCCTTCTCTTACCTGGGATGCAAATAATAAGTACATGGAAGGAAGATTGTAGTTTTTCGTGCGATTATGAGCCACGGGACCTCCTTATTACGTGGAATCCGAACCACAGGACATGGCATTTCACTTCGAAAATCTCACATATTTTAAAACAGAGCCTCGTCTATTTAATGATTCTATTGTAGCGGGTGATAGCGAGGCAAAACGTGCAGGACAGAAAACGGAAAACTCATCACACCGACAGATGATGCGGGGAAAATACGCAGCTTTGAAATTGGAAATGAACGGTTTAGAGGGAGGTTACAAAGTCGTCGCAATTCCAGACCAGAAGCCTGCCCTAGTTCGTTCAGCTCATTTAAATCATCCATCGTGAGCAAATATTTTAGTTTCTTTATGTAAGGGGAATATTTCTGTGAAGAAGATTGTTTATATGCTCTAAACTCTGTACATTTGTGGATGAGAAATCCAAAAATTCGTTATTAACCGCCCCTATATTGCTGAGCATGACACAAGTAAAGAGTAAGTCTTTGAATGTATATTCTATGAATTCCTTTGCTGTTCAATGCTCTTTAATGCATTCTCATAATATTTAGCCTTAAGTAATTCAAATAATTTGCCGTCCATTTCTTCGTCTCGTTTACAATGTCTCTGTATAAGCTAAACTAACAAAGGTATTTTTGGCTGTGATCAGAAGCACTACAGATTCAAACTAGATCCTTTCCATCAATCCAGGAATTGAATGCTGAGCTAAGACCCAACCAATGTACATAGAATTTTTAGCCTATCTTACGTAAAATCTTCTCTACTAGATAATGCTGAGGATAGCTTGTTAGTTTGAATTCTTCCGAGATATAACCTGCCTTCAATGGGCTGGCCGCTAAGGTCTTCCAGCAAATAAGTAACAGGCTTGCCTAGTTTCACTTCTTTGATATGAACGTTGCTTCACGTCCGTAGGTTTTGCCCTCCACGTGTCCCCCGGGTGGTGTTAAGGAAGCAACAGTGATAAGATGCCGCCGTACTGCCCATCGGGGCCTCACGGTCATGACAGTAGAAATAACACGAAAAGTCCTTCTAAGGACTCGTCATTGAATACTCGGACCTTGGACCCTCAACTAACGGTTTGACATCTTAACATTGAGGGCATTAGTAGAGCTAAGTGTGATTATTTATCCAATATACTCATGGAACAATCAGTAGATGTATTGGCACTACAAGAAACTCACACCGAAGATAGTACTCAGTTGTCTAATAGGGGTAAAATTTCTGGATACAAGATAGCGACGGAACTGCATCATCTAAAATATGGTATTGCTATTTATATTAAGAATGACATTGAAGACTCTACTGTCTTGCCTTCTGATATACGCCAGAATGTATTCTCAGCTTCCATCAAGATACAGAATGTTACCATCATGAACTTCTATAAACCTCCACTGGTCGGCTGGCCAGATCCTGTCGCACTTGTACCTGATGAAGATAGTGTAATACTTGGTGATTTCAACGGCCATCATACTTCCTGGGGATATGACAGAAATGATGATAATGGGGACAAGTTGTTTGAATGGATGGATTTAAATAATCTCGCACTGATATTTGATGTTAAAGACCGAGGCACATTCCATTCAGCTCGTTGGACTACTCTCCTGACCTATGTTTTGTTTCACAAGACCTAATGACTCCAACACCACAAATCCGTAGACAAGTTCTGAATGACTTCCCGCGCAGCCAAGATAGACCCATCATTTATAACATCGGTATTCATATACCTGTAATAAGATCTGGACTCCAACTTCCAAAAAGGTGACTGCGAAATGTACGCAAGATGTACTGATGCTAATGTTCGATGGGTGCAACCAACCCCTGAGAACTATGACCGGTGTGTTGGCTTGATCAAGGCTGCTGCCAAAAGAAGCATTCCTAGAGGAGTCCTAAAAGACTATATCCCTGGTTGGAATGAAGAAACAACTCGTCTAAGCTGTGAATTTGAAAAATACAGCAGCCGTAGAAAGCAATTGAAGTGCTGAAATCCTTGGACAGTGCTAGAAGAGAGAAATGGTCCAAGACAGTTGAAAACGTGAATTTTACCCACTCAAGTTGGAAGCCATGGTCCCTCATACGAAAACTGAACCCAACGTCTATACCATCGAGAAAGCAATCAAGTATCAATGTATAATCCAAAGCTAACCACCTTGTTTCTACATCTAGGACTGAAGGACAGAAGAAGTTCAGTAGAATGATACGACTGGAATTCAGCCATTTAAAACAAGAAGTCCAACCACATCCGTTGTACTCACGCCCATTTTCTTTAGAAGAGATACAAAAGGGTTTAGATGGTCTTCAGACTGGCAAAGCAGCAGGATTTGATGGTGTGTACCCAGAGTTCCTCAAGAAATGTGGCCCAGCAACAAAGCGATGGCTTGCCACCTTCTTCAGTTCCATTCTGCATTCAGGACGTCTGCTTCCATCTTTCAAGAAGACCAAAATTATTGCAATGTTAAAACCAGGGAAGGATCCTAAGCTACCTCAAAGCTACAGACCTATTACCTTACTTAGTATCACCTACAAACTACTTGAAAGGCTTTTACTGAATAGGATTGCTCCTGCAATTGAGTCACTGATTCCTGTTGAAGAAGCTGGATTTCGCCCAAATCGAGACTGCTGCAATCATGTCCTTGCCCTATCTTCCTATCTAGAAGCTGGTTTTGAGAAGAAGCTCAAACGTGTTTCTGTCTTCCTGGATCTTTCAGCAGACTATGATACTGTCTGGAGGAAAAGACTTCTCCTCAAACTTATATAGGCAGTTCCTTGCATTAAAATAGTCACCCTGATTGGCAATATGCCGATTAACAGGCTATTTCAAGTGTTCACTGAAAATGTAAGAAGCAGGTTCCACACTATTAATAATGGTCTGCAACATGGATCAGTTCTATCCCCTCTGCTATTCAACTTGTATACCCATGATCTGCCTGAAACTCGATCCCGAAAATTCATCTATGCGGGCGATATACATCTTACAGTCCAAAATACAACCTTTAATGAGGCAGAGGATATAATGAATGCAGATCTTCAGAAGATGGTTAATACTTCAAGAAGTAGCGCCTCCAGCAAGTGCCTCAAAATCTAAAGTTGCCACATTCCACCTTAAGAACCTAGAGTTAAGTTTAGGAATCAATACCCAATGTACAACAGATGTCTTAAGTAATTAGGCATAAGATAGAACAGGACACTGACTTATCAACAACATACAGAAAATTACTGCTGCAAAACGAAAAAGTCGCAATAACCTACTTAGTAGGTTAGCTGGAACATCATGGGGCGCTGACGCCAGCACGCTCAGGACTACCGCTCTGGCTGTCGTATATTCTCCAGCTGAATATTGTGCAGGCATGTGGTTGAACAGCTCTCACTGCCAACTCGTAGATATACAACTCCGCCAGGCAATGTGCATCATCTCTGGTACTCTACGTTGCACCCCTACCCAGTGGCTACCTGTACTTTGTAATATCGCTCCACCCCATATAAGGAGAAAGCAAGCTCTTGTTCGCATGTGGTACAGGATCAAAGAAAATGCTGAGCTTCCTATTCATCAGGATGTCATACGGCTCTCTACAAAGAGGTTGAAATCCCGAAAGCCAGCATGCAAAATGGCTATTGATATTTCGTCCACTGAGTTCAACCTCCGAAATGCCTGGAGAGACGAATGGCGAAACTCCTCACCTCGCGGCCTACTTCAAGTCTGTGACCCCACCACAAGACTTGCTGGTTTTAATCTTCCTCGGGCAGACTGGTCAAGGCTCAACAGAATCCGATGTGGTACTGGTCGAACCGGTGCAGCGCTGCACCAGTGGGGTTGGATAGATTCCCAACGATGTGACTGTGATTTTGAAATGCAGACTATCGAGCATATTGTGCAGGAATGCCCTCTGTATTCATATCCCGGCGCCTTGGATGATCTCCACTCAGCAACTCCTGATGCAATAGCGTGGATTACAGACCTTCCTGTCCAAATTTGAAGAGATGGTCCTAATGCTGTGAATAGTGTTTATTGTACATAGTGTAAATAATTCTTTTCTGTCTTGTAAGCATCATACGCTAAACAATAAATAATAATATGAAAAAACCCAGTGCTCCAATTGGAAGTATAATCTTTGTCGAAAACGGACTATTGTTTAGTGATGCGAACGAGGTCGCCTATGTGAAGGCGGTGACGTCTAGGATCGACTGATTTGATGGGATTAAAGAGCCTGTCCAGCCGTGGAATAATTTTAGTTACGAGATGAGGCCTTGTGCCAGTGGTCCTGTGTTTGGTATCGTTGTAACGCGTCACCAGTCACGAGGCGATAGGACCCCTGCGCTGTAAACTCTCGCCACATGCGTGTTTTTAACGTTCGATTGAAACGCTCTATCACACTTGCTTTTACGTTGCTGTACGAGGTGTACACCTCACCGTTGTCCGGTCCCAAGCCCGGAATGAGAAAGGAGGATATATAGCTGGGTTGGCAACTGGCTTGTATAAACAGCTAACGCCGAGTGTTGAGCGGCGGTAAATAACTCAACTCCAAAGGTTGGCCGACGGCTTTGGGCGGATGATTCTCCTTAGGATTGGGTGTTGCCCCCAGTGGAGGAAATGCCACTAAAATCCAATGTGTTCCGACCCAACAGCAAAGCAGGCGGAGGAGGAACCGCTGTGGAGGTGGAAGAGGTCATGCCAGACGGATTGGCCTTAAAGGCGCAACTCAATTATATTTTGCGTCTGCGGCGTTCCATTGCAGTTCTGGTGTTGGAAGCTGCATGTCTCATGCTCTATGTGCCACAGTGAATGGCTCTAGGACCATAGTGTGTGGGTCACTCACTGGCAAGTTGCGATCTACCTTAAACAAACTCATGCCTATGGCATTCTCTCCTGCTATTTCTCAACAAGCCCACTGGCGATGGGATATGTATGACGAAAGCAGGTTTGGGTAAACTGGAGGCTTCTAGTCTGGACCTGCACGTTGGCGGCAGATGTGTGATGGTCGCCTTCCTGAGACCTGTGACTACTCAGTGATCCAGTCCTACATCTGCGAACGGGCAGGGCTATTTAGTATCACCGCTGCCCACCCCGAATGAGAAAGGCCCTAGAAAATGTGGGCTAAACATCGGTAGTCACTTCCAAAACCTGTCTGGGAATTCGCCCTCAGAGGGTTAACCCAACTTGTGGTCAAAATCATGAAAGAAAGATATCTACGTTCTTCACTTTTGGTGCATGGTACGTCAGAACATTATTAGACAACGATAACGGCTCTCATCAGCCAGGAGCTGAACAGACTTAACTTTGATGTAATTGCTGTCAGTGAAATCAGATTCGAGGAAGAAGGAAAAATAATTGAGGCTTTATCAGGCTACACCATCTTCTGGAAAGGAAAGGAGGAAAATGAACGTCGCATCCATGGTGTGGGTTTTGCTGTACAAACCAAATTGGTGAATGATCATCGACTCGTTCCCATTGCAGGAAATGAAAGACTCATGACTCTCCGCATACCTCTTGAGGAGGCAGGTACATTACTCTCATCTCTTCATATGCCCCAAATCTTACGGATGACGAGGATTCTAAGAACCGCTTCTACCACCAACTGAACACAGTCCTCACTAAGGTGCTTGCTACAGGCAAGCTTGCACTACTAGGAGATTTCAACGCCAGTGTGGGTAAGGACAACCTCTTGTGGGGAAAAGTCATGGGTAAACATAGAATTGGGAACTGCAATGCTAATGGTCTGTTACGTCTTGGCCTGTGTGCTGAGCATGAGCTCTTTATCACCAACACCCAGTTCCAACTGCCAAATCGCTTCAAGACCACATGGATGCACCCACACTCTTAACACTGGCATATGATTGATTATGGCATTACCCGACAGTGCGACAAGAGTGATGTCCTAATCACGAAATAAACCGGAATATTGATGACATATGCACAGATCTTAAACTTCTAATAAGTCGATTCAGGATTTCTATCCATAAAATGCCACGCACCTGTTTCATGAATCAAAAAGGAATAAGTTTAATATATTTGCAAGTTTTTCATTTCTTAAATTGAAACCAAGGATATCCATTTCTATTTTGGCTTTGTTATCTACTTTACGATTTACATATCATCACGCTGAAGAAGGTATCAATGACATAACGAAACAGGTACGTTTAATCATTTATTTGGCGGCAAAAGTAGGAACTACTTGCAAAAATCCAATGTCTGCAGTCCTTACTTGAAATGAAAACAGATAACACACATTAATACAGTTTTCAATTAACACTGGTTATCAGACAGATTCTACACACAACCAAATTACACGGGGCTACATAACCGCGTTGACGCAGCCACTAAATTGAGGAACCAACCACCAACAGTACTGATAAGGCGGATTACTAGCAGAACATCAGCCATGAGAAAGAGGAGACTTATCTTCTATGGTCAGAATGGACAACAAGACACTGACTTCAAGAATCTTCAACATCATTTCTAGAGGGAAGAGGACAGACGCCAAATAGACGAGACTTGTTCGATAATACCTCGAATTTTTATAAATTGATCCCAAAGATATATTCAACAGGGATATATTTACAATGCTGATTGGAACATCCGACACTCTACAGTCATTGACAACTAAAACATTGCGTCCTGTAGTGGGAGTGACGTGGACTCGGGAAAAGAAAGAATAATGGGCTATGAAGAAAGTTCGCCAGAGTTAGGAACCACGTGATCCAAGAGGCCTCAACGAACCACGAATAAGTGAGGAAGGAAGCATCAATTACGGAATAAGTGAAGGTGCTGATTTGTCCCATCTCACTATCAGATGTAAACACACCAGAGCGCGTATTATTTACACTCCAAGTAATATATAGCAATAGAGGGTCATAGTAACGCAGACAGTTCTTGTGACGTATGAAATGTGTTCAGTAAAAGAAAACCAGAAGACGGAAACACAATCAACACAAGGTCACAAACACCACCTCGAAACACAATCCAAAGAATGCAAACAACTCCCACCGATCGGTTTGGTGCGAGCGTTGATGAGTGCCTGCCAACTACGAAACCTTAGTACTAAAAGTAATTCTTCATTCGTTGGCAGAACTGCCACAACGTACCTCTACAGCAGGCAATCCATTCGCGCCCTATGAAATGTCATACCCCTGACACATACAATGCAAGCGAAATCAACCAAGATAAATGTAGATACCAGGTTTCTAACTTTCGTTAGCTAAGTTTTGCTATTAATGATTAGGAATGAAAATATAATGAATGAAAAGTTATTGCCGCCAAATGGCCAGTTGGTACATTCATACTTAATACATTAATTCATTAGCTCGTGATATTATGGTTATTTATTTAGCGTATGGCATAAGTAACATATATACAATTAAATATGATACAATAACAAGAAACAATTTCAAATAGAAATGTCCAGTCCTTCGATCCACTTTAGTGCTGCCTCTGATGGGATCAAGAAATCAGCCCAGCTACCCGAGTAGGCTCTCAGCTTGCAGCTGCCGACGATATGAGCGATGGTTTGCCGTGGAGCACCACAGTCGCATTCTGGTGACATTAAACAGTTCCACTTGTAGAGTGAGTCCCTGCATCTTCCATGGCCTGTCCGAACTCTGTTAAGAGTGGCCCACTGCCTGCGTGGTAGATGGAATCCACTAGCAATTTGCGCACCAGAAAAGATGTTGTGTAGGGACAAGTCTGTGGAAGTTTCCCAACGGTCTTTCCAAACTTTCACAGCGTCGAAGTTGTTGTGAGCCATGTCGGTAGCATCACGCAAAGGTGGATGGCGTGACTTCAATCTTTGAAGATTGAGTGCAGGGATGTCTTCTTGTATGGGTAGTTCAGGATTTCTGCAGATTTTTTGGTACTCTCTTAATAGGGCATTCGATCTGCGCAGATCAGGTGGAATTATTCCCGTGAGCAGCGGGAGCCAATGGATTGGCGTGGATCTGATTGTGCCCGAAATAAGGCGCATGCTGTTGTTTAGCTGCGTGTCAACATATCGGGTATACGGGCTATTTAACCATACTGGAGAGCAGTACTCTGCACTGGAGTAAACCAGACCAAGGGCAGAATGTCGTAGAGTGCTTGCAGTAGATCCCCAAGTGGTCCCACACAGTTTCTGAAGAATGTTGTTCCGAGTTTTCAGTTTCTTTGATAAGTGCAATAGATGTTGCTTGAATGATAAAGTGCGATCTAAGGTTATACCAAGATATTTAGGAAACCAGTTATGACGAAGAACTCGGTTACAGAAGCTTATGTTCAATTTGCTGTTAGCCAATCGGTTATTTAAGTGGAAGCATGACACTTCTGTTTTACTTGCACTAGGACTGAGTCTCCATTTCTTGAAATAGACCTCTAGAGTGGACAGGTCCCCTGTGAGGATTTCCTCAGTTTTCTTGAGATCTTGGTGCTGTGTGGCTAGTGCAAGATCATCAACATAACAGAATTTCCTGCAATTTGTCTCAGGAAGATCAGAGATGTATAGATTGAACAGTAGAGGGGACAGAACTGATCCTTGGGGTAAACCATTCTTGAGTTTTCTCTCTGTGCTCTTACTGTTGTCTGAGTACACCTGGAATCTCCTGTCACTTAGCATGTTGTTGATAACCTGAACGATGGTTCCGCAAGGTATGACTTTGAGGAGCTTGTAGATCAAACCTTCTCTCCAGACAGTATCGAAGGCAGCAGTGAGGTCTATTATGGTATATTGCTGTATTCAGTCCCTGATTTAGTTCTCTTCTCTATGCGATAACGCTCACATCTCTAACCACATAGCGTGCACTCGCAGTCTTGTGTTGCTTCGTGGTAACGCGCCGTCGCACAGAGTTTGTCATGGAAACCATGTATAGGCATTCATGCTAAATCATGTCGTAGCTCCTGGTTTGGGGCGGTCCATTTCCTCTCCAACATCGCGGCAGTTGTGTAGAATTCCGGCCATATTTCTTCACATATATTTTAAACTTGATATGTTTAGTTTTATTAAAATGTTGCCCGCCTAACATTGATGTTAATTCCCCACTCTATGATATTTATATTGTTTTTCCTTTATGGTTAATTATAATAAGTTCGTTTCTAATCATTACCACCATCAAATATTGAATTTCTACACAAACAATTGAATATTTCCAAATTCTTTACTTGTTCCGTATTCGTTCATGCACCATAAATCAGATTGCGATGAAACTTTGGTGAGTTGTTGTGCACACTTTTGCAAAGATTTCTGAGTCTTAAATTCATTTTGAAATAGGTGGCGCTAATAGTTTCTACAAAATGTGGCCTAACCACGCGCGCCAAAAAACTTTCTGATAAATTCATATACGCACTAGATGGATAAAATTGTGTATCCATATGGACTTCAATAAACAAAATTACGACACAAAAACTTTATTTCTGTTATTGGCATCGCAATAAATTCTTGTTTTGAAGCCTTTGATTGGGAAGCATGGCGACATTCTTGGTTGTTAAGCACGACGCATTTGGTTTGAAAAGAACCGCAGGGCGGATCATTTAGGAACAGGAAGGCTTCCCTGTCGTCAAGGTAAGGAGTTTAGCAAGTGAGGACACACTGAAACAGTGCACGTTTGCGCGAGACGCATCATTCAGGAACGGGAAAGCTTCCCTGTCAACAAGGCGAGAAAGAATTCAGCAAGCAAATCTTACAAAGGAAGTGGTCCATACATACACCCTCCGAAATGTTGTTAAAAATGGCGGCAAGTGACAGACCTCGTGTTTCAGTAGCTCTGACATATTACAGTGTTTTAGTGGTATTTTACCTGTTCAAGTGTACTATATGGTGTGCAACTGTGCCTGAAAATATTTCCGACCGCAGTGATGTGTCGTGTGATCAGAAAATTCTGTGGTACTGCGCAGAGAGACATTTTACTTTCTCGACCGCTGCAGCTTGTAACCTCCCAGTGCTCCGCCATGTTTCCACCACACCTCGTGGACCTGTACAACGTTGCCGTGCTTCCTCCAGTACTGTTTACTTGATACTACTACTACTATCAGGTGACATTCATTTAAACCCAGGACCCCTTAACCTCTACTACCAGAACGCACAAAGCATCAAAAATAAACTAACCGACTGTATAGCAAATATAACCGAAATCAATCAATTTGATATCCTCTGCCTCTCAGAAACATGGTTGTCAGACTTCGTATCTTGTGGGGAACTTCCGTTTTCATCTGAGTTCAATGGGTTTCGGCGCGACAGATCGTCAAGGGGTGGTGGTGTTGCAATCGCAGTTCATAACGAACTGAAGGCAAAACATCGGCCTGACTTAGAAACTTCCTGCGAAATAAAATGGGTTGAGATTATTATCCCAAAAAGGAACAATTTACTCGTAGGTTGCTTCTACCGCCCACCTTCCAGCAAAATTGACACCTTAGAAGAATGTTTCAACTCTACTGTTCTTGCCCTCAATGAAGAAAATGAAATAGTGTTGCTAGGCGATTTTAACTCCCATATCTCCTGGACATCAATAGACAATGGTACCATACACTCTCCCCAAATAGATACTTTCATTTTATCAAATTTTATAAACGGTCTACATCTGAAACAGTTCAATCTACACCCAACAAGGAAATCCGAAACACTGGACCTCATATTTTCAACCCTGCGCAATGTCACTGTGACCGTTGGAAGAAATATCCTGAACACCGACCATAGCTCAATAGACGCCACTCTCCCCGTCCCAGCCAGCAGACATAAAAATAGCCCCACCACCGATAAGAAAGCTTTCCCTCTTTGGAGAAAGGTCGACTGGCAAGCTGTCAATCAGGATTTATCATCTCTACCCTGGTGCCTGCTAACAGCTGAGAGAGACGTAAACAGCGCAGTGGCCTTGTTTGAGGATTTACTTTACTCGGCCATTAAACAACACGTTCTTTTCTCCGTACCCAAATCCAACAAATACCCGCACTGGCTAAATCTAAAATAAAACTCGAGCGTGGTCAATGTGGAAATCAGTTCCTAATCCTCATACACGCAATGTATTTATTCACCTACGGAAAATTTCAAGAGTTCATATGACAGAAGATTACAACCGCTACATTTCTTCCATAACAGGAAATCTCAAGAATAAGCCGAAGAAGTTCTGGACACTTATATCATCCCGTAGAAAGACTCCCAGAATTCCACCTAACCTAAACCTCCATAATGAAGAAATCCCATTTGAATTGAGGTCCACACATTTCAATGAATATTTCCATTCAACCTTTTCAGTTCCCGTGCCAATCCCCAGTCCCCCTCAACTTACTAGCGTCTGTTCTGATTCACTGTCTCAAATTTCAACGACCCCCGATGAAATCCAAAATATTTTAAAAAGTCTGCCCGCAAACAGATCTACCGGACCATCAGACATAAGCCCTATATTCCTGAAAAACACCTCTGCATCTCTCAGCATCCCCTTATCCATGATACTCAACTGGTGCATGACTTCCGGCACTTTTCCTGACTCATGGAAAAGATCTGATGTCACACCTGTCTTTAAATCAGGCAGCAAGCATGAAATTTCCTCATACAGACCTATATCTATCGTCCCTATACTCTCTTTAGTCTTCGAAAGAATAATACATTGCCGTCTCCTCACTTTCACCAAACCACACCTCTCAGAAGAACAACATGGCTTCGTCCCTGGAAAATCATGTTTAACAAATCTGACTGTTCTGAACCATCACATAATTTCTGCAATAGATCAAAAATCTCAGCTAGATGTAATCTACGTCGACCTGGCCAAAGCATTTGATTCCGTGAACCATTTCCTTCTCCTCCACAAGCTTGCTTCACGATACAACGTACATGGATCCTTCCTATCCCTAATACAAAGCTTCCTGTCCAATAGGCAACAACGGGTAGTGCTTCCAGGGTCTGTATCGTCCTGGCTCCCAGTCTTATCAGGAGTAACTCAGGGCAGTATCCTGGGACCCCTTCTCTTCGTGCTGTATATGGACGATATAAACACATGTGTGAAAAATTCTCCGTGTTCCCTTCTTCTATACGCTGATGACCTCAAGATATTCAGAAAAATTTCCAATTCTGACGACCACGCTGACCTCCAGGAAGCAGTGAATACATGTACTGATTGGTTCAACAAATGGAAGTTATCCCCAAATCCGAAAAAGTGCTTCAATGTGCCTTTCTCACTACTGAAATCTGGAAATCAGGCGAACTATAAAAAATGTGGAAATAAATTGGATACGGTTTCTCAGGTGAGAGATTTAAGTATTATTCACGATGATAAACTGACATTCTCTCCCCACATTGACCATATCAAATCTCGCGCAATGCGCAGTCTCGGCATTCTATACAGATTCACAGAAAATAAAGACCTCACTGCACTTAAATTATACTTCACCACATATGTTCTCCCTATCCTAGATTTCTCTTCTCCAATCTGGTCTACTTCGGCTATAACCAATATTTCTAAATAGAACAGTGTCTTTAATTTCTTCTTATCAGTAGTCAAAGCTCGCAATCCTTCACTAAGGCACTTCGCCAAATCCGATATTCTAAACCAGCTCAATGTACTCGACCTGAGAAGCCGTCTACAATTTACTGACCTGTGTTTCTTACATACAATTATGAATGGTTACACAAAATGTAACATGCTCTTAAGCAACTTCCCACTTCATGTTCCCTCCCGTTCAACACGCCAGAACCATTTACACCACGTACCTCGCCCACGTCTTGAAGTACAGAAGCGCTCTATTTTCCACCGTCTATCTACCCTTAGCAACTCCCTTCCAAACATTGACATATTCTCTCCCTATCGAACATTCAAACATAACATTAGAAGATCCCTTTCACCCTCTTTTCCTAACCCCTCACCCTCCTAATCACTCACTACCCCAATCACTCCCTGCGTCCTTCCCGAGATTTATCCTTTCTGCCATCACTGCCAATTGTTACCTGTTATTGTTGTTGTTGTTATTGTTAATATTATTTGAAATTGTTAAAATATTAGTGTAAAATGACCTTTTCATGTTTGTATCTAATAATTATTAAATAAATAAATAAATAAATAAATAAATAAATAAATAAATAAATGAAAGAAGGATGGAATAGATGTTACTCTAAAAGTCAATGAAAATATTACATATCGATGCCGGATAAAAACGAGGAGATTAAGTAAAAAACATAATTAATCATATCTACCGTCTATCTTATTGTAATTAATATATGAATCATATAAAAGGCAGATTAGAGTAGGAAGTTAAGTATCTATCAAACATTACCATCAATACATCGAACCCTGAATTATGAGGATCGAGATCACCGAGGAGGTCAATATATAGATCCCTTAATCAGGAGGATCGTGAACACCGAGGAGGTCAATATATCGATCCCTTAATCACGAGGATCGTGATCACCGAGGAGGTCAATATATCGATCCCTTAATCAGGAGGATCGTAATCACCGAGGAGGTCAATATATCGATCCCTTAATCAGGAGGATCGTGATCACCGAGGAGGTCAATACTTCGATCCCTTAATCAGGAGGATCGTGAACACCGAGGAGGTCAATATATCGATCCCATAATCAGGAGGATCGTGATCACCGAGGAGGTCAATACTTCGATCCCTCAATCATTAGGATCATGATCTCCGAGGCTGCTATTGCTTCTCCTTTCCTATCACACCCAGTCTTCGGACAAACATGCTGCACCAAGAAGGATCCGCCCAGTTGCATTCTTGATAACGTTGGAAAATCGAGTGGAAATTCGTCCACGGTCTCTCTTTCCTACGACATTTTCAAGGATAATCTGTTTCTCTAAACTCTACTTCCCACGACGCATTATGTGCCCAATGAATTTGGTAAGTCTTTCATAATGAACTCATTGGTATAAAATGACATCCAAGGTATGCGAAACATCATTTGCCAGCACCAACCTTCAAAAGAATCATCTTTTTTCCAGTTTCTATCATGTAGTGTACATGTCTCAGTTCCATACAGAAATACTAAACTGCGTACTGTGTGATAACGAAATAGGGCATTTTTTCATAAATGGGACACATTCTTCATAATATATTGGCCATAGCGGTTCTCTTCTGAATGTTGGTGGCTAGCAGAGCTGATTGGATCAGAAATAATTGAACGAAGGTATAGTATTTTTGATACAACTAAAATTTCTTGAAGGAATTTGGATTGGTACATTTTCCGGCTCTATCAAGATAACTTTGGTCTTATTGATATTAATCTGCAGTCCAATATCTGCACTCACAACTTTGACACGAGCAAGGATGTCGGTCATGTTCATCTCATTAATAGCTGCACAACTGCACAATGAAAGTTAGATATTTTCTTACCACCTACAGGAATGCTACAAACCCTTCCGTCCAGTGCATCTCTTAAGTTGTATTCTCCATAAATATTAAAGAGCAGCGGTGGCAGTATACAACCTTGACAGGCATCATTCTGATCTTCAAATATTCAGACAGGTTTCCATTTATTCTAACGAATGCCTCATCTTCTCCTTTTGAACACACAGTCAAGGGCTTTGCAATAATCAAATAAGCAGATAATAACAAGAAGCTGAAATTTTCTGCATTTTTCAATCAGCTGACGAATGTTTAATATCTTTGGCTGATACCTTTACCTTGGACAAATCCAGCTTGTTCAGGGGGATCAGGAATGCAAGGAAGCTTGGGGACTCTCACGCAAAATGTAAAGCATGATCTTACTCGCATATGAAATGAGAGCCAAGGTCCTGTAATTATCAAATTTCATTGTGGACCTCTTCTTGCACAAAGGAACAAAAATCTATGCAGGTGGCCATATTCCAATTCTCCTGATTTTGTTGCAAACATCCGTGATGATCTGCACACCTGTCTCATTCAGATGCTCAGCTGTTATGTTAATTTAATAAGGAGCCCGTAGATATCGGGTTCGTTACAAAAATCCGTATGAGGTACATGTTAACTATACAGTACCTTGACTTGGAAGCAGAGATGGGAACGTTTCTCCTCAGTAATACAAGTGATAAATCCTGTCTTAAGGACAGATGGTTCTGAGCGCACCATGAAATAATGCCAAAACTTCCAAACCACATTTCTTGTTGTGTCTACAATAATATTGCAGGTAGAAATACAAAATATTTACCATTATGAGTCCACGCCAAGCTGATTCCAATGAAAAACTATTTATGGAAAATAAGCAGGTAGCTGTCTCTATGGACTTCCATCGGCCCTTCTTCCAAGAAACGAATCCATGTCTTAATAATAATGTCCTGCGGGCATACGAAATTATCCAATATCCAGTCTCAAAATCAGGACATGGACTCCAGAACACAGCATAATTTGGAACTTGGTACGTGTTGAAAAATACAAATTACATTTTCTTTATATGCTTCTTCCCCTATTCCTCGTTTTCAACTACACCCGCTAGTACTCAGAAGCATAACCTGTTGCCGTCATGTTTCTAATAAGAAGAATAAAGTTGATCCTTCCAAGTACATGAGGTCTTTAAAATTTGACGGGTCATTATTCTACACAAATGTAATTTGATCGATTCCATGCTGTCTACAGACCTACCGCACACGAAAAAATCTTATATATCTTCCTAAGTTGGTGAATTTCTTTTTTTTCCTGTGTTCGCCAACCTCTAAGAGTCAGCCGTGTTTTGATGCATATCATTGCTTCTTGTAACATGTGCCACGTCTCCTTCCGCTCTATCAATTGACTGAAGTTGTAACTACTTCTATAACATAAAGAATGTGGAAAATATCTCAGGCTGGAATGAATTTACGAACTGATGTATGTTTTAGGTTCTGGAACTTTAAGATCACTACCGTAAGGCATTTAATTCACCCGTCTAGCTTAGATAAAATCCATATTTCCTTGCAATCGGTCTTCAAGGTGAGATAGGACCCTGCAACACTGCCTGCTTGAGAATAAGCATAGGGTGCATCCTCCTTCCTTGCTTATTTCTTCGCATAAGCATTCATTACCTCATCTAATCATTATGATTGTGGACTCACCTTATTTAGCAGTACGAATACTGGGGATCCTAATAGAATCATGTGTTCGTTTAGATTCTCGGGATTATCTTTCTTGGGTAGATATATTTCAATGGACTCTGTAATATCAAGAGCTCTGCACTGTAAATCGTGGTGTATTATCTTTAGTTCTATTGTATATTGGTCAAACGATTGATATTGTCGTGAGTAGTGTGTTTTGGCCGGTTCTATATCCACCGCCACTGCTCCACCACACAAGATGGCGGCGGTGTGATATCTCGCGAACCCAAGGTCGGATTTTAACAAATGAGGTGTCGTTGTACTCGGGCTGACACCCCCTTTCCAATGGACAGCATATTTCCACCCCAAAATAAAACCTACCCTACTAGGTGGTGAAATTGTAATTTTTAGAAAATCTCGCTTTTCAAGTGCAACATGTGAGAGTTAGAATGCCAATATGGAATTAAACGTTATTCCGCAAACCAATAATCAAAGAGGGGCATATTAGGCCTTGAGGCGAGAGCCCCTGTCATTGTTGACGAGTCCCTGAGGACGGGTCCCTGTTGACAGGTCCCTGTGGACGAGTCATTGTTGGCGGGTCATTGTTGATGAGTCCTTGTGGACAAGTCCTTGTTGACAGGTCATTGTCGACAGGTCATTGTGGACGAGTCCTTGTTGACAGGTCCTTGTGACGAGTCCTTGTGGATGAGTTTCTTTGGACTGATCCCTTTGGACCGGTCCCTTTGGACTGGTCCCTATGAACTAGCCCATGAATTTTTTTAAATTATGTCAAAGGGCCTTACTACATTTGCGTGTAAAGCAGTGTGTTGAACTGACGTTGTTCACCAATCCCCCACTACTATAATGTGATAACGATATGAAAGGAAAGTGACGAAATACATGTGAACATGTGTGAGATGACATTATTACCGTCCTGCTTGAAAAAAGTCACATTCTGTTTTGGTTCATACGTGAGAAAATGCAAGTTCATGTGTAATATGACCTAACACACAGGTGGTCACCTGTGCACGTGCACGATAAGAGCTAACAAGTTACATTCTGTTTAGTTCGTACGTAACGTTAGGGCTAATGCACACACCCTAGTACACGAGGCGCATGCCATTTGAGGGCAGGTCAAGGGATCTAACTTGGTGGATGGATGTGTTCTAACGAGTCATTTGTAGTTGAAAGAGAATAATACATATTCTTAAGATGTTAAAACTGAAGAGATTGTACGTGCAGTAAACCGACTTGTTATTTCCTGTGTCATATTACAGACATGACGGAGAGCGCACAGATCTGTTGCTATGACTAACGCTGCAGTAATTTGAAACCCCAGGTGTTCATCAAGACAATGGGTGATGATCATGCAAAGTTAGCAGTCATTGGATATTACACAGGTGTTCCTTCCGGTGTCATGTTGCTGATATGGCAGAGAGCGCACAGTTCTATTGCTATGAATAACGCTGCAGTAATTTGAAACTCCAGGTGTTGATCAAGACAATGGGTGATGATCATGCAAAGTCAGCAGTAATCTGATACCACACAGGTGTTCCTAGTGTACTTTGGACTCTCAGCTGTATTGGGAAAGGAATTGCAATGATCTGCAAAAAACTGCTGTCACGAGCGATGAGAGTTTATATAAGAGAGGTATCATATATTTCCCTACTGTCAGTCTTTATTACTCTCTTTGAGTGAACAGTGCTCTGTTACTGCTCAAGAGTTGTAAAGAAGCCTTTTTGGTAGAAAATCATTAAATTATTTTGCAAGGTAAGTACTTATTATTAATGGATTGTAATCTTTTATTACTAATTGATGTTGAAGTTATTGATTGGAATGTATTTATTAAATGATTGATTGATTGATTTGTCTACAGATAATTGGGTACCTGTAGGTTACCAGATTCCTACAATCTCTTCATTCAGTGGCAGCAGTTGATAAATTATAAAAAGGTAAGTGCCCCTCTAATAACTTTTAAACAGTTAGAGTGATATTTTCCAAGGTCACCACTACATGTCAGTGAAAATGGTATATTTGGCAGTCAAAAGTTGGAACTACTTGAACATGGTGTGTAAAGCAAATTTTGTAGGTTAGGTTTTGATTACCGCTCTATTAAGTCCGAATGTTCATTGCTAGGTGTCAGTGACAGACGGAATATTTAGAGACTTAACCCCAGTTTACCTAACATAACCTAACTTTACCTAACTTAACCTTGTCACGTGACATGTTTTACACGTTTTGACTTCCTTCATGACTATGACGTCACACTTAGCTCACTTAACTGGTGGCTGCTGGTTTCTAACACGTGACATGTTCTACAAGTTTAGACTTGTTTTAAGACTGGCTATGACGTCACACCTAGCTCACTTAACTGACGACCGCTGGTTTCTACCACTCTATCAAGTTCCAATGTTCACCGCAAGGTGTCAGTGACAGTGGTATATAGTAACCCCAGTTAGAACTATATAAAGTTAGACTTGATAGGAGTTCACAGATGATCGATTTTAATACCCTGCTATAACCATTGACGGGAATGTAATTAAATTATTTATATTTTACTTTGTTTTATCTTTTATTAACATTATGATTTCTTTCTTTTATAGGTAATTTCGAAAGTGATCATAATGTTCAAGTGTGGTGACTGTAAGAAACAGTTCTCAAGACCTGACAGCCTTCAACGACACGCAAATGTTAAACATGACATTAATATGTTTGTGTTCTGTCATTGTGCTATGACATTTAACAGATAGGATAGTCTTGGACGGCATGTAAATTTAAAGCATGTCAGTTCATCACCTTTTTCATGTTCAGTTTGTGATCTTGGTTTTTGTGCTGTAAAGCAATATCAATCCCACATGGTTGAAGTGCATGGTGAACAACAGGAATTAAAAACTGTAAAACCATCAACTAGCACGGAACCTTTAAACGAATGTGATGCTCAAAAGCGTAAACGTTCTCAAGATTGTGAAAATAGTTGTGCAACAAAAAGAAAGAAGAATGGTGAACCTTCGATAACGCATTGTGATATATGTAATATTGATATACCTTCTTCAATCATTCATGGACATTTACGCAGTATTCATAATAAAAATAACGCTTGCCATGAAAGAAATTCTGGAAATATTCAACAAATTGGTAGTGCATTTAAAAGTCGAATTGCTAGTAATAGACTTTATAGTAAAGAAATAACTCAAAGTATTGAGTCATTTAAAAAAAATGTTCAACCTACTGTGTTTGGCTTGGTAGGTAATGTTTTATTAGAGCATAAAACAAATAAAATGAATTTTGAACTTTTTGGACTCCATGTAAAAACTGGGAGCGAAGGTGAAATTACGGATATCAAATCTTTTAATACAAAAACATAATTGTTAGCGAATCAACTAATATTAGTGATCTGTCTGTCAGTTAGGTAGTCAGCCAGAAGGCTGGTTGGATCCTCAAAAGCACCGTCATTAGGTTATGTGGGTAGATACCCACAAAAACCCAAGGCAGCGCCATATTGAGGCGTACTAGGCAAGATGAGGAGTGAGGTAGATTGCTATTGCTTTCCTCACTGAGTCAGAACAGCAGTACTAACCCTATGAGTAGATTCTTTCACAGCATCCACAGGCACTGACTGAGACCTGAATGTCATTACTAAGCACCACCCATACCTCAGTAGCTTCCATATAATCACAGCCATGAGTGAGACTGAGACATCGGTGAAAAGCCACATTTTACTCTAGCCTGTGCCAACAGACAAATGCAAATGTACTGCATTGATCAAGGGATGGCAAACAGGCATAGTGATATATACCAAAATATTTCAAGTGCTATCATTGAGGTGGATTAATCCAATGTAGTGGACGGTACTCTAAAGCGAATAATAAATACATGCCTAGCTACAACCCTTGCGAAGAGTCAAAGTATATTGTCTACCTCGATGCAAATAACCAATATGGTTGGGCTATGAGTCAATATCTACCACTGAAAGATTTTCGCTGGCTGACGCAACCTGAAATTGATGTCTTACATGTTGACACTGTTAATGATAACGATGATAAAGGATATATTTTAGAGGTAAATCTTGAGTACCCTAAAGAGTTACCTGATGATCATAATGATTTACCATTTTGTCCTGAGAATATGAAATCTCCATACATCACATCACGAACAAAAATGTTAATTACTAATGTAAATGATAAATGTAAATATGTAATACATTATCAAAACTTGAAACAGTGTCCACATCATGGATTGAAATTAACTAAAATTCATCGTGTATTGCAATTTCATCAATCAGCATGGCTCAAACCGTATATTGATCTAAACAATAATTTAAGAACACTATCAACAAATGCATTTGAAAAAGATTTTTGTAAACTCATGAATAATAGTGTTTTTGGAAAGACTATGGAGTATGTTGATAAGCGAGTTTATGTAAATCTGATAACAAAGTGGGAGAATGATGGTAAAAGGTATGGTGCGAGCAACTTAATAAGCAAGCCTAACTTTCATAGCTGTTCAATTATTCATGAGGATTTAGTTGTAATACAAATGAATCGTCTTAAAGTAACTTACAACAAACCCATATATGTGGGTTACACCATTCTGAAATTGTCAAAAACACTTATGTATGAATTTCACTATGATTATGTAAAGAAAAACTAACTTGATAATGCTAAATTACTCTACACAGACACAGATTCTTTTATTTATGAGTTTAAAACTGATGATTTTTATGAGGGTATCAAAACTGAGCTAAATGGGTTTGATACAAGTGACTATCCCGAGGATAATATTTACCATTTACCTCTAGTAAACAAAAAGGTTCTTGGGAAATTTAAGGATGAATGTGCTAGTGTTATTATAGACACCTTTGTAGGCACAAAATCTAAATCATACAGCTATATGACAATTGATGATGTAGTAGTAAACAAGAAGTTCCGTGAAGAACTATACAGCCTACTTTTCATGCCAATGATTATTCTACAGTATATGAACCTGTCTAGAATAATGACGAAATTAAGTTGGTAATATCGAAATATCTAATTAGTTCAAAATATACCTGGTATAATGTATTCTAATAGAGCACTACAGTTGGCAGCCCTGGTGACTGAATATATTCTTAGTTCCACCTCTTAAGGTACAGAATACAAAATTTGGTTGAAGTCCAATGGACGTTACATGCAGTTAGACACTGGATCTATCAGCACGCGTAAAAGCATGTTGCCAACAATACCATGCGTGTGCTGGTCAGAAATAATCTGAATTATTATGATATCTTGTTGTGCCAATTTTGGATGAAATCCATTTGTTAGTATTGAAGTTACGTGTATTTTAAAATTGGACATATCAGCAGGCACAGAATCATGTTGGCAGCACCGCCTTGTATTAATTACTCCAAATTAATCTAGAATGTCAGGTGCTATACGTGTGCAAAGTATAGAGCTGTTGGCTTGCATCCTTTCTGATATATTGATATTAGGGTAAAAAGAATATAGACAGCATTTATTAACAGTTGGCAGCCCTGATTGCTCTTAACAATACTTATAGTCATATCTGTTATGGTACACATTGAAATCCAACTGATAGTATAGAAGTTACATGTATTTAAAAATTGGTACTATCAGCAGGCTTATAATCATGTTGGTAGAACTGACGTATATAAATTACTCCAAATTAATCTAAAATGTCAGAATATACGTGTGCAAATTTTAAAGCTGTTGGCTTGCTTACTTTCTGATATATTGGTATTTGGATTTAAAAAATAGAGAGAGCAATTATTAACAGTTGGCAGCCCTGGTGGCTCTTAAGAATACGCTCAGTCATATCTGTTTATGTACAGATATTACATACAAAATTTGGTTGAAATCCAGTTGATAGTGTAGAAGTTATATGCATTTAAACATTGGACCCATCAGAAGGCTTAACATTATTTTGGCAACACTGTCATGGTTGGCCTCCTGGAAATTAAACTGAAATAGTATTATCTACATGTGTGCCAATTTCGGAATAGCTCCCATGCATACGTTGCAAGATATCCAACATGGAGCTCAAATTTCTAGTGCGTTTTTTCAGCAGTTGGTAGCACTGACATCATTTTCAAATATGGACGTGAGCTATTCCGGTGCACATCTTTACTCATACTAAATTTGGTTTTGATTGCTGCAGCCGTTTAGGAGTTGATAGGGGGGGACACACACACAGCCAGACAGACAGACAGACAGACACACATTTTCCCGGATCGATCTCATAAGACTACTTTTTCCTCATTTTTGCAAAATGTGAAAAGTAGGCTAAAAAATTAAAAGGAGTGAAAAAGAATGTTGTTAGTAAAGAGTTTGATATAAGTGATTATAAAAACTGTATAGTTAGTAACCCACCTGTATTATATAAGAAAATGTGTGTATTTAGAAGTAAAAATCATCAGCTACATACCAATTTGCTGAACAAAGTTGCTTTAAGTAATGAAGACAACAAACGATTCATTATACCCAACACATTTGATACTCTTGCTTGGAGAAACAGTGGCATTGACGACTATTACTTTACTTAAGTCTAATGATCACTATATTGTAATATTTGTAGTGTGTTTTATATTGTAATATTTTTTTTTTTTTGTAAAAACTGTAAGTAGAATGTATAATGTAATCTACTGTAGTTTAGTAAAAATAAGATAAGTAATACATTTTAGTGTAAAATGTTTGTTTTTGTATATTACAAAAAAAAAGATTTTAAAAAATGTACAGAATGTGTGAACTAAACAAGGGGAATGTAAAAAAATGTAAAGTGGAAATTGTAAATAACCATGTGTGAAAAAGTGAAATGGCCATCACCATTTTAAAATTAAAAGACATTGTGATCTGGTAAACCTTGTTTTTATTTCACAACAACAAAAATGTACAGAATGTGTAAAACTAAACAAGGGGAATGTAAAATATGAAAAGTGGAAATTGTAAATATCCATGTGTGAAAGAAATGAAATGGCTATCGCCATTTTTTAAAATTGAAAGATATAGTGATCTGGTGAACCTTATTATTTATTTCACAACAAAAAATGTACAGAATGTGTGAACTAAACAAGGGGAATGTAAAAAAATGTAAAGTGGAAATTGTAATTATTCATGTGTGAAAAAATGGAAATGAAGAAATGGTTATCACCATTTTTAGAATTAAAAGATATAGTGATCTGGTGAACCTTATTTTTATTTCACAACAAAAAAAATGTACAGAATGTGTGAACTAAACAAGGGGAATGTAAAAAAGGGGAAGTGGAAATTGTAAATATTCATGTGTGAAAAAATGAAAATGACGAAATGGCTATCACCATTTTAAAATTAAAAGACATTATGATCCTTTAAACCTTGTTTTTATTTCACAACAAATATGGCTTTACAAAATAGAATATAAAGAAATACCAATTCCTCAATTCTTTTCAATGTTCATGTCCACTCCTCATTAACTTTCCTTTTATAGCACTAATCACAATGAGGGCTGCCAACCTCTCCCCCACTGAGACATCACAGGATGTCAAAGGTTGTTTAGCTTTTCAACGATACTTTATCCGCTACACATCTTAATGCAGAATGCCTATGGCGATAAGAAAGGTGCATGCTCGATCCAAAAGGATTAATAGGTATATCACCACGCTGCAAAGGTTCTTCAAGACAAGCTCCAGGACCACATAAATAATAACCAGGTAGGTAGATTTCGAAAGTCAAGTATTGAATTACTTTGTCAATGACGCCATTGCCAGTACAGGTCTGGCATATACTTTTCCATAGGTGGAGGAAAGGTTTGATCTTCCTCCTCCTCTGTGGATGATGTTTGTTGTTGCTGCTTTTTTCTCCATCACTCCCGTGGTATGAGGAAACAAAGTCTTTACACTGACTTGTATGACCGTGATACAGTTTGACCCTCAGGCGGCAGCACGCCGGCCTCTCACCGCTGAGTCCGTGGTTCAAATCCCGGTCACTCCATGTGAGATCTGTGCTGGACAGAACGGAGGCAGACAGGTTTTTCTCCGGGTACTCCGGTTTTCCCTGTCAAAATTTCATTCCAGCAACACTCTCCACTATCATTTCATTTGTCATTCATTTAATCATTGCCCCAGAGGAGTGCGTCAGGCCTCGGCAGCCGGCACAGTTCATATCCTCGCCGCTAGATAGGGGCTTCATTCATTCCATTCCTGACCCGGTCGGAGACTGGAAGCAGGCTGTGGATTTTCATTTTCATACAGTTTGACCAGTTGGCAAGTAGCACACTGTCGCATAGAGGGTATTTTTGCCATAGCCACTTGCATATGGTGATCATAATCCGTACATGGTTGCAATTCACTTAACACAGGGTCTTGAGTCCATGATTTTGGTACATGTTGCCAGATTTCATTCACGGCATTTGCTGCGACATAATAAATGAATGATTTTGGAAGAGCCAATAATTCTTCTTTGGTAAAACTGTCTAGTTTCTTTTTGCACACAAAGAACTTTCCAATCGCTTTATCGGTAGCATCCCCTTTCTCCATGGTATCACGTTGATGTTTACACGTCGCTTGTAGAAATCTCACTGGTGTCATCCACAGGTAAACCTTCAGTTTTAATTTTATTTAACAACTCCCAGCAGGCATTGGTGGTTAACCAATGAAACAATTGCCAGACCTGTGCCAGGGCTTTATGGGTAATATTGTCACAGGGGTAGCGGTCCATGAGTGTTTGCAGCGAGGGACAGCCCATGCTCATTAAATCGATACATTGACAGTAAGACGCTAAAAATGGTTGTAGCCAATGACGTTTTTCACTACCGTTCACGAATACCACATGGGCGGAGGACAAATGGGCTTTCATGACCATGTCCAGGTGCTTATATGAAATGGTTCCTTGATTCCACTCTAGTTGCATATGAGTTTCAATCCACTGGGTTTGTTTACGGTCTTTTTCACACAACAAAACAAACGCATAAGGTGGTTTAAACACTAAATGGGTAGCTTGCGATATCCAAAAAGTGTAACAATCAATGATGGCCACTTCCTTAAATATAAATTTGTTATCTCCAATTTTAAACCCTTGATAATCCATAATCAGTGTGCGCAACATGTTCACTCTTGTCTGGACCAAGTCCAACTGACCACAGACTGACGATCGTCCAGAAAGGTGTACTCATGACATTTACTTACATTCCATTCCATCACTGACTAGTCACTATTGAGGTTAGGGAAGGACAGGGGACATGTGAAATAATATTAACAACCACAAAATATTTTTTATTACATCATTTTATTATCATAACACGTCTTACAAGCTTTAGTCATTTTGGGGTAGGGACGATACCAACTCATACAACAATACAGTCTTTTGTGTTTGTAACGTCCATAGCACCGATGATGCCCCAATATCTCTAATCTAGACTTTTTTGACGGTGAGCTGCTCACCGAAGCACCGTTGACACCATACAGACCACATATATCGTAACTTGTTTTTACATTACTCAGAGGCATGAGTGAGGGATAGCTTGAATGACAAGGTATATTTCCCACCTCCAATCTGCATAGGTAGGCGGCAGGCGGGTGACTAGCGCTGATGTGCTTGCATAAGTTCATCGCTCTCTTGCCATGGGTCTATGGTTAGGTGAGCTAAGTGTGACGTCATTGCCAGTCTTAAGCAAGTCTAAACTTGTAGAACATGTCACGTGACAAGGTTAAGTTAGGCAAAGTTCGGTTATGTTAAGTGTGCTGAGGTTAAGTCTTTAAATATTTCCTTTCTTTGAGATACTTTCCAAAACCAAGAAAAAATCCACTAAATACATTGACAAAATTAACTTGTCAAATAAGCCAACACACAAAAAGCCGATATAAGCCAACACAAAAGCCAATACAAAAGCCAACGCAAAAGCAAATACATAAGCCAACATAAAAGCCAACACACACATGCCATTGTTTATTTTGCATGTCATAATCTTCTTTGGTACGTTGTAAGCTGTATATATCAACATACTGTTTAGTACATGCATCTGTAGAAAAATAACTTATCAAATAAGCCAACAGAAAAGCCGATATGTAAGCCAACACAAAAGCTAATACGCAAGCCAATACAAAAGCCGACACAAAAGCCAATACATAAGCCAACATAAAAGCCAAAACATAAGCCAATATATAAGCTTATGGTAAGTCACTCTATCACCAGAACAGTTATAACCTTTGTAGTGCGAACATCATACTGACAGGTCAGTTACTACTATGGAACTTACTACAAATAACAAAGGTAGGCAACGTGCACTGTATCAAGGCTACTCTTATAACTATAATCGTCAGAATGTGAATGGAATAATATTCTGGCGATGCTCGAAAGAGAGGTCAACAAAATGTCGAGGCAATCTAAAAAGTAAAAATGGAAAGGTTTTAAGTGTGAGTGTTCATCAATGTAGTGCTCCAAACAAACCACGGTTGCTGTTTAAAAAAATCATGAAAACGCTAAAAAGCAAGTTCAAGAAAACGATATTGCTGCTCAAGATAGTGTAGTGTGTGTTGATAAGTACTTATCATGTCCTCAAAAAGTCATGTTAGGACAGTTGTCAAAGTCTAAGAAACCCTCAACACTATCAACGTCAACACAGACTATGGGAGAGGTCTCTGTGGAAAAAAAAAAAGGAATTGAATAGTTTTAGTGATGTTGAGGATAAAGTTGACCGCAATGATGGTAATTATAATAATAGTGATAGAGATGCTGAGGATGATGATGATGATGATAAAGATAATGGCAATGCTCTGTTTACCCCTAAAAAGTCATTTGTTAAATTTGTTTACTGGAACAATCCCAGTAAGCTAATCCAGCTGCTTCAGAACTTGCATGCCTGCAAACAGGCTGGTCATACTAAATATGAGGAAGAACTATTGGATATATAAAATGAGCTTCGTCGTGCTAAAATTATTGTGTAATGAATCCATGTAACCGCTTAAACTATTTCTTAACAATACATGAAATATTTTCTACCACTTTGCTACCACTTTTCTAGTTTGCTACCACTTTTCTACCACTCTGCTACCACTTTTCTACTACTTTTCTGCCACTTTTCTACCACTTTGCTACCAATTGTCTACCACTTGTCTACCACTTTGCTACCACGTTTCTACCACTTTTCTATCACTTTAAACTGTACATATTAAATATAAAAGCCAACGCTAAATAATTCTATTACCAGAACAGATAGCTTGCCACGGTGGGTGAGTGGTTATAGTGTCGGACTACCAACCCCAAGATTGCAGGTTCGCTCCTGACCATGGTAAGTGATTTTTGAAAGGCGACAAAAATCACGACACTCATGTCATACGATGTTGGCATGTTAAAGAACCCATTTGAATTCAGTAGGCCGTGTTCAATGGCAAAATTAATCTCGGGATTTTCCGCCAAAACAAAGTTCCTCCATTCTCTACTTGAAAGCGCTGTAGTGTCAAGGAGTTTAGATACAGTATCTAACCTCCTTGACTTTCATAGCGTTCAAAGGAACGACGAAATTCGACATGCAAGCTACACTCTGGGTGTCAATTAACAAAGCTTGCACCAGGCACCCGAGGCCATACGATATTATATTATATTATATTACCAGAACAGATATAACCTTTGTAGTGAGCAAATCATACTAACAGGTTAGTTGCTACTATGGAACTTACTACAACTAACCGAGGTAAACAACGTGTACTCTATAAAGGCTACTCCTGTAACTATAGACGACAAAATGTAAAAGGAATAATATTCTGGCGATGCTCAAAACAGAAGTCAACAAGATGTCGAGGCAATATGAAAAGTAGAAATGGTGTGGTTTTAAGTGTGAGTGATCATCAATGTAGTGCTCCAGACAAAACACTGATGGTGTTAACAAAAAATCATCAGAATGCTAAAAAGTTAGTACAAGAGAATGATGTTGCTACTCAAAATAGTGCATTGTTTATCGAGCAACATTTAACCCCTGTTGTAAAAGTTATATTTAATCCATCTTCCACGTCTCAAATCATCAACATCACAGACTATGCAATAGGTAGTGTTGTTGTTTTAAGGGGCTGAACTACAAAGCCATCTGCCCTTGATATGCAAGTGGATCGAAAAGGACTAGATAGTAATAGACAAAAAGAAAGTTGTATTTTCTATATAACTATTGTACAAGTACTTACATTAAATAAATAAAAATAGTGTATGACTATTGTCTGTTTTTCTTAATTGCTATCCCCATGTCCCACTATTAATGCAATTGTTAACCATCAACAGTCTCTGACTATGTTCGGAAAGAGAGTGGTCTTAAACAATGCACTCCATCTATGGTTTGTGAACCGAGTATCATAATGAAACAGTGTGGCCAAGTCATGTTAAGGCAATAGTTATGTCAGATAAGGGATTCGAACCCTTGCTTCCTTGTACAGGAAATTTGATCTTAAGTCAAACACCTTAACAACTCGGCCAACCTAGCAGTTACTAATTTAATCAGTCTTGTGGACTTGAGTGTTTACAAAACTTTTTCCAGTATACATTGAATAAAACCAATTTCTTTAAAATAATGATAGCCATTTGTTCATTTTTACATTTCACACATTGCAAATTGCCAATTTTTCCTTTCCATTTTTTTTAAATGTCAGTTTGAAGTTTTTTGAATTTCATGATATGGAAGCACGGATTTTCCAATTTGTTGTTTACACATTTTATTTTTTATTTTGTATACCGTATGTCAAAAGTTCATATTTGCGAAACATGATTTTTTCATTTTAAGTTTTTGTAAATGGTGTTAAAGCACGCAAACATTTTAAGGTTATGTTTATACTTGCGTGCCGTTGAAGGTTGTCAGTTCTTGAAAACTGTTTATTACATTCACCACACTGGTCACTTTTCAAATTACCTATAAAAGATAGAAATCATCAATGTTAATAAAATATAAAACAAAGTAAAATATAAATAGTTTAATTATAATATGAAAATTAGAGTCAATGGTTATAGCAGGGTATTTAATTTAATCGTTTGTGAACTCATACTAAGTCTAATTTTAAGTTGTTCCAACTTTTGACTACCAAAATATATCACTGTCACTGACACCTAGCAGTGAACAATGGAACTTGATAAAGCATTAATCAAATCTAACCTACAAATTTAGCTTCACACCATTGTCAAGTAGTTCCAAATATAGTTAGTAGATATCATTGTCACCGACACCTAGCAGCAAACGCTTGGACTTAATAGAGCGGTAAGCAAACCTAACCTACAAATGTAGCTTCACACACCATTGTCAAGTAGTTCCAACTTTGGCTATCAAATATACCATTGTCACAGATCAAGCGGCGAACGTTCAAATTAATAGAGCGTTAAACAAACATTTTACTTGATCTCTTGTTTTTAAATATTTTAAATATTAGAAACCAGCGGCCTCCTGATAAGTGAGTCAAGTGTGACGTCATAGCCAGTCCTAAAGCAAGTCTAAACTTGTAGAAGATGTCACGTGATAGAAACCAACGCCCGCCAGTTAACTGGGTTAAGTGTGACGTCATAGCCAGTCTTAAAGCAAGTCTAAACTTGTAAAACATGTCACGTGACAAGGTAATGTTAGGTTATGTTAGGTGAACTGAGGTTAAGTCTTTTAAATATTCCCTATGTCACTGACACCTAGCAACGAACATTCGGACTTAATAGAGCGGTAATCAAAATCTAACCTACAAATTTAGCTTTACACAACATGGTTAAGTAGTTCCAACTTTAACTACCAAATGTACCATTGTCACTGACATCTAGTAGTGAACATTGGAAAATATCGCTCTAGCTGTTTAAAAGTTATTAGAGGAGTACTTACCTTCAATAATTTATCAACTGAATGAACTAGGTATAGGAATCTGCTAACCTTAGAGGTTCCCAATTATCTGTAAACAAATAAATAAATAAATAAATAAGTCAATCAATAAATAAATCAATCAATAAATACATTCCAAACAATAACTTCAGCATCAATTAGTAATAAAAGTCTACAATCCATTAAAAATAAGTACTTACCTTGCAAAATAATTCAATGATTTTCCACCAAAAAGTTTTTTTTGCAACTCTTGAGCAATAACTGTTCACTCGTAGCGAGTAATAAAGACATACAGTAGGGAAATATATGACACCTCTCGTATATAAACTCTTATCGCTCGTGGCAGCAGTTTTTTGCAGATCATTGCAATTCCTTTCCCAGTACAGCTGAGAGTCCAGAGTACACTAGGAACACCTGTGTGGTATCCAATTACTGCTGACTTTGCATGATCATCACTCATTGTCTTGATCAACACCTGGGGTTTCAAATTACTGCAGCGTTAGTCATAGCAATAGAACTGTGCGCTCTCTGCCCTGTCAGCAACACGACACCGGAAGGAACACCTGTGTAATATCCAATGACTGCTAACTTTGCATGATCATCACCCATTGTCTTGATGAACACCTGGGGTTCCAAATAACTGCAGCGTTAGTCATAGCAACAGATCTGTGCGCTCTCTGCCATGTCTGTAATATGGCACAGGAAATAACAAGACGTCTTACTGCACGTATCATCACCATAGTTTTAACATCTTAAGAACATGTATTATTCTCTTTCAACTACAAATGACTCGTTAGAACACATCCATCCACCAAGTTAGATCCCTTGACCTGCCCTCAAATGGCATGTGCCTCGTGTACTAGGGTGTGTGCATTAGCCCTAACGTTCCATCCACCAAGTTAGATCCCTTGACCTGCCCTCAAATGGCATGTGCCTCGTGTACTAGGGTGTGTGCATTAGCCCTAACGTTCCATCCACCAAGTTAGATCCCTTGACCTCCCCTCAAATGGCATGCGCCTCGTGTACTAGGGTGTGTGCATTACCCCTAACGTTACGTACGAACTAAGCAGAATGTAACTTGTTAGCTCTTATCGTGCACGTGCACAGGTGACCACCTGTGTGTTTGCGGAATAACGTTTAATTCCATATTGGCATTCAAACTCTCACATGTTGCACTTGAAAAGCGAGATTTTCTAAAAATTACAATTTCACCACCTAGTAGGGTAGGTTTTATTTTGGGGTGGAAATATGCTGTCCATTGGAAAGGGGGTGTCAGCCCGAGTACAACGACACCTCATTTGTTAAAATCCGACCTTGGGTTCGCGAGATATCACACCGCCGCCATCTTGTGTGGTGGAGCGGTGGCGGTGGATATAGAACCGGCCAAAACACACTACTGTCGTGCATTTGTTCACAAATAGCTGGGTGTTCTGTTCTTTTATTGCACTCTGTGTTCATTATATTGTCTTGTAAACTGTCTTCCACTTTGACCTACATAGATACAATTACATCCTTCTTCTTTGTATGTGAACAAATACACACCTGGCTTAGAATGTGGGTTTATCTACGTTATTTTGCTGTTGTGTATGTGCTTACCGAGTGTGATCGTTCAGAATGCTTTATTGAGTCCTTGTATCTTGAAAATATTCATTATTTTTATGTGTTATTTTACAAAGTTGACCGCATATAATTTCCTTTTTCTGGAGGGGGGGGGGGGGCGTGAATATTGTCCTCTAATTTCTTTCGATGATTCATAAGTATTCGGTCTTTACTTGTAGGGTTTAAAAAATTGTTTCATAGTTTCATTTTCTTTCTTTAAGTTTTGGATTGACATCGGAATACTGTCTGAACTTCGTTGCGTTCTTTAAAAACTTGTCCACTATATAACCTAGTAAATTTATTATAATAATGACCCCTGGCACTACAGCCTATGAAGGGCCTAGGCCTACCAAGCGACCGCTGCCCAGCCCTTTGGCCTACAGATATTGGGGTGACACGTCATCAGCGCGTCGGGTCCCCTCGGCCGTTAATCGTCAGACAGCTACTCAATTGTCCTCACGAGGCTGTGTGTACCCCATTCCAGCCCTCACATCTCTTTCTAAAATCCCTGACGGAGCCGGTAATCGGACCCGGGGCCTCCGGGTGAGAGGCAGGCGCGCTACCCCAACACCACAGAGCCGGCAGTAAATTTATTATAATATGTTTAAAGTCTATACTGCATTCTCCTGCCACTTACTCTCACAAGCATAAGGCTAAACTGTATTACACTATTTAGAGCACAGGCATCAAATGATAATTGTGATAGGCTAAACTTTATTTAAACACACTTGTGAGAAAGTAAGAACACATTGTATTTTACTTGCAGCAACTTGGGGTGAGGAGGAAGGTATTTACGCGTTTGGATTGGGTTACAGAAGAATCATATGGGGTTAAGGATTCAGTGGAGGAGGGTTTGAAGAAATGGATGTACCTTTCAAAACTAAATCACACTCCAAGCATACTTCTACAATACAGAAATAGCTCCCATCAACAGACTGACAAACGTTTCTCAAATACTTCAAAATAGAGAGAACGCTAACAAGAAAGTTAATACCTACTTCAACGATCAAACTTACAATAAGAGACACTTCTGACATTGCCGACAAAACTTATAAAATTCCAAAACTTAGAGCAATCCACGCTTAAAGTAGAAGATCATATTTTATGTATGTTGAACACTTACTCATTTATTTGATTTCCACTTCCATCAGTTTCGCGTTCCTGGATTCCTTCTTGCTCATCCTAGGGATAAGATGGAATAATTTATTACTGTGCTATCGCCTTATACGTTTACATAAATAACAAACCAGGTAATTGTACAGCACTGCTAAGCGCACGCTTAACGACTTTCGTACGGTCCATCACATCTTATTGCTAGAGATGAACATTATACAGATATGTAGTTATTATCTCCCGTTCTATTAAATGCCTCTAGAGGGAGTCTAATGTAGAGTATGTTACATAAATATTGTTGCTATATTATGCTGGTAACTACAAGAATTATATATCTGCTAGTGTACGAAAGCACAGAGTAGGCAACTAGTAAAACGTGATTGTGGCAAACACATGCTAGTTTCACATAATATACCTTTCTAAATGACATATAAGATGCATCCCATATTAGCTCAGTGATCACAACAACATCGCACAAAGCCGGCGGTCGCGGGTAGAAGTATCGCATGGGACAGAATTTTAAATTCACCATCCTTCCATCAAAATGGATTGTTCTGGCAGTACAAAACACAACCAAACATCCAAGCATTCAGTTTGTCATCAACACAATTGTAAAATTACCACTCTTTATATTGAAATGCTATTAGGTGATAAGGAGGTGCCTTGAAAAGAGGCATAAATATACTTACTTCCTTCAGATGAGAAGATGGTGTTTCTCTTTTGAAGCAAGGAATGAGTTCAGGAATAGAAGCCTCCTCAATCTTAATATCCGATTGAAGGTCTTTATCATTCTGCAAAGAAATTACTTGTTTAACATATATGTTCCACTGCGTAGGTGGAATAATATCTTACAGATGATTAGCACTGAAGGGATCAAGGAATAAAATAACATGCCAAAGGTAATTGAAAATCGCATTCATACCTTGCTATGTCTACTTGACAGTATTTGTGATGTTAACATCAGAAAGAACTTCAGTTCATATACACTCGCAAAACGTAGGGCTGGCATATTGCCAGTAGCATTGAGTGTGTGTTGCGACTTCACAGAGTAGATGCAGTTACTTAGAATTACCATTCAACGTTACTAAGGACAAGAAACGTTGATAAATATCGTGATTTTTTAACCCTCTTGAGACCATATTAAGTCAAGAATGCTTTAGGCAGTGAGAAATTTAATGAGAACGAGAAAGAAATCAAGGTTTATTCGTAAGTACAGCGGCAGCTACTTGAAATTTCACTGCATACCAATTCACGTGTTATTCATAATACATGACCAATTGTTGATGCCAAGATTACGCAATGTATTAAAAATAGAGAACTGAACATGAATATTTCTTTAGACAAGAGCTGAAGAGTTTTTCAAAATGAAATTGCCGACCACGGTCTAGTAAAGGCTGAGGAACAGTGCCCTACCATGTCTGGGGTATTCTTCAAGGTGAATTCGTGCCAGTCAAAATCAACCCACATCCCTCTTTCTCCTCCGTGCAACCCAAGAAGGTGGAGGGTGGCCAACATCTTACTGATCGCTGTCATTAAGAGTCAATACCAAATTGTCGGCCTTATGAAGCAGTGGAGCTCAACCCAAGCCACACATTAATTGTCATGTGAGTGTTCGGATACTGATCTCATAATGCGAATTTCCAGTTGAAGCCCGATGCATTCTAGAACGTCTCGCGGGCTAGTCTGGGTTTTGACAGGAGCTATTATTTTCATACAAATGGACACCCAACTTCAACATTCACAAATGTGTGTTTCGTCGTAAACTGTTGGGACAATTTGCAAGGTATTCTCAATAATGTTTAATGATACCATGAAGACAATCATGGACCACTGTACCCATTCCAGAAGTGAGTTCTCACCTTCAATTCAGCTACTGGCCCAGTGCTTGCAAATGTCGACAAGAGAGGCAGCTAGATATTTGTCGTTCAGAAAACATAATCAGTGAGCTGCCTAGGCACAAGAAACAATTTGCAGAGACTGATAAGTATTCACCAACACATAAAAGTTGTCAGCATTTGTAACAATGCATTGCGCGGAGCACATTTCTGACACGGATTAACTCATGATCTGTATGCAGTACACACACTACAGGTCTTCAATGACTGAGCAAACAACCAAGTACATGGTCTTGTGATCATGATGTTCCAAGCTTCTAAAGAAAGAAAACCTATTACGGATTGCAGCCTGGCATCCACGATCGAAAACTTTCTTCGGATCCCAGTTTGTTCAACTTTCTGATAGCTAGGAACATGATTTTTTCAAGAACATTACACAATTTTTGTAAATTGATATCTGCAATATTTTTAACAGATCAAACAGACCTTTTTGTCATATAACAAGGAAAACGTTTGTGATTATATTTCATCCTCAGATTCAAATGAAACATCCCTAGAGAGGCTAAAATGGCACACTTTTGAAACACTCGACAGACCTGGAGCAGCCCAATAAGGTGTTCCCATATCCTCCCCAACCTATTGCACTACTTCAACCATTCCCTCGGGAGTGTAATATTACAGTATATGAGAACTCAGAAACCCTTCAGTCTCGGGCATATTTTAGTGCGCCACATGCCGCCCTTCCATGTATTTGGGGAACAAATTACATCACATATCAATATAGATGCATCTAATGAATACTTGTGTCACGTTTCTGCGAGATTTACATTGGTGGTGTACTCTTGTTAGTGTTATAGTATTACCATGATTGAAACCATTCAAGGTGGGAAACACATACACTGACCTTATACAAACATATCAGACTTTGTTTTCCAGAACTGGCAGTTAAAAAGAGTTGGATACGTCATTATCTTACACCGCATATCCACATGTAAGTTGACATATTTACAAACATTCAACATTTAGAAGCACACTTTCTGGGTTAGATAAAACTTAAGTGACGTTCTGAACCTCAATCCAGTGAAAGACTTTAGTAGTTCGGTAATTTATTATCGTATATAACTCCTTCTCAAAAGAATCCTCTTCTGCATATTGTTTATTAACCCTTTCTAAAAAGGAGTTATTTTGCCTTCTAGTTTCATGAATGTTGAGATTTTTGATTGTGACAACTTTTTATGTTGAATGTTTATTACAAGTTTACTCGAAAATATACATAAAATATTGTTAAAATATTATGCTTCATAAATACAACCCTCCATGATTCTCTGTTTCAACCCAACAAGCATCTTATTACTCGTTTCCGCAATTTCAATAGACTCCACATTATTCCTATTTGCTGCCCAACCCAACCCAAATCTCAATGCCGGATGATATATGTGAATGTATTAATCCACAGTAATCGGGTAACTGCTATTCGCTGCTTAAGTATCTTGAAATTCACTTTAAAACATGAGTTTCATTATCTTTTACATTTTTCATTTATATTCTCCTCCCATGATAATTTATGATCTATTGTACTGCCCAAACGTTTTGCTGAGGCCGCCTGTTGTATATCATCGGTTTGAGAGTATAATTTTCGATTTACTTTTAAATTACCTTACGCTTGAAAATATTATTAAGCTGAGTATTTATGGGTTTCACTTTATATTTGCTCAATAAAACACTGAGTGACAAGATAGATACTATTTTGAGTTTCATGAAGTGTAATTGTTTTATTACCGTCCTAGTTCAATCTTGAGGCATCATCTGCATATGAAATAATTAAAATATTTCCTGTCTGTGGTACATAATTCACAAAAGAATATCAAGTAGGAGATGAAGGATTCAACATTGAGTTACAACGTTTTCACATAAACTAGGAGTGTATTCTAACTCCTGAAGAAATGTTTGTAAATTGATATCTGTAATAGTTTTGACAGATCAAACGCCACTCCCCTTATACAATAAACCTCTGCCTTAACCAATAATATCCATTATCTACTGTATCAAAGGATTTTGTCAGATCAACGACATCGGATATAACACATTTATAAGATTACCACCGAGAGAGGAATGCAGTCTTCCATAAAATTCTGCAAATCATTTATAGATGAAATGGTCTACATGATACCAAAGTGATTCTTATACGAATTACGTAATAACATTAAATTGTGTACAGATACAGAAAAATTATTTATTGCACAAAATTCTACAACCCTTAAACTACTTTTCCACATAACTGCCGAAACGTTGCAGGCATTTGTCGTAGCGTGGCACGAGTTTTTGTATACCTTTTTCATAGACGTGTGCCGCCTGTGTCTTCAACTAGTTGTAGGTTCCGCTGCAGCGCAGTTCCGCATATGCGCGGTAGACGCTCTGTATCAAGGAGAAGAAACGTGCGCCATTTGGAGGGCGCTGTCAGCCACGTACGCGTTGTTGTGCATGTTTACTCGTACAATGTCAGTGTTGATTGAAAATCCCGCCGCTTGTGAAATCAGATCTGTGATTCGTTTTCTGAGTGCTAGGAAGTGAAACCAATTGAAATTTATCGGCAAATTTGCGAAGTGTATGGACAAAATGCGATAAGTGATTCAATGGTGAGAAGATGGGTCCGACAGTTCAATGAAGGACGTAGTGAAGTGCACGATGAAGAACGAAGTGGGCGTCCATCTTTGGTTACAGAAGAACTAGTTCACGCAATTGACGACAAGATCCAGGAAAACCGCAGGTTTACAATTAGTGCTCTCGGTATGGAATTTCCCCAAATCTCACGATCACTAATTCATGAAATTGTTACCGAAAAACTGAACTTTCGTAAACTTTGCCGACGTTGGGTACCAAAGATTCTTACAGAGCAACACAAAACAAAACGGATGGGTAGTGCACTTCAGTTTTTGACCCATTACAATGAAAGCGGCCAAGAATTTCTGACACAGATAGTCACAGGAGATGAAACTTGGGTTTCTTACGACACCCCTGAAAGTAAGCGGCAATCAATGGAATGGAGGAACACTTCATTCCCAGCAAAGGTTAAGCCGAAACAAATCTTGACACCTCGGAAAATGATGTGCACAGTGTTCTGGGACTGGAAAGGCATCTTACTCATTGATTTCTTACCGCGTGGTCAAACAATCAACGCAGATGCTTACTGCGAGGCACATAGGAAGTTGCACCACGCAAAACAGAATAAGCGCCGAAGGTTGCTGTAAAAAGGTGTTGTTTTTCTTCACGACAACGCACGACCACACACTGCAAATGAGACGAAAAACCTCCTACAGGGATTTGGCTGGGAAGTGTTTGACCACCCTCCGTACAGCCCTGACCTCACTCCTAGCGACTTTCATCTGTTCACACATCTCAAGTCTTTCCTTGGCGGTCAACACTTCAACAATGACGACGAGCTGAAAGAAGATGTTTCCAACTGGTTGAAGACACAGGCGGCAAACTTCTATGAAGAAGGTATCCAAAAACTTGTGCCACGCTATGACAAATGCCTGCAAACGTTTGGCAGTTATGTGGAAAAGTAGTTTAAGAGGTGTAGAATGTTGTGCAATAAATAATTTTTCTATATCTGTACACAATTTAATTTTATTACCAAACGGAACTTACTTTCTGGACGTGCCTCGTATATTAAAACATTTGTATTAATAAACTCTATTATTTCTATGAAAAATTACATACGTACTCTAAGATAGTAACAAACTGTTATCGGTCTGTAGTTAACTAGTTGATATCTGTCACCCCTTTAGAAATTGGTTTAACAACGGATAGAATTAGTTTATCTTGGGCGATACCTTTAAAGAGACACATGTTTATCAGTTCTGTAAGAATGTCTAGGGTTGGACCATAGCACTGTTTCAATATCCAGGGTGAAATTTCATCCCAACTATAACTACAGTATGTCTATTTTTCTGACTATCGTAATTAATTAATCTTCCGTTGTTGATTTAAGGAAGACTGATTTATTACACTTGTTTTGTAATACTCTGCTATTACCACTGTTATTTCCTACAACATTTTGATATACATTTATATCATTACCTCTTGTTCTATTACTATTATAGTGTTCATAACGTGCACCACCCTATTAAAATAAATATATTCTTGGCGTGCCTCCTAGCTGCATCACTGGAACCAACTAGAAAAGAAAGGAGTACGCAGTGGAAATGGATGTTAATTTCTGACCTGTGCTGGGCCCGTACTTGCAGGCCAGATATGCCGAGCGACTCCAGACTCCGTGAAGGTGGTCCCACGACGAGTGGTAGGAATACCCTCCTGGTGCTAGAAAGCTAGAATAAGTTAGGCCTAGGTTTGAAGAAAGAGAGCGAGCAGCCCGATCGCCAAACACTACTAAATAAGACACATGGGTAAAGAAATGGAAATTTAATGAATTGAAACCGAACACAGAAAGAAACCCGGCCAGAATAACACACACAAAAAAGAATACCCTTCACCTAGGGGTCAAATAAAGTCATTTTCAAACGGGGAAGATAAATATAAATAACAATAAATAACTTACGATAGTAAATAACGTTAACAAATTAAATTCATACCTGTGCTCACTTCGGTGAAAACGATGTAAAAAGGGAGGAAGTAAAAGATCAAGAGGCAATCGAGCCGGTCGCTGGTCAACAACAATCACTTCTCAGCCTAGAGATGGATGGTTGTCATGACGACCACAAATAACAAGCGTAGCAAAGATAAAACAAGAGGCTGTGTGCGTGTCGCAGAGGTTGTGGCGAGCAATGGGGATGCGATCGAGCTGGCAGTCCCCAGAGAAAAGAACTGCAAAAACCAAAGATACTACAAGGAGAAACAAATGACGTCAAGTGTCCGTGAAATATATCATGATACATACACGCAATCAAACACACAAAATGCCAGCCGACGATGCAGTAATAAAACACAAAGCAACTCGTGCTTGTTGGTAGTCTAGCAAAATATGCTAAACCTATATAGTCCCCAACTTACACGTTCCGAGTTCGAGCTGAATACGGTAAGGCCTACTTAAAGTTACCGCCGTGATCCAGTTGCCCGAAGCATGGAATGAAGGGAAAACATAAGGGCTAAAATGTATGGTGTCATGCCTCGTGTTGGGAGAATGGTCGAAACGCCAACGTCCACAAACCACGGGAGACCCATTCGAAGATATGCCCAATCAAAACAGCATCAATGCACCTGGCAGCAAGAAAAACATACACTCACAAAATCACTCGCAGATATATTTCACGGCACGAATAAAAGGTTAAGCGAAGACTCAAACAAAATAAAACAGGAGACCGCCATTACGATTGGTTCCACAGCAAATCCAAGCACACGACGAAGATCAAAAAAAAAGTTAAATTTAGGAAATGAGCATAGTGGACACAAGGTTAGATGTATTACTTACATGAGTAAATGGAAGGCTTCGGCATAATAACAATGTTAAATAAAAAGGAAAAACATTACATTTTAAATAATAAGCTGGAGAGCCTCAAGGCACGTCCGGACAGAAAGTATCTCACATGGCGTCTAAGTCAACCGGGACGGCCGCCAAAGAAAATAAAGAAAAGAGAGATGTTAAACATGGCTCAAACGCGAGGCTGAATGCAGTTACTGGGTGTTTTTTTAAATGTTTACAATATCCCATTAGCTAGTTATTGTTGCCTTAAGGAGGCGGTCATCTTCCCCTACAGTATCCTCATTTACTTCAAATAAAACCCATCGATTTTCCATTACATCATATTACGAGCAATATGAAATACAACATGATAAGAAAATCAGATATCTTGTTACTATCGAAGCCCATATTACAAACAAAAGGCGTTCTTCAGAGAGGTCCCATGAGCCCTGCACTCTTCAGTTTAGCCGCTGAAGAGATATTTAGAGAAATGGAGAAGAAAGATGAGGTATCTACCAACATACATGCAGATAATTTAGTAGTGAAATCAACAAACTAACAGAAATTACAAGAAACAACAGGTCATATGGAAGAATGGTGTAAAGATATCGAATTCCATAGTAATGTGACGAAAACAGAAATTATGAATTTCAGAAAAGGAGGTAAGGAAAAAAAGCAAAGTGCAAAAAATTGTATCAGTGGTACGTTTATCAAGGTCGGGCCTGATTTCAAATACCTGGGATTGACACTCCATGTTACGCACGCAGCTATGGTACTAAATGACATCAAGTACATACGATTACTAAATTTAGAAATAGCAATGACGTTTTTCAAATGCAAAGGAAATAAAAAAAGAAGAGTGGAAACTCTATATCAAAAGAGACCATGGAGTAGCAAAAACCTCAAGATCAAGTCTAGTATAGCTCCTGGCCAGAGAATCATTTTAATAGAAGACATCAGGTATCAATTTCCTTTGTAATCCACTCAAGTATTTGAAGGGATGCTGACATAAAAAAATATAAATAAGCCCACAATTCTACTCTACTGGGGCAATGATTGACATATGCCAACTTTGAGATGCGGCATTTATTCACTAATTTATGTATAGTTAGTTGGTTGTAACCATCTACTGTGCACAAATTAGAATTACCACGAGCCAGCAGCGATGTGTGCATAATTTGATAGATTCCATATAGAAATATGTAGGAAAAGAGTCAGTTCAATAAACGACTATGCAAAACCCAATGAAAACAAGAAGTTCCGTGACGAACTAAAGAGCCTACTTTTCATGACAATGATTATTCTACAGTATATGAACCTATCTAGAATAATGACGAAATTAAGTTGGTAATATCGAAATGTCTAATTAGTTCGAAATATTCCTGGTTTAATGTAGCCTAATAGAGCACTGCCGTTGGCAGCCCTGGTGACAGAATATATTCTAAGTTCCATCTCTTAAGGTACAGAATACAAAATTTGGTCGAAGTCCAATGGACATTACAAGCAGTTAGACATTGGATCCATCAGCACGCGTAAAAGCATGTTGGCAACAATGTCATGCATGTGCTGGTTAGAAATAATCGGAAATATTATGATGTCTTGTTGTGCCAATTTTGGATGAAATCCATTTGTTAGTATTGAAGTTACATGTATTTTAAAATTGGACCATCAGCAAGCATAGAATCATGGTGGCAGCACTGACTTATGTTAATTACTCCAAATTAATTTAGAGTGTCGGGTGTTATACGTGTGCAAAGTAGAGAGCTGTTGGCTTGCATACTTTGTGATATATTGATATTAGGGTAAAAAATATATAGACAGCATTTATTTACAGTTGGCAGCCCTGATTGCTCTTAAGAATACTTTTAGTCATATCTGTTATGTTACACATAGCACATACGAAATTTGGTTGTAATCCAACTGATAGTATAGAAGTTACATGTATTAAAAAATTGGTCCTATCAGCAAGCTTAGAATCATGTTGGTGGAACTGAAGTATATACGTTACTCCAAATTAATCTAAAATATCAGGTACTATACGTGTGCATAGTTTAAAGCTGTCGGCTTGCATACTTTCAGATATATTGGTATTTGGATGAAGAAAATAGAGAGAGCAATTATTAACAGTTGGCAGCCCTAGTGGCTCTTAAGAATACACTCAGTCATGTCTGTTTATGTACACATATTTCATACAAAATTTCGTTGAAATCCAATTAATTGTGTAGAAGTTATATGCATTAAAAAGTTGGACTTATCAGAAGGCTTAACATTATTTTGGCAACACTGTCATGTATGGCCTCCTGGAAATTAAACTGAAATAGTATTATCTACATGTGTGGCAATAGCTCCCATGCATACCTTCTCATTTGAATTATGATTGATGACAGCCGCGTTAGTATCTATACATTAATTGAAGCCAGTACGGAGATCACATTTCGTACTATAGCAGTCTTCCTTGTTATCCACTATCCTATAAGCCCCAGGATGAACAAACAGCAGCGCAACTTCCCTTAGATTCTATGCCTTATGCAAAAGTATTAACCTACTGTGAATGACCGAGTGCCAATTGTTCAAACCTGCATCACCAATAAATTAGACACTGATGGCAACAGATATGGTGTAGTATTCACGGCAGCAATGCATGACGTATGACTTCGTCATAACTTTTCTAAATCAGAAAGACTAACCAAAATATTTGTAGTAATGGTCAGGAAAATATCTGGAGAAAATGTATTAAAAGATGATTACTCCTCCGCCGTCTGTGACCCACCCAACCATCCGAAATAGGATCACGGCTTAATTAGCCAAAATTACAGCTCTGGTCACCACTAGTTCAAATCAATCATCATCGGTTGCGGTCGTAAGTATTCGGGTCTCTTCGTTAGCCCCGCTTGTCATCAAGACAGTACTACCAACCTCACCCTTACGGTACTATATAAAACAAAAAGCACCCAGTTCATTCACTAGTGCGCATCATTCTTGTGCAGCACTCAGTTCATTTAATAAAGCGCCGAATTGAATCATTTAGACACTATGGATTGTCAAAGTTGCCTGATAACAATCAGTAACTTCAATCAGCGGTTCTATGATCAACCTAAAAAGTTTCTGAAGCTATTGCAACAACACATTTTAAGACCGAAAACACTACCGTGCAGATAAAACATAACCAATCTGTAACCTGCAACAAGATCATAGCCGGACGTCAAGGCTGCACCTACACCCGACCATTCTAACCTTAGTTTTGTCCAATCCAATGGTTTTTGACAATGGTTACAGATTAATGCGTCCAGATCAATGTTTTTATATGCTAGGGGCCGATAACCTAGATGTTAGGCCCCTTAAAACAACAATTATCATCATCATCGTTTTCTTATAGCGGTAAAGTGAAGTTGGCACCACTGCCCCATACAAGCTCTATTTACAAATAAAAATAATACACAAAAGCCAATTATTTCTTTTATCACATAATTACAACGTTAAGTGTCGTCTGGTGTATTTTGTATCGGACATGTTGGCAACTACTGACGTCAAAGTGTGTGCCTCATTGTGAGCGCTCACTGCGGCAGTTTCACATACTAAAAACGTCTGACGAACATGGCGCCGGTTGTTAAATAGATATTTACGTGATTCAGCACATATATACTGGGTGCTGTCGGTGCAAACGTGATCAAGGTTGGAAGTTAAAATTGATAATGTCCTCCAAAAAGATAAAATAAGGTATCAAAATGATATTTTGTTGAAATGGAAGCGAAGAGAAAAAAAAGTGATACGTCGTGCATAATTAATTTCTTCACCTACAGTGAATGCCAGGGAGCCTGCACAGTGAACCAGCGTTATGAATACAAAAACATCAGTTATTGATAAAATAAGAAACAATACTGAAAAATCCAAATTGTGAAAATCATTCACATTATTATTAGAAAAGGAATATAAAATCTATGATCACCTGAGTTTGATGCTCCACATTGACCGCCGTGTTTTCATATTCAAATATATCACAAGATTCATCCAGCAGGTTAGAAGTGCGTAATTGGTCTTTCGACTCCTAGAAAGAATTATACAAGTATGATCCAACATGAAACATACCGACAGAATAACAGTTATAAGTTACGTGTAACAATAAAGGAAAACATCCTGGTTGCCTACTATTTGGCAGCAAGCTTGTCATGCACATCATGTTACACGATATATGAATTAAGTAATACTCACAATATTAAGGAATTCATCCGGCTCACTCTTAATTAATGGCTGTTGCTCCATAATGTTTAGGAAGCTAGAACACACAAATCATTATCATATATAACACATAAAATGAGGCAATTTCAGAACACCGTATTCAAGTTAGGCAACTGGTAATCCAAATATAACCATCCAAGTGCACAGCGAGAAGAAGAAGTTAACAACAAAACTTATTCGACAATGACGCCTGACATTATAAGATATGAGTTGGGGTATAATATCGTGCAAAATACTAATAGAATGAGGGATTACTGGTGCCAGCTTGTGGAGCAGTGAAATGAAGCATCCTATAATTGGTTTCTCTATTCCTAAGTAGGCTACACAAACCTGAGCACAATGCGATGGGGCACGCGGAATAAATGTAATTGTCCGACGTTAAATTACATTACAAACCTATCAACGTAAAGCAAACTCAAGATGCTACACGAGTAAGATATTGTCAGCAACTGGATTCTGTGAGTTTCAGAAAACAGAAAACAATAGTTCCTCCTCGTGTTACAAAGAACCCACTTCAAATGAAAATAACAAATCTCCCTCATTGAACCAACATTGAACGTAAAGAACTGAAAGATTATAAATTTATGAATACTATTACTGGATGACTTGCATAATTGCCGTCATAAAGCAGTTTCGAGTTACACATTTAAACCTGTGTAACATCGACAATTAAATATTGAAAAATTATTATCCACACAGGCAAAACTACGATCCTAAAGTAGGCCCATTATTATTAATTTATTATTGTTATTAAATTTAGTCACGTCGTTAGAGAGCATTTCAAATATGCCAACATGGAGCTGAACATTCCCTAATCGCAATATTTCGCCGCTTGGTTCATCTAAGACACGAACTCGATGACGATATTGCTAGCAACGCGACGTAAAACAACCACAACACACCGATGATAAACAGGCACGATGTAAGAAGAACTGTAATGAATGGATGCATTTCTAACACAATACAGAAAATATCTGTTATTCTTTTATTTTATGTCCGAATGCCCAATTCTACTCCAGGCAATTACCCGGATGATTCCTACCTTCGTGCCACGGCCGCCTCGTTCCCAATATTCACCTGAATTTTAAATACACACTCTCTAATACAGACACCACAGTAACACAGCTTATTAAATTATACACGCACCGAAGTACACGGAGCTAAATGACCAAGATATCCAAACCGCTCAAATGAAACAAATAGGCTAAACTTAACCCCATGATATTCTGAGTACCGTATCAATGCTCCTTATGTATATCTACTCGAGAGTTTGATGCTTTTCAACACGATTGTGCCCAAAAAACAAAAAAAAAAGGCTACGGTACAAGAGATTGATATATAAGTTACGACCAAACGATCCATTACCGGCACTCTTAGGCTACAAAATGTTTATATCTGAAAGTATGGGTGAAAATATTTACAATATGTACACTTCTTTAGTTGCGGTATTAGTTGAGATAGTTATAGTCTATGTGATGTGATGTTTAGTTAAAATACTTGAAGTGGTGATCGAACTCCAAACCTGCTTGTTTAGAGTGGATATGTGATTGTAGTTAAATGGTCAATCCAGGTTTTATTGTATAGGCTACCTATCTGATTGAGTCTTGCGTGTCCTGGTGAGAGCAGTTGTATTTTTTAATGTCATGTAGGTGAATATTTTTTCAGGATTATGGAATAACCCGTCTCTTTTTGGGTACAATCGTGTAGACCGACTGAAAAGCATCAAACGTTCGTTTACAAAGGCCACACTGAAAATAGCTTCAAACACCACAATGTATGTCCACCCCTTATTAACCCCGTTACACAGGAGCGGCCCTAGGGCTGTCATATGGGGGCGCAGAAAATAGCTTCATACACCATAATGTATGTCCACCCCTTATTAATCCCGTTACCCAGGGGCGGCCCTAGGGCTGTCATATGGGGGGAGCAGGAAATAGCTTCACACACCATAATGTATGTCCACCCCTTATTAACCCCGTTACCCAGGGGTGGCCCTAGGGCTGTCATATGGGGGGGGGCAGGAAATAGCTTCAAACACCATAATGTATGTCCACCCCTTATTAACCCCTTTACCCAGGGGCGGCCCTAGGGCTGTCATATGGGGGCGCAGAAAATAGCTTCATACACCATAATGTATGTCCACCCCTTATTAATCCCGTTACCCAGGGGCGGCCCTAGGGCTGTCATATGGGGGGCAGGAAATAGCTTCATACACCATAATGTATGTCCACCCCTTATTAACCCCGTTACCCAGGGGTGGCCCTAGGGCTGTCATATGGGGGGGGGGGGGGGGCAGGAAATAGCTTCAAACACCATAATGTATGTCCACCCCTTATTAACCCCGTTACCCAGGGGCGGCCCTAGGGCTGTCATATGGGGGCGCAGAAAATAGCTTCATACACCATAATGTATGTCCACCCCTTATTAATCCCGGTACCCAGGGGCGGCCCTAGGGCTGTCATATGGGGGGGGGGGCAGGAAATAGCTTCATACACCATAATGTATGTCCACCCCTTATTAACCCCGTTACCCAGGGGCAGCCCTAGAGCTGTCATATGGGGGGGGGGGGGGGCAGGAAATAGCTTCAAACACCATAATGTATGTCCACCCCGTATTAACCCCGTTACCCAGGGGCGGCCCTAGGACTGTCATATGGGGGCGCAGAAAATAGCTTCATACACCATAATGTATGTCCACCCCTTATTAATCCCGTTACCCAGGGGCGGCCCTAGGGCTGTCATATGGCCCCCCCAGGGGCTCACATCTAGTGGGCGTGGGTTGGCGACCACGGGACCCCAGCTGAGTCCGGCATTGCTTCCACTTACTTGTGCCGGGCTCCTCTCTTTCTTCTTTCCTGTCGACCTCCCTTGGTCAACTCTTGTTCTCTTCCGACCCCGACGGTATTAGGGTATCCGAGGCCTAGGGAGTCTCTTCCTTTCCCGCCTTAATTGGCCCTTGTCTCATCTTTCCTGACACCCTCCTTCTGTGAGGGGTCAGCCTTCTTTTTCTTTTCCTTTTACCTCCTGCCTTGTGCTCAAGGCCCTTAAGGAGGCAGGGTGTATGTAGCCCCACCCCTTCTGGTGCACCCTAGATAATGCTACACCCTCAGTGGCTCATGGCTGGTGAGTTCGGGAGTTGGCGACCCCGAGGGATTCCTGAGCTGGGTCAGTTTTCCCCTTTTGTCCCTTACCTTCGGGGCGAACCCTCTCCTCTTTCACTTTCCTATATGCCTTTCATGGCTCTCCTTCCTTCCAAAGTCCCTCAATCCGCCTTCTCCGAGGGTTGAGGGCATTTCTTTTCCTTCTGTCCTTTTATTTGCCTTATTCTCCTTTAGTTTTCCTTTTCTTCTTCTAGTATGTAGGTTAGTAGTTGGTATTAGTTTTTAAGTTCGCTTTTCATTTTCATCTTCACGATCAACCAACCCATCAGGGGCCGATAACCTACATGTTAGGCCCCTTAAAACAACAATTATCATCATCATCATGTCATATGGGGGGGGGGGGGGCAGGAAATAGCTTCATAAGCCATAATGTATGCTCACCCCTTATTAACCCCGTTACCCAGGAGCGGCCCTAGGGCTGTCATATGGGGGGGGGGGGGGCGCAGGAAATAGCTTCATACCCCATAATATATGTCCACCCCTTTTTAACCCCGTTACCCAGGGACGGCCCTAGGGCTGTCATATGGGGGCGCAGAAAATAGCTTCATACACCATAATGTATGCCCACCCCTTATTAACCCCGTTACCCAGGGGCGGCCCTAGGGCTGTCAAATGGGGGGGGGGGCACAGGAAATAGCTTCATACACCATAATGTATGTCCACCCCTTATTTACCCCGTTACCCAGGGGCGACCCTAGGGCTGTCATATGGGGGCGCAGAAAATAGCTTCATACACCATAATGTTTGCCCACCCCTTATTAACCCCGTTACCCAGGGGCGGCCCTAGGGCTGTCATATGGGGGGGGGGCGCAGGAAATAGCTTCATACACCATAATGTATGCTCACCCCTTATTAACCCCGTTACCCAGGGGCGGCCCTAGGGCTGTCATATGGGGGGGGGGGCAGGAAATAGCTTCAAACACCATAATGTATGTCCATCCCTTATTAATCCCGTTACCCAGGGGCGGCCCTAGGGCTGTCATATGGGGGGGGGCAGGAAATAGCTTCATACACCATAATGTATGCTCACCCCTTATTAACCCCGTTACCCAGGGGTGGCCCTAGGGCTGTCATATGGGGGGGGGGGGGGAGCGCAGGAAATAGCTTCATACACCATAATGTATGCTCACCCCTTATTAACCCCGTTACCCAGGGGCGGCCCTAGGGCTGTCATATGGGGGGGGGCGCAGGAAATAGCTTCATACACCATAATGTATGCTCACCCCTTATTAACCCCGTTACCCAGGGGCGGCCCTAGGGCTGTCATATGGGGGGGGGCAGGAAATAGCTTCATACACCATACTGTATGTCCACCCCTTATTAATCCCGTTACCCAGGGGCGGCCCTAGGGCTGTCATATGGGGGGGGGCAGGAAATAGCTTCATACACCATAATGTATGTCCACCCCTTATTAATCCCGTTAACCAGGGGCGGCCCTAGGGCTGTCATATGGGGGGGGGGGGCAGGAAATAGCTTCATACACCATAATGTATGCTCACCCCTTATTAACCCCGTTACCCAGGAGCGGCACTAGGGCTGTCATATGGGGGGAGGGGCGCAGGAAATAGCTTCAAACACCATAATGTATGCTCACCCCTTATTACCCCCGTTACCCAGGGGCGGCCCTAAGGCTGTCATATGGGGGGGGGCAGGAAATAGCTTCATACACCATAATGTATGTCCACCCCTTATTAACCCCGTTACCCAGGGGCGGCCCTAGGGCTGTCATATGGCGGGGGGGGGGGGCGCAGGAAATAGCTTCATACACCATAATGTATGTTCACCCCTTATTAACCCCGTTAACCAGGGGCGGCCCTAGGGCTGTCATATGGGGGGGGGGGCAGGAAATAGCTTCAAACACCATAATGTATGTCCACCCCTTATTAATCCCGTTACCCAGGGGCGGCCCTAGGACTGTCATATGGGGGGGGGCAGGAAATAGCTTCATACACCATAATGTATGTCCACCCCTTATTAATCCCGTTACCCAGGGGCGGCCCTAGGGCTGTCATATGGGGGGGGGCAGGAAATAGCTTCATACACCATAATGTATGCTCACCCCTTATTAACCCCGTTACCCAGGGGCGGCCCTAGGGCTGTCATATGGGGGGGGGGGCAGGAAATAGCTTCAAACACCATAATGTATGTCCACCCCTTATTAATCCCGTTACCCAGGGGCGGCCCTAGGACTGTCATATGGGGGGGGCAGGAAATATCTTCATACACCATAATGTATGTCCACCCCTTATTAATCCCGTTACCCAGGGGCGGCCCTAGGGCTGTCATATGGGGGGGGGGCAGGAAATAGCTTCATACACCATAATGTATGCTCACCCCTTATTAACCCCGTTACCCAGGGGCGGCCCTAGGGCTGTCATATGGTGGGGGGGGGGGGCGCAGGAAATAGCTTCAAACACCATAATATATGCTCACCCCTTATTAACCCCGTTACCCAGGGGCGGCCCTAAGGCTGTCATATGGGGGGGGGGCAGGAAATAGCTTCATACACCATAATGTATGTCCACCCCTTATTAACCCCGTTACCCAGGGGCGGCCCTAGGGCTGTCTTATGGGGGGGGGGCGCAGGAAATAGCTTCATACACCATAATGTATGTCCACCCCTTATTAACCCCGTTAGCCAGGGGCGGCCCTAGGGCTGTCATATGGGGGGGGGCAGGAAATAGCTTCATACACCATAATGTATGTCCACCCCTTATTAACCCCGTTACCCAGGGGCGGCCCTAGGGCTGTCATAAGGGGGGGGCGCGCAGGAAATAGCTTCAAACACCATAATGTATGCTCACCCATTATTAACCCCTTTACCCAGGGGCGGCCCTAGGGCTACCATATGGGGGGGGGGGGCGCAGAAAATAGCTTCAAACACCATAATGTATGGCCACCCCTTATTAATCCCGTTACCCAGGGGCGGCCCTAGGGCTGTCATATGCGAGGGGGGGGCGCAGGATATAGCTTCAAACACCATAATGTATGCTCACCCATTATTAACCCCGTTACCCAGGGGCGGCCCTAGGGCTGTCATATGGGGGGGGGGCAGGAAATAGCTTCATACACCATAATGTATGTCCACCCCTTATTAACCCCGTTACCCAGGGGCGGCCCTAGGGCTGTCATATGGGGGGGGGGCGCAGGTAAATAGCTTCATACACTATAATGTATGCTCACCCCTTATTAACCCCGTTACTCAGGGGCGGTCCTAGGGCTGTCATATGGGGGGGGCAGGAAGTAGCTTCATACACCATAATGTATATCCACCCCTTATTAATCCCGTTACCCAGGGGCGGCCCTAGGGCTGTCATATGGGGGGGCAGGAAATTGCTTCATACACCATAATGTATGCTCACCCCTTATTAACCCCGTTACTCAGGGGCGCCCCTAGGGCTGTCATTTGGGGGGGGGCAGGAAATAGCTTCATACACCATAATGTATGCTCACCCCTTATTAACCCCGTTACCCAGGGGCGGCCCTAGGGCTGTCATATGGTGGTGGGGCAGGAAATAGCTTCATACACCATAATGTATGTCCACCCCTTATTAACCCCGTTACCCAGGGGCGGCCCTAGGGCTGTCATATGGGGGGGGCACAGGAAATTGCTTCATACACCATAATGTATGCTCACCCCTTATTAACCCCGTTACCCAGGGGCGGACCTAGGGCTGTCATATGGGGGGGGCAGGAAATAGCTTCATACACCATAATGTATGTCCACCCCTTATTAATCCCGTTACCCAGGGGCGGCCCTAGGTTTGTCATATGGGGGGGGGGCAGGAAATAGCTTCATACACCATAATGTATGCTCACCCCTTATTAACCCCGTCACCCAGGGGCGGCCCTAGGGCTGTCATTAGGGGGGGAGCGCAGGAAATAGCTTCATACACCATAATGTATGTCCACCCCTTATTAACCCCGTTACCCAGGGGCGGCCCTAGGGCTGTCATATGGGGGGGGGGGCAGGAAATAGCTTCATACACCATAATGTATGTCCACCCCTTATTAATCCCGTTACCCAGGGGTGGCCCTAGGGCTGTCATATGGGAGGGGGGCAGGAAATAGCTTCAAACACCATAATGTATGTCTTCCCCTTATTAATCCCGTTACCCAGGGGCGGCCCTAGGGCTGTCATATGGGGGGGGGCAGGAAATAGCTTCATACACCATAATGTATGCTCACCCCTTATTAACCCCGTTACCCAGGGGCGGCCCTAGGGCTGTCATATCGGGGGGGCGCAGGAAATAGCTTCAAACACCATAATGTATGCTCACCCATTATTAACCCCGTTACCCAGGGGCGGCCCTAGGGCTGTCATATGGGGGGGCGCAGAAAATAGCTTCAAACACCATAATGTATGTCCACCCCTTATTAACCCGTTACCCAGGGGCGGCCCTAGGGCTGTCATATGGGGGGGGGGGCGCAGGAAATAGCTTCAAACACCATAATGTATGCTCACCCATTATTAACCCCGTTACCCAGGGGTGGCCCTAGGGCTGTCATATGGGGGGGGGGCAGGAAATAGCTTCATACACCATAATGTATGCTCACCCCTTATTAACCCCGTTACCCAGGGGCGGCCCTAGGGCTGTCATATCGGGGGGGCGCAGGAAATAGCTTCAAACACCATAATGTATGCTCACCCATTATTAACCCCGTTACCCAGGGGCGGCCCTAGGGCTGTCATATGGGGGGGGGGCGCAGAAAATAGCTTCAAACACCATAATGTATGTCCACCCCTTATTAACCCGTTACCCAGGGGCGGCCCTAGGGCTGTCATATGGGGGGGGGCGCAGGAAATAGCTTCAAACACCATAATGTATGCTCACCCATTATTAACCCCGTTACCCAGGGGTGGCCCTAGGGCTGTCATATGGGGGGGGGGGCAGAAAATAGTCTCAAACACCATAATGTATGTCCACCCCTTATTAACTCGTTACCCAGGGGTGGCCCTAGGGCTGTCATATGGGGGGGGGGGGCAGGAAATAGCTTCATACACCATAATGTATGCTCACCCCTTATTAACCCCGTTACCCAGGGGCGGCCCTAGGGCTGTCATATCGGGGGGGCGCAGGAAATAGCTTCAAACACCATAATGTATGCTCACCCATTATTAACCCCGTTACCCAGGGGTGGCCCTAGGGCTGTCATATGGGGGGGGGCAGGAAATAGCTTCATACACCATAATGTATGCTCACCCCTTATTAACCCCGTTACCCAGGGGCGGCCCTAGGGCTGTCATATCGGGGGGGCGCAGGAAATAGCTTCAAACACCATAATGTATGCTCACCCATTATTAACCCCGTTACCCAGGGGCGGCCCTAGGGCTGTCATATGGGGGGGGGGGCGCAGAAAATAGCTTCAAGCACCATAATGTATGTCCACCCCTTATTAACCCGTTACCCAGGGACGGCCCTAGGGCTGTCATATGGGGGGGGGCGCAGGAAATGGCTTCAAACACCATAATGTATGCTCACCCATTATTAACCCCGTTACCCAGGGGTGGCCCTAGGGCTGTCATATGGGGGGGGGGGCAGGAAATAGCTTCATACACCATAATCTATGTCCACCCCTTATTAATCCCGTTACCCAGGGGCGGCCCTAGGGCTGTCATATGGGGGGGGGGGTCGCAGGAAATAGCTTCAAACACCATAATGTATGTCCAGCCCTTATTAACCCCGTTACCCAGGGGCGGCCCTAGGGCTTTCATATGGGGGGATGGCAGGAAATAGCTTCATACACCATAACGTATGCTCACCCATTATTAACCCCGTTACCCAGGGGCGGCCCTAGGGCTGTCATAAGGGGGGGGGGGTCGCAGGAAATAGCTTCAAACACCATAATGTATGCTCACCCATTATTAACCCCGTTACCCAGAGGCGGCCCTAGGGCTGTCATAAGGGGGGGGGGGCGGAGAAAATGCAACAATAGATTGCCAAAGATTTAAAACACAATCACCTTATTACTACTGAACCGCTATATATGATTGAGCTGACTCTGAGGTGCGCATATTTCAAAGCTATAGACATAGGCCCACAGATTGAAATTGTAGCAATAATGATTTGAATACTATGTTCAGATCCCCTTCCCTCCTCCTCCCTACTCCCTGTTAGGAATGTTACAACATGATGTATTTCAGCATCTCTTTGTGCTAGTAACCACTTAGATACCAAATGTCACCTTCCTAGCTTTAACATTAATATAATAGTATCTCAATATTAACATTTTATTCTTGTTACGTTCTTGGAAGATTATTCACATATCAGTTTAAAATCCACTACAATTTGAATTAGTTAATCATTGTCTATTATACTGTTGAGGAGTCCGAGACCTTTGTACTTACCGAGACTTGTCTCAGCAACGAAGCGGGTATTTTCCGAGGCGCCTGCATCTACATCATTCTACACTAACCAATCTTCGGATCGAGCCAAGTGCCCTAAATTAGAAATTATTAAAAAAAGATTGTTTCCTTTTACTGTTATTGGTTCTCTTCCATAATACTACACTAATATTTCGGAGTATGAGTTGTTAATGATGCAAAACATGTATGTTACCCTTAGCCACTATGTACAGTTTAGTCTGCCAAATAAGATCTCGGACCACCTGAAATCTTTTCTAGGGCCGCCTCTGCCGTTACCAACAGGGTCGAGGACAGGGGCGTGTACAAGGGGGAACTGTGGGGGCTCAGCACACACCATCCCCCCGGGAAAAAAGCCAATAAAAATTAAGAAAGTGAAAAGCAAAGAATAATTGCATTTGGTTGTACCCTAATCTTAACTAATTGGCCAAGTTTAAACAATATTAAGATTGAAATTAGACTACCTCGTGGTGTAGTGGCAACACTCTTGGCTGCCAACATGGAGGTCCGAATTCGATTGCCGGCTGTGCCAATAAATTTTAATTCTGGTCTGAAGGCTGGAACGGGGTACACTCGGCCTTGTGAGGAAAAACTGAGAATTCCGCAGTACGGTGCTATTCACAAATAAATTATCAATTTGTAAGACATATATTAAAAAAAATGTTTACCTTCCTGCTTTAAATTGACAAATATTTAGATATTTGGCATTCATACTCCATAGGCAATAATAGAAAATGCATTGAGTATAAAATGTTATTTCTGAGGTATTTTACATTTGTTTGTATTGCCACAAATTGTAGGCTATATAAACTTAAAATTTTACCATTAACTCTTATCTAAAATAATTACACAAAGTAAAATATTGGTCGATTTTTCGGGGTATTTTAAGGTAACAATCCCCTGAGAATACTCACAATTTTCCACGACAGTCAACCCCCCCGTCTGGTCGGGGATGTGATGAAATGCTATGTGGCGGAAGGTATTTACGGTCGGATGCCCTTCCTGACGCCAAGCTCATGAGAGGAAGTAATAAGAGATGAAATGAATTAAACCGGTCAAGGATGTGGAAAGAATTAGAAGTGGCCTGTCAGAAAGTACCATCCCAGCATTTTCCTGGTGTTTAAAATGAGAAACCACGGAAAACCATTTCAATAATGGCCGACGGTGGGGCTCAAACCCACGCGTTTACCGACTCAGCAGAGAGCTTGGCCCCATGGCCTAACGCTGCGCTTTGGCGAGCGTAGCCACCACATGCACTCTTTATAAGGTAGGTAATAGAAATACAGAAAGCGATTCAATATGATTACCTTGAGGTGGGGTGGCTTGCATGAGGTCCGGCTTCGATTCACGATTCAGTAAGGAAATTTAGATCCAGTCTCCGGGTTAGAACGGGGTACACTAGGCCTCGTGACGTAAAGAGGAAAAGGTGAGTGTCCTCGCGTTAATTACAAAAACACCCTCATAATTGCAGACACCCCCAAAACACAGGTTGTCAGAGAAACTTCAGTTATCACGTGTTTCTGTATTCAAAAGCTTCTTTAAGAAGACATACCGGTACTTACTGAGAATAATATTTCTCGCCTGGCTGTGCAAGAATGTTCGGCTGCCACAAGGTTCGTTAAGGGACATTCTATGAGTTCAAATATTTAGCTAACAGCACTTTTTAAAGCTCCACTGATGAATTATACAGCAATACTGTCACTCTGGTTTGTATTTCCCCGGCGAACCTTAATACCGGTATTAAAACACTTAATCTTTCACACTCTAACTATCCCTTCTGTTCAAGGACAGATGTTATCTCCAGAACGGCTGGCCGTAGCGTAATAGGGTGTGGTCAATCATCTTCAAAACGTTTAGTTCAGTATCAACTTACTGGCTCAGAACAATTTGGCACTTGAGCTCGCCCCGTAAGAAGCTGAAGATCGAGTCTCATGACTGCCTTACCCCCGCTGCTAACTAGCTTGCTGGATGCCACCGCCAATCGTCAGGAGTACCGTAAAATGGGATACTTTGCCCCTGTGGGGTTACTTTTCCCAAAAATTGGAAAAAGATTGATCAGACTGCCATCTGCGTGGGTCTCATTGAAACTACAAAATATCAAGTTTAATAGTTAGGTTGACTATCCTGGATGCTCCTTGCTCCTGTTTACTCCATGAACCGAATGTTTGGCGCGATAAATTGGATGCGTATATATGGGTAACATTGCACCTTAGACTCGTGTCTGGTTGGAAATATTGTGTTGGTGTCCTACTCATTGGTGTAACTTTGCACCACATTAGATTAATTTGTAAATGAACAGTAGGTGTTTCATTTGATCAAATTCTGAACTGAATAGCATCCAAATAGAGTCAGGAACAAAATGTAATTGGTTTTGTGCCATTGAAATGCTTTAAACAGTAGTTACACTTAATAATGTACAAGAAACTGTAAAAAGGGGTGCAAAGTAACCCCATTTTACGGTACACTCAGTGCCCGCAGCACCTTTCAACTTTTCTCATTTGTGCTGTTCTTATATTAATTTGCTTCTTCCTTCATAAGATAATGCACATTGAGACCAAACTTTCACGTTTATTCTCCTTGTGTAGTGGACTTTCGTTTAGAATGAACTGGCGGTATCACTTACCTTGTGTACGAAGGGTAACAGCAAGCACAGGCAATAAGCTGATTTGTTTTGAGCTACTGACTGTACCTCAGTGGTGACTGCTCATTTTTATAATGTGTATGACTTACTTATGCCGGGCTCCTCTCCGTCTTCTTTCCTGTCGACCTCCCTTGGTCAACTCTTGTTCATTTCTGACCCCGATGGTATTAGGGTATCCATGGCCTAGGGAGTCTTTCACTTTCCTGCCATAGTTGGCCCTTGTCTCATCTTTCCTAATCCCTCATTCTTCAAGGGGCCAGACCTCTTGTTTTCTCTTCATTATATTTCATAGGGTCAGGCGGCCAGTACCAAACCTGGCAAACGAAGAGAGAACCAACGGCTTTGGGCGGAGGAGTTCTTTCTTTGGAGGTTTGATGAAACCTTTGAATAGGAAATGCTGCATAAATTCATTAGCTGCTGCCTTGTAGTTGTGGCAGGGGACTGCCAAAGGCTAAGGGAGTAAACCTCGAAAGATAATCCTCCTATGCGTTAGGCTTGGCAAGTCAGCAGAAGAGTTTTATGAAGTTTGCTTTTAACAAGAAAAAGAGCCTCGGAAAGAAAATAGACCGGACTTACGCGTCCTCTCAGACAATTGTAAAGTATGATGACCGTAAGGCTGATGATATACAATATTCTGAGAGGAAACTCAAAACTAATAAGAGACACAAATACCGAATTGGAACTATGAACATTATATCATTAACGGGAAAGACAGAAGAACTCATAGACAGGATGAATAGAAGAAAAATATCGATATTGGGATTAAGTGAGACCAAATGGAAGGGGATAGGAAGTAAGGGAGGATACAAGTTGCACTGGAGTGGACAGAAGAAGGAAGCAAAGAATGGTGTTGGATTCTTAATTAGCGAGGGGACTGATGCCACAGCTGAAGTTATCTGCAAAAGTGATAGAATCATAAAATTGTCCATGCAACTGGAGACCACTAAGTAAACAGTCATACAGCCATAGAGACAGGCTGCAGTGAGGAAGACAAGGAGAAATTTCGTCAAGACCTGAAAGATGCAGTTGATGAGGAAACCATTATTATTATTGGAGATTTGAATGCGCAAGTTGGGGTAAGCAGATATGGATATGAGAACATCATTGGCCCACATGGATTTGGAAAAAGAAATCCAGAAGGAGAAACACTATTAGATTTGTGCAGAAGAAATGGTCTTATCATCAAAAATACATTTTTCAAGAAAAGAGACAGTCAGAGGGTAACACGGTACAGTTGGGATGGCCAGCATAGAACACTGATTGACTACGTAATCACGAATAAGGATGGTGGTAGATATATCACAGATGTAAAGGTCATCCCTAGTGAATGTATGAACAGCGACCATAGACTGCTGGTAGTAGACTTCAAACATTCGACCAATGAAACGCAGAAAATTATTATGAAAACACCAAGGGTAAAAACATAGAAATTGGAAGAAGCTCAACTAAAGGAGGAATATAAACTAAGGATTCAACAGAATCTGCCAAATGGTGAAGTAACCAACGTTAATGAAGAGTGGAAAACCTTCAAAGACACCTTTGCGGGAGAGGCCAAAACCCTATGTGGAGTTACAAGTTCCATCAAAAGAAAGAAACAGACACCGTGGTGGAATGATAGAGTTACACCAGCTGTGAAAGAAAGAAACCAAATAAAGAAGGCACTAGACAAGGAAAAACAAAAACAGGGGCAAGAACGCATTGTACAAGAAGTACTAAGACACCAAGGAATGTACAGGAACAAGAAACTTGCTGTTAAGAACATTGTACGAGAAGAAAAAGTGAAGAAATGGAATGTGTTTGCAGACAAACTGGAAGAGGATAGCAGAGGAAATATGAAACTGCTATACAGAGTAGTGAAAAACAAGAGAAGGGATCAAGAGACCATAAAAGCAATAGAACGTGATGATGGAACTCTGGCACAAGAAGAGGGAGAAATCAAACAAGAATTCAAGATCTTTTTTGAAAAGCTGCTGAATGGAGGTAAAGAAAACATAACTAACAGAGAAGAGTCAAATTGAACACCCACGACTGAACCACCAATCACATGGCTGGAGGTTGAAAAGGCACTCAAGAGCATGAAGAAAGGAAAGACACTGGGCATAGACGAAGTGAGTGCCGATATGCTGAAAGCGGCGGGAATTCCAGCAATCCAATGGTTGTACAGAATGCTCAACAGGATATGGGAGGAAAATACTATCCCAGAGGACTGGAAGATGGGCATCATTGTCCCTCTGTTCAAGAAAGGAAGCCGACGTAAATGCACTAACTATCGGGGTATTACACTACTGTCTCTTGCTCTGAAAATATTGGAAAAAATAATAGAGAACAGAATCAGAGATATAGTTGAACCAATTTTGGAGATAGAACATTATGGTTTCAGACCAGGAAGGTCAACTACAGACCTGATCTTTGCACTTAGGATACTAAAGGAAAAACACAGGGAGAAGAACAAACCTTTATTTCTAATATTCTTGGACCTTGAGAAAGCCTATGATAATGTGCCAAGGGAAACACTTTGGCAATGCATGAAATAACTTCAAGAGAGAGACAGCCTCATAGACGAAGTGAAAATGTTGTACAATGGGAATAGAAGTTGTATTCAAGTAGGACGTGGTTTGTCGGACTCGTTTGAAACAAAGAGTGGAGTGCAGCAGGGCAGCTCATTGGCACCGCTTCTATTCATCATTGTGATGGATGTGGTAATGAAATCTATTAAAAGGAAAGAACATGGAGATATTAGAGCCTTCACATTTGCAGATTACTGTATGTTGCGATCTGGAGTGAATCAGAGGAAGAACTGGGTGATAGGCTGCAAAGCTGGAATTAGGAGTGTAAGAAATATGGTTTAAACATCAGCGAGACAAAGACGGTGGCGATGAAAGTGTATGAGGAAGGAGCAGAACCAATAGTCATGCTAAATGAAGCCAATTTGGACAGCGTTCAAGTTTTCAAGTACTTGGGTAGCATTCTATCAAGTGATAACCTAGCAAAACATGAGGTAAACAATCGAATTAATAAGGCAACACAATTTTACCACCACGTAAGACACCTGCTGTAGGATGAGCAAATGCCCATGAAAACAAATATGACATTGTGCAAGTACTATTATGCACCAATTCTTACATACAGTCTCGAAACCACAACACTAACCAATAGAGATAACTCTAAACTCCAGGCAGCCGAAATGAAATTCCTACGTACCATGATTCAGAAGACCAGGAAAGACAAGATCAGGAATGAGAAGATTAGAGAAGAAGTAGGAATAGATGATTCTCTCCTCAATAAGATCCAGATCTCAAGACTGAAGTGGTTTGGTCACATGAAGAGGATGCCAGCAAACGGAACTGCACGGAAGGAATTTGAGAGAAAATTAGAAGGAAGACGACCCTGGGAAGGCCACGAAAGAAGTGGATAGATACAGTCAAGAACGAAGTACTGCAGAGAGGTCATGATTGGGACAAGTTGGTGGAGGAGGAGTGGTACAAGGACAGGACGAATGGAGGGGGCTCATATACCACACCCGGGCAACTGGAGTTGGTTCAGGATGATGATGATGTATGACGTAATATGACAGGCTTAACTTAAGATAAGTTAATTATTATAGTTGGACTAGACTGAGATATTAGACTCAGTCTAATATTAATTATTCAGTCGCACAGCACTATCGGAAACACATTACACAATACAATACAATCGAATACAACTCCAAATATGTGCACACGCTGAAAACAGACTATCCATTCTGACCGCGCAAAATCGTAACCAATAAGCCCGTAGTGTTGGTTTAAATTCAACCAATAGTGAGACTTGAGAATCTCATCCGACGTCCTCAGAGCGCCATTAAACAAACCAAATCAGCCCCTTCGCCCTCAAGGGCTCCCATACATTTCTAGAGTTATAAACACGTGCTTTGTGGATGCAAGGATTCCTACCTCAGTTTTCTACTCCGGGCGGTGAAGGTCACACTTCACCCATCTAGGAGTGAAATGTAGAACTAGTTACAAGTACTGACAGTGAGACAGAGCTTATCGAGAGGGCATGCAAGGTAGCCCCAAACACTAATTCACAAAATAATAAATAAATCTTTATTGCGGCCAAATAGCCAAGATGAAATAGAAATGTTTTATGTTTGCATATTCAGATAATGACTTTGTCCTTTTTGTGCATATTTCGATGTGATAACGATCACAAGCCGTTTCACACAGCCTACATTCACAGTCTATATTTGGTTCGTGGAAGTTTGTGTTCTTTTATATCAGGTGGTGGAATCCATGGATTGCCAACCTAGTCATGACGTGTCTGATTTCGACGTTTTCCTTTGTCCACGCACGGTCTACCATGGCTCCTGTGCTGTAGAATGTTGAATGAATTTCCTCTCTTTTCCTATTCAGTGTTGCTAGCAGGTTCTGTGAGGCTCACGTGTTAGGTGGGAGTATGCTTCTCCTGAGATCTTCGATGAGGAAAGTTTCCTTCGCCAGCAAATATGTGTATCTTGAGTGCGTCATTTTTGACACTCCTAACGCTTTCTTTATGTATCTCCTTCCAACGTAGATAGATTCTTCAATGTTAGGTGTGACCAGATGATTTCTATGCCATACGTCAGTATTGGTAAAATCTTTACCCGGAATAGCAGCATCGCCGTCTCTAGGCTGAGGGATCGAATGTTTCTTATTTCGTGCATTGTCATTATCGCTTTAGTTGCCTTTTCTGTTATCTGTTTTGTGAAGCATTTTACGGTCGTTTGTAGAGTAATTCCTAAATACTTGATTTCTGATACTATTTTCAGTTTTCTTTCCCTTATGCGTATCCTAGCTGATGCGGGGGCTCTTCCTCCGTTTCTAAAGATCATTGTGTTCGTCTTAGATATGTTAATGACCAAATTATTCTTGGAGCACCATTTATCCACCTCGTTTATTGTTGCCTGGAGTTCTGTTATGTCTTTGGAGCCAATTACGATGTCATCTGCGTATGCGCACGAGAAGATTCCCTCTTTGCGGGTAATTCCAAGGATTTCATCGGTTGCTAGTATGAACAGCAGAGGGCTAAGTGGGTCGCCCTGTAGTACTCCATTTGTTTGTATGATCGGTTCTGACATGGCAAGGTTATCTGAGACGCATATTTCGTTCCAGCTCAGCAGTGTCTTAATGAGGTTCGACCGTATTTTGTTTTCCCCTAGTGTTTCCTTGAGTTTTTCTATCACTAGTTGTCTGCTTAGTAGGTCGAAGGCTTTCGTGAAGTCCATGAAGACAGTATAAAATTTTTGTTTTTCCTCTAGGGCTTCCCAAATGTGTTTCAGTAAGATTTCGACTGCCTGCAGGGTTGATTTTCCCTTTCTGAACCCGAATTGATTTTCTGGCAGGTGATCGTCTAATTCCTCACTTAATCTTCCTGTTATTATTTTGGTGAAGATTTTAAAGGGGCAGTTTTCCAATGCGATGCCTCTATATTGGTTTGGGTCATTGGGGTCTCCTTTCCCTTTATATAATATCTTGACAATTGATTTTCTCCATTGATCGGGGATGGTGGCTGTCTCTATGCACCTGTTGTATAGTTTGGTCCAAATGTGGTTTAGAAGGTGTGCAGTGTGATTTATGAATTCATTGCATATTTCGTCCGGTCCCGCTGCTTTCTTGTTTTTTGGTGTTTTGGATGGCATGTCCGACTTCCTCTGTGGTTAGAGGAATCCAGCCTGTAGCTATTGGTGATACGACTTCTTGGGATTTCTTTCTGGCGTCTGTTGTTCCCTCTTTGTTGAGTAAGTTGCTGAAATGTGATTTCCATCTGTCCATGTCTATGTAGTTTGTTTGGGCTTGTTTCTTTGGGCGAAGTGCCAAATATGGATCATTTTTGGCTTCCTCCGCTAGCAGCCTGCTCTCTTCCCCCAGGAAGGCGCATTTCTTTTCTTTTATGATTCTTTTGTAGTGCTTCCTCCTTTCAGCGTATGTGAGTAGGAGAGTGTCGTTTACCTCGTTCTGTCTCACCTGCTGCAGGATGTTTAGGGTGTCTCTTCTTAGCGTGTAACACTCGCTATCGAACCAAGGTTTTGCTCTTATTTTGAATCGGGGGCTGGCAGCTTTTCTTAGTATTTCTCCTAGGTTTTGAGTAGCTTCTTCTAGCTTTGCATTTTCTATAAGTGTTTCAATATGCGTGTTCGCAACTATCTTGGCCTCTACTTTCCCGACATCTATCTTCCTTGAGAGGAGTTGTGTTGTCTCTTCTTGTTTCTTCTCCCAGTCACCGTTAATATTTATTTCTAGGGGTATGTGTTTCCTCGTTGTTGCGTGATTTGCGTTCCAAAGTGTGGTTATACTTCCCTTTATAGGTCCTTTTGTGAGTGTGACGTCTATTGTGCTCTTGCCGTTGTGAGAGATGTGTGTAGGTATCGTAGGATTATTTAATAAAATGAATCCTTCTTCGTGCAGATTTTTCATCACTAGCTTTGCTTTGTAGTTTTGTGTGTCTAGTCTGCAGTTTAGGTCTCCCGCGATGATCATTGGTTCATTCTGCTTATTTTGGGTGATTATTTGGCCTATTTCATCCATTATATCAATTGCTGTTGTGTTCGGTTGGATATATGCTGCTACTATAACGAGGTGATTCGTTTCTATTAGGAGGGTGTGTTCCTGTTGCTTGGTTGCTAAAATTGGCCTCAGGTGTGGCCTTAGGAGGATAGTTATCCCGCCAGATTGTCTACATTTTTCGCCTTTTCTAGCCAAGAGATGTGTTCCGTAGAACTCGGGGGGCTGCCAGTTAGCGGTTAAGAACTTTTCCGTTAATATTGCTATGTCATACCCTTTTAGGTAGTTTTCTGGGGTCATGTTTATTGCACTTTTTATTCCCTCTACGTTCCATAACATGATTTTTAGGTGTCCTGCTGCCACCTTTCCGTTTTGACTCCGTTTGTTTTGTTTTTGTGCTCCTTCTATATTCCATAGTAGTGTTGTTTGAGTCGTGCAGTCAGTGGTATGGTTGTTGATGGCAGCAGAGTAGATTATATTAGTCGAATCGAGCTCCCGTTGTTCTTCCACTCCGAAAACGATATTGTTTGATCTGTATTCCAGAAGGCCAAAACTGAGGTGTGCTTACCCGTCGCAATTCGTTGAACGGTATGCCAATTTTGAAGGCTTTAAAGTATCCTTTAATTTGCATATCTTCACATTGTATGTCACACGTGATCCCATGCTCCTGCATATGCCTTATGATTTTCTCGTTTGTGGTTTCCTGATGTGCTTTTCCCACATATAACCAAGCACGCCTTTCCCTGCTTGTAGATCTGATTTTGAGGGATCCATGGTGCCTATCACAACATTATGCTCATTTGATCGTTGTTGTCTGTTCACCAAATCAGAATAACTCTTTCGATGTCCATTCAGTATTCTAATCTCTTTCCTGGGAGTAAGTTCATTTGCTCTTTGACCTTGAGCGCTACTTATACTCTGCTCATGCTCCTTTGCTGCAGTCAGTATTGTAATATCTTTCCTGGGAGTAACTATATTTGCTCCATGACCTTGAGCGCTACTTGTACTCTTCTCATATTGATTTGCTATATTCAGTGTTGTAATCCCGTGGGAAAGTTCATGTATTTGTGGAAATGTGATGAAAATTTCCTCTTTGATCATTGTTTTAATTTGATTTGATAAGTTTTCCCTCACAGATTGCATTTGAAGTGAGATATTATCTTCTTTTTTGCTTCCAATTCTGCATCTATAAACAAGTTGCACACTAGATCATCAGATGTCGCTTGCAGCATGCATTCTCTAGCCATTTCAGCCTCGTTTTCCTCCGCTTCCGACGTTTGACCACTGGATGTCGGTAGTATCTGTTTGCCGACTTCAGGGTCATGTGTTCTGCCGACAGATGTCTCCACTTGTCCCGCGAAACTACTGTCTTCTCTGTGCATGTCTGGTATTTGACCTTCACTAACCTCTTGTCGATACGTTTCCTTTTCCATACTTTTACATACTTGAGTAGTCTTCAGTGCCATAAAACATTTCTTGATGACACTTACCGCTTTTAGTATGTCGTCCTTTGTGTCTTTCTTTAGGTATCCACCTACATCCACGATAATTTGCAAACTTTTAAGAGCACCGTCAAGACGCAATTCTATCTCGTCCGCCATCTTGTAATTAAATCCCCAATTCATAAAATAATCAATTGAATTTTTCAAAACAGTTACAGCTGAGGGCTGACTGTAGGATGATCCTCACGTCCTACGTGGAGGAATCGCCACTCTCTCTGTCGATAATGGCACAATAATCACCCGCATTCCACCAGGATTCTCGCTGTCAGTCAACTAGAGGTAGGCACGCTCTCGATCTCAAGGCCAAATAGATTTGTGGCAGTTATAAGATAGGTTAATCAAAATAATGGAATAATTAATTATTGTCGTGCGTGGAGAGAAATAAAGTTTTCGTACGGCACAGCGAGCCTAGCGAGTTCAGTTATGTAGGCACAGTCACGGTATGCTATTGGATGGCGCGAGCAAGCGAGTGAATCTGGCTCCTTCCTTAAGTTCAGAGTTGTTTTGTGTTTGGTATGACATTGAACGGAAGGGACTGAAACATGTATTTATCCTTACAAACTTATAAATATCATTGGGTAATTTGTAGAATTGTGTGATAAAAAAGTTCCTATTTACATATTTAAACCTGCGTATCCTGGACAATTAAATATTGTTAATTAATCTACGCAGGGCATGAACATGTCCAAGCAGAACTCCGGTTGTAAGACTTATCTTTATTATTAAATTCAGTCACGTCTGTAGAGAGTACTTCAATCATCCCTACATGTGACTCAAAATTCTCATATTTTAATATTTCGCCACGAAGTGCATGAATGACAAAACCCGGTGACGATATTGGTAGCAATGTATCGGTACCCGTTAAACAAAGCAAATCACCGATGTTAAAAATTGCAACATTATGGATGCATTTCTGACACAAATCAGATTATTAGTAATATTGTTATTATTATAGTAGTATCGGTATTATATATTCTTATACCATGGTGACAAATCACAAAAAATAATGATATAAATACATATTACTTCAATAACCCAAAGCAACCCAACCTACAAAATATCACTATCAATAAACTATTGAAAACAAACTCATACCCCTTCCCTCCTTGCCACTGTCTGTCGAAATGTTTAAACTTTCTTATATATACTGGATGATCTTTGACAAGCAGCTTCACTCAGTTTAACCTTGCCACTGTCTGAAGAAATGTTTAAACTTTCTTATATATACTGGATGGTCTTTGACAAGCAGTTTCACTCAGTTTAACCTTGCCACTGTCTGAAGAAATGTTTAAACTTTCTTATATATACTGAATGGCCATTGGCAAGCAGTTTCACTCAATTTAACCTTGCCACTGTCTGAAGAAATGTTTAAACTTTCTTATATATACTGAATGGCCTTTGGCAAGCAGTTTCACTCAGTTTAACCTCGCCCCCTTCATTACCCGATACAACCACTTAAACCCTTGTGCGCTAATTGCCTACCCCTTTTCTTTATTACACCTTAGGAACTGATATTTGGAACATGGAATATAAGATACCCTACCTCTATAATAAGCAGCGAGCTAGAAAGTTAGCTGTCCACCTTGTTGCGCAGTGGTTTCCCACTTCTACTCCACGCAAATGCTGGGATAGTATAAGGGTTTAAGTGGCAGTTGGCAAGGAGATCAATGGGCTCCGACACCATTTAACCGATTGAATTGACATTATGTAGGGTTGTATTGCACACCCCAAGGAACGTTGCTGGCAACGATAATTTTACTGTAGATAGCCGTCTCCATTCCCTGCATTTAGGCCCTTTGGCACATATCAATTCCGTTTCACCGATCTCAACCATATTTTACATACTTGCCCTTTGGAACCCGACTAGTAACACTGTCTACTTGAAATTTCGGAGAGCCCTCTCCATTCCTTGCATTTAGGCCCTTTGGCAGAAATCTTCACCTTTTCACCGATCTGAACCGAATTTTACGTACTTACCATCAGAAACGTTGAAGGTGACACTGGTTCCTTGAAATTGGACAGTACTCTCCATCCCCTAGGTTTAGGCCGTTGGACACGTAGACTAAATATCGAATTTGTCATAGAAGGATTACTCTAGGCTCATTTTAGGACTCGCAAAGCAAGAAAGGAAACTCAGGTTGTAAACTTTGATTCAGTTTGGTGAAACGGAGTAGATGTGTATAAATAACAGACATAGGGACACAAAAACCTCGATTTAAGGCCCTAGAACCAATCGCGTCGAAACATTTTCGGTGTTGCACCAGGGGTCGAGGGATGCTGGGAATTAAAGTGTAACCATAGCGTATAGAAGAGAAAGTGACGGGACTTGTGGAGTTTGTATGGTCCAGCCGCTAGGCGGCTCTAGCTTCGGCTAGCGCTGAGTGCGGATGGTATCAATACAAGCAGTTGCATGTTACTTTTCAGTACTTGAATGTTATCAGCTTACACTACGTTGTATTAGACATGATGATCCAAATATAAAATTGTCCGCACTGAGTATATAAAACGCTGACGTCCGTTGTGTTAATTATGAGATATCAGATTACGTCATAGGTTCATATAATAAGGAAGTAAAACATTCTGACGGGGGTCAAAATGTAACTGAATGTGTAAAAATCGTAAAGCTACAGACCATTCACTACTGCACAAATACAGTAAATATAATATAATAGGCCTACAGTATAATATAATAGAAACTCACCCATGTAACTTATAGCTGTCAGTTGTCCGAAACTTTGGACAGCTTACGCGACGATTTTCCAGACTTAGAAGATGACTGCTCTTCACTAATTTCTTTCGTACGAAAAAAGCGGCACTTCATTAAATAAAAAAAACTAGTTTTCCAACAAGGTCCAGTTTATGTTCCAAACAACATCCTAAATTACACGGCCCTAAAACAATCTCATCAATGCTGTCCAAACACTCATAAAATGTATCACCGCACAAATTTGAAAGGGAAGATAGTTTCTTTTCAACGACTATTTCGACCTGTAAAAGAATGTTGAAGACACTGTCGGACGCGTGAGTTAGGTAAGTAAGGGCATTTATTGTGCCAAAGTCCTTTATGTGAGTGAAAGTTGCATATTATGTTGTGTCCGACGGCCTTTCACTTTGAAGGGTTGTTGCACACTTCACACAGCTGATTCCTTCCCTTAGTTGCTTGACAATGTACCATGCTAGATAGTAAATCAAGCATTGTTTAGGAATGTTGTCTTCATAAGGAAGGGGAAGATCATTCTCCCAGTCCGTTATCACCACTTTGTCTCTAATTTTGTCCTCCGCACACAACTTAACATATTTGTTTTGTTCCTCGGTTTGCTCGCATATAATCGCATTTGATTAACAAATGAAGTGAGAGGTGGTTCTAACTTAGGTTCACAGTTCCCGGTCGGTGATATAGCCATCTGAATTGTTTTTCTCACAGTCCTCTCCGGAGGAGATTTGCGTGCTTTCTGTCGCGTAGTGAAATATCTCGGCAAGTTTGGCAAATGTGTGGGACTGCACCAGGCTTCAAACTCCATCTCATTCTCGCCATTTCGACTGTCTTTCCTTGTATAATGAAAGTGTCCGTTTTAATAAGGAAATTATCGGAGAAATGTTTGTCACATAGCCTGCATATGACTTATTTGATAATTTAATGTATTTCCTCGGAATGGCCTTAGCCCATTTAAATAAACCATCTTCGGCTTTTGAAGGTTTAAAATAGTGCCTATCTGTTGCAGATGACTTGACGTATCCAGAAAGGCACCCGGGAACAAAACAACACGGCATATTTACTTACACAGTTTTATTTGACGAATCTTACCAAGTTATAATTAACTCGACAGCACAAATATAAAGAAGTAAGTGTAAAGGCTCACAAGTACTAAACACACCAGTGTCATAACGTATGTATTATTTCAATATCGCTTCTTGATCGCATACACTCTTCAACACCAAGAAATAAGGACTAAACACGGCAGCATTTTTGTGTTTTCAAACTTGCGAGCGCTTAGAAAGTGACTCCAACCAGCAACAAGCAACCGCTGCGCAGTCTGTCGGCGGGTGCATCAACTACCAATACTAAAGATACGGAAAAATCGGGAGTCGCCACACTTTCCCTTCTATACGCTATGGTGTAACTGTAAGAATATTTACAAGAGTCTATTGTTGAATGGTAAAGCGGGCTGCATCACACCACCCCTACCAGCGTTCTGGTGCGAAATTCCGAAAAAAGTTGCAACTTGCGCTGCTGAAATTTTTTTTGGACAGCCCCCTCCATTCCCTAGATTTAGACCGATGGCCACACGAACAAATTATCGAACAGCGCTATCTGGCGAAAAATTACACAATTGCACCATCAGGAGCTCGTGACAGCTGAAATTTTCAGATGTGCTCCGATTTTCCTACAGCGCTATGCGGCACATGACGATAGCTCTCTACTTTCCTTACATCCAATGAGATATTGGCAGTGTCTTTTATTTCACTTGCTTCTCTTTCTAATCAATTTTCTCAATTCGTTAGTAAACTACATGTTCATTATTATCATCATTAAAATTAGGGGAAAATGACCTTGACTTTACGACCATCAGGCTGCGGGGTACAGTGCTATCAGATTAGTATCGCACGCCCTAAGATCATCAAACCCGCCCACATTAGATGACGAACGATCTGCTCTACGTCACATGTGTTCATAGGTACACCCGAAGGTCACAGGAGGAGCATCTACGGTACGTTCTAACTTCATTGCTAACGTACTAAAACGTCGCAGGCTGCTTATCACCACTGCAAAAAGGCTTCCTCAACTGTTACTTTTAAAATATCATTTTCTATTACCGTAGTATTTGTCAGTTCAATAGTAGTATTCATTATCATCCATAAACAAATAGGTAAATCCACCGGGCGAATCCGGGTGCATACAAAACCTATTCACATGTATTTTATTTCAGGTTATTTTCCCGTATTCCAGTAATTGTTGTGTTGACCGACTGAAAGTTACAATATTAATTGTTAATAAAGCAACACTGAAATATGGCTTCAAAGCTATCTTTACTGAATGAAACGGCCACGGCGTCCTCCTGCGTAAATTACAAATAATAACAACAACTACAACACACTAGTTCTGGCATCTCAGTAACACAGGTTATCAGATAAAGTCTACAGACACATAAGTACACGGGGCTAATGAATCAACAGCAACGACTAGTCGTTCTACAGGGCCATAGTGGCCGTTTTGAGGAAAGTCAAATACGGTGGTTAATGCATGGGTGAATCCGCTTTGAATAGGTTCCCTCAAATTTAATGAAAATTCACTCTAAACACGTGAGGCAAAAAGAGTACTCAGAAGAAACAGTTCGCTGGTTCCACTAGGTAAGTGCCACAGTCATCCCCGGTTGTATCTACCATGTCTATGATTTAATCTGGTAGATGATCTAACGTTTGTTATTTTAGAGCAGTATAGACAGCAGTCAAGTTGTATAATGAAGTAACTGAAAAGTTCGACAAGTACAAAATTAACAAAAAATATAAACAGTTACAAAACATTATAAACTTAACAATGAAACATTTTATAAAAAATTACAACAAATTATAAACAGTTACAACTTAAATAATCAATTGTTGCTAATTCTGAGAATTGGTGTTAAGTAAAGTAAATATTGGCAGATGAAAGTAAATGATGGCAGATTAAAGATAAACAATAGCAGATTAAAGTCATAATGAAGCCAAAGTAGTTAAAAGGGACGTAAAGCCAATAACATTGTTATAAAGTGAAAATGAAATGTTTTCTTTCTTGGTAATACATGTCTGCATGTGAAGCGTCCAATTCAATCAATTTGAGGTTCAGAAATACTACAATGTTTGACGATGGTCACATGTAATGAAGGATTGCGAGTATTGCAGAGAAATTATGAATGCAAATGGTTAGTAGTTATGGTCTCGAGTTTGAGACCAATGTTTAATGTTTTTGATGTGAATTGTTAAGTTAATTAGTAAGGTTGTTATTGTAATTTATTCAGTTCTTAAATTCATTTTTCTTACTTATAATTCCACCCAGTGCATGTGTATTTTCCTGCAGTATTTCTGATAATTGCAAAAATTGAATAAGTGCCAAAGTAATTCTCATTTATAACCCGGAACGCCCCGAGAGGCCAACTGATAATATATTTCTGGTTTATTTTTAACTCTCCACAAATTCTAGTTTATATCACGGCGGAATGTTGCAATATAAAAGTATCTCGAAACTCCTAGACGCAACACGTCTGCAACTATTCCAATTGACGGGGCACTTAGATAGAATAGAACCAAACTGACAACATTAACTTATAAAAATTCACAAATAACTGAGAACAAATCAACCAGATTATATTCGTTCAAACCGACTCAGGAGGAACTTTAAGAATTCAGATCGCCAAATATAACAATAAACAAGGAACTTGCACTCACACAGAGTCTCGATATGAAAGAAAAAGCATTCCATCATTCCATTCAGACGGGTATTTCTCGTTAAATCGTGTTTTTTTGTGATTCATGACTAAAATACACACAAATATTGGCCTATCAATTAATCACACAATATTTTATATACTGTTCGCTTTCATATATGACATAAAAGCCCAATGTAATGACTACACCTTTCTAAGCTCTCATAATTCTATGTAGAAGCCATGATTTAATTGTTATCTCTTTGGTGATTGAGCCCCCTTAAGCTAATATCATACAGGTTAATGCTCCTAGGTATCCACGCACACTGAGAAAATTGCACATCTTAGAGGTGCTGACAATCTGGAGTGGCTTTAAGCTAATATCATTCAGGTTAGTGCTCCTAAGTACCCACGCACTCTGAGCAAAGTGCTCATCTCAGAGATGCTGACAATCTGGAGAGTCTTTAAGCTAATATCATTCAGGTTAGTGCTCCTATGTACCCACGCACACTGAGCAAATTGCTCACCTTAGAAGTGTTGACAATCTGGAGTTTCTTTAAGCTAATATCATTCAGTTTAGTGCTCCTAGGTACATACGTGCACTAAGCAGATTGCTCACCTTAGAGGTGTTGACAACCTGGAGTGTCTTTAAGCTAATATAATTCAGGTTAGTACTCCTAGGTACCCACGCACACTGAGCAGATTGCTCATCTTAGAGGTGTTGACAATCTGGAGTTTCTTTAAGCTAATATCATTCAGGTTAGTACTCCAAGGTACCACGTGCACAAAGCAGATTGCTAACCTTAGAGGTGTTGACAACCTGGAGGGTCTTTAAGCTAATATCATTCAGGTTAGTACTCCTCGGTACCCACGCACACTGAGCAGATTGCTCTTCTTAGAGGTGTTGACAATCTGGAGTTTCTTTAAGCTAATATCATTCAGGTTAGTGCTCCTAGGTACCCACGTGCACTAAGCAGATTGCTCATCTTAGAGGTGTTGACAATCCGGAGTTTCTTTAGGCTAATATAATTCAGGTAAGTGCTCCTAGGTACCCACGCACACTGAGCAGATTGCTCATCTTAGACGTGTTGACAATCTGGAGTTTTTTTTTTAAGTTAATAACATTCAGGTTGGTGCTCCTAGGTACCCACGCACACTGAGCAGATTGCTCATCTTAGAGGTGTTGACAATCTGGAGTGTCTTTAAGCTAATATCATTCAGGTTAGTGCTCCTAGGTACCCATGTGCATTGAGCAGATCGCTCTTCTTAGCGGTGTTAACAATCTGGAGTGTCTTTAATCTAATATCATTCAGTTTAGTGCTCCTAGGTACCCACGCACACTGAGCAGATTGCTCATCATGGAGGTGTTGACAATCTGGAGTGTCTTTAATCTAATATCATTCAGGTTAGTACGCCTAGGTACCACGTGCACAAAGCAGATTGCTAACCTTAGAGGTGTTGACAACCTGGAGGGTCTTTAAGCTAATATCAATCAGGTTAGTACTCCTCGGTACCCACGCACACTGAGCAGATTGCTCTTCTTAGAGGTGTTGACAATCTGGAGTTTCTTTAAGCTAATATCATTCAGGTTAGTGCTCCTAGGTACCCACGTGCACTAAGCAGATTGCTCACCTTAGAGGTGTTGAGAACCTGGAGTGTCTTTAAGCTAATATAATTCAGGTTAGTACTCCTAGTTACCCACGCACACTAAGCAGATTGCTCATCTTAGAGGTGTTGACAATCTGGAGTCTCTTTAAGCTAATATCATTCAGGTTAGTACTCCTAGGTACCACGTGCACAAAGCAGATTGCTAACCTTAGAGGTGTTGACAACCTGGAGGGTCTTTAAGCTAATATCATTCAGGTTAGTACTCCTCGGTACCCACGCACACTGAGCAGATTGCTCTTCTTAGAGGTGTTGACAATCTGGAGTTTCTTTAAGCTAATATCATTCAGGTTAGTGCTCCTAGGTACCCACGTGCACTAAGCAGATTGCTCATCTTAGAGGTGTTGACAATCCGGAGTTTCTTTAAGCTAATATAATTCAGGTAAGTGCTCCTAGGTACCCACGCACAATGAGCAGATTGCTCATCTTAGACGTGTTGACAATCTGGAGTTTTTTTAAGTTAATAACATTCAGGTTGGTGCTCCTAGGTACCCACGCACACTGAGCAGATTGCTCATCTTAGAGGTGTTGACAATCTGGAGTGTCTTTAAGCTAATATCATTCAGGTTAGTGCTCCTAGGTACCCATGTGCACTGAGCAGATCGCTCATCTTAGCGGTGTTAACAATCTGGAGTGTCTTTAATCTAATATCATTCAGTTTAGTGCTCCTAGGTACCCACGCACACTGAGCAGATTGCTCATCATGGAGGTGTTGACAATCTGGAGTGTCTTTAATCTAATATCATTCAGGTTAGTGCTCCTAGGTACCCGCATGCACTAAGCAGATTTCTCACCTTAGAGGTGTTGACAATCTGGAGTGTCTTTAAGCTAATATCATTCAGGTTAGTGCTCCTAGGTACCCACGTGCACTAAGCAGATTGCTCACCTTAGAGGTGATGAAAACCTGGAGTGTCTTTTAGCTAATATCATTCAGGTTATTACACCTAGGTACCCACGCACACTGAGCAGATTGCTCATCTTAGAAGTGTTGACAATCTGGAGTTTCCTTAAGCTAATATCATTCAGGTTAGTACTCCTAGGTACACACGTGCACTAAGCAGATTGCTCACCTTAGAGGTGTTGATAACCTGCAGTGTCTTCACGTTAATATCATTCAGGTTAGTACTCCTAGGTACCCACGCACACTGAGCAGATTGCTCATCCTAGAGGTGTTGACAATCTGGAGTTTCTTTAAGCTAATATCCTTCAGGTTAGTGCTCCTAGGTACCCAAGTGCACTAAGCAGATTGCACATCTTAGAGGTGTTGACAATCCGGAGTTTCTTTAAGCTAATATAATTCAGGTAAGTGCCCCTAGGTACCCACGCACACTGAGCAGATTGTTCATCTTAGAGGTGTTGACAATCTGGAGTTTCCTTAAGCTAATATCATTCACTTTAGTGCTCCTAGGTACCCACGTGCACTAAGCAGATTGCTCATCTTAGAGGTGTTGACAATCGGGAGTGTCTTTAAGCTAATATCATTCAGGTTAGGGCTCCTAGGTACCCACGTGCACTGAGTGAATTGCTCATCTTATAGGTGTTGACAATCTGGAGTTTCTTTAAGCTAATATCATTTAGTTTAGTGCTCCTAGGTACCCTTGCACACTGAGCAGATTGGTCATCTTAGAGGTGTTGACAATCTGGAATTTCTTTAAGATAATATCATTCAGGTTCATTCTCCTAGGTACCCACGTGCACTAAGCAGATTGCGCATCCTAGAAGTGTTGAAAATCTGCAGTTTTTTTAAGCTAATAACATTCAGATTAGTGCTCCTAGGTACCCACTCACACTGAGCAGATTGCTCATCAAGGAGGTGTTGACAATCTGGAGTTTTTTTAAGCTAATAACATTCAGGTTAGTGCTCCTAGGTACCCACGCACACTGAGCAGATTGCTCATCTTAGAGGTGTTGACAATCTGGAGTTTTTTTAAGCTAATAACATTCAGGTTAGTGCTCCTAGGTACCCACGCACACTTAGCAGGTTGCTCATCAAGGAGGTGTTGACAATCTGGAGTGTCTTTAAGCTAATATCATTCAGGTTAGGGCTCCTAGGTACCCACGTGCACTGAGCAGATTGCTCATCTTAGAGGTGTTGACAATCTGGAGTTTCTTAAAGCTAATATCATTTAGTTTAAAGCTCCTAGGTACCCACGTGCACTAAGCAGATTTCACATCCTAGAGGTGTTGACAATCGAGTGTCTTCAAGCTAATATCATTCAGGTTAGTGCTCCTAGGTACCCACGTGCACTGAGCAGATCGCTCATCTTAGCGGTGTTGACAATCTGGAGTGTCTTTAAGCTAATATCATTTAGTTTAGTGCTCCTAGATACATACGCACACTGAGCAGATTGCTCATCATGGAGGTGTTGACAATCTGGAGTGTCTTTAAGCTAATATCATTCAGGTTAGTGCTCCTAGGTACCCACATGCACTAAGCAGATTGCTCACCTTAGAGGTGTTGACAATCTGGAGTGTCATTAAGGTAATATCATTCAGGTTAGTGCTCCTAGGTACCCAAGTGCACTAAGCAGATTGCTCACCTTAGAGGTGTTGAAAACCTGGAGTGTCTTTAAGCTAATATCATTCAGGTTAGTACTCCTAAGAACCCACGCACACTGAGCAGATTGCTCATCTTAGAGGTGTTGAGAATCTGGAGTTTCTTTAAGCTAATATCACTCAGGTTAGTACTCCTAGGTACCCACGTGCACTAAGCAGATTGCTCACCTTAGAGGTGTTGACAACCTGCAGTGTCTTCAAGTTAATATCATTCAGGTTACTACTCCTAAGTACCCACGCACACTGAGCAGATTGCTCATCTTAGAGGTGTTGACAATCTGGAGGTTCTTTAAGCTAATATCATTCACGTTAGTGCTCCTAGGTACCCACGTGCCCTAAGCAGATTGCTCATCTTAGAGGTGTTGACAATCCGGAGTTTCTTAAAGCTAATATAATTCAGGTAAGTGCCCCTAGGTACCCACGCACACTGAGCAGATTGCTCATCTTAGAGATGTTGACAATCTTGAGTTTCTTTAAGCTAATATCATTCAGGTTAGTATTCTTAGGTACCCACGTGCACTAAGCAGATTGGTCTTCTTAGAGGTGTTGACAATTTGGAGTTTCTTTAAGCTAATATCATTCAGGTTAGTACTCCTAGGTACCCACGTGCACTAAGCATATTGGTCATCTTAGAGGTGTTGACAATTTGGAGTTTCAACTAATATCATTCAGGTTAGTACTCTTAGGTACCCACGTGCACTAAGCAGATTGCTCATCTTAGAGGTGTTGACAATCCGTAGTTTCTTTAAGCTATTATCATTCAGGTTATTACTCTTAGGTACCCACGTGTACTAAGCAGATTGCTCATCTTAGAGGTGCTGACAATCCAGAGTTTCTTTAAGCTAATATCATTGAGGTTAGTGCTCCTAGGTACCCACGTGCACTGAGCAGATCGCTCATCTTAGCGGTGTTGACAATCTGGAGTGTCTTTAAGCTAATATCATTTAGTTTAGTGCTCACAGGTACCCACGCACACTGAGCAGATTGCTCAGCATGGAGGTGTTGACAATCTGGAGTGTCTTAAAGCTAATATCATTCAGGTTAGTGCTCCTAGGTACCCACGTGCACTAAGCAGATTGCTCACCTTAGAGGTGTTGACAATCTGGAGAGTCATTAAGCTAATATCATTCAGGTTAGTGCTCCTAGGTACCCACGTGCACTAAGCAGTTTGCTCTCCTTAGAGGTGTTGAAAACCTGGAGTGTCCTTAAGCTAATATCATTGAGGTTAGTACTCCTAGGTACCCACGCACACTGAGCAGATTGCTCATCTTAGAGGTGTTGACAATCTGGAGTTTCTTTAAGCTAATATCATTCAGGTTAGTGCTCCTAGGTACCCACGTGCACTAAGCAGATTGCTCATCTTAGAGGTGTTGACAATCAGGAGTTTCTTTAAGCTAATATAATTCAGGTAAGTGCCCCTAGGTACCCACGCACACTGAGCAGATTGCTCACCTTAGAGGTGATGACAACCTGCAGTGTCTTCAAGTTAATATCATTCCGGTTAGTACTCCTAGGTACCCACGTACACTGAGCAGATTGCTCATCTTAGAGTTGTTGACAATCTGGAGTTTCTTTAAGCTAATATCATTCAGGTTAGTGCTCCTAGGTACCCACGTGCACTAAGCAGATTGCTCATCTTAGAGGTGTTGACAATCAGGAGTTTCTTTAAGCTAATATAATTCAGGTAAGTGCCCCTAGGTACCCACGCACACTGAGCAGATTGCTCATCTTAGAGGTGTTGACAACCTGGAGGTTTTTTAAGTGAATATCATTCAGGTTAGTGCTCCTAGGTACCCACGCACACTGAGCATATTGCTCAGCTTAGAGGTGTTGACAATCTGGAGTTTCTTTAAGCTAATATCATTCGGGGTAGTGCTCCTAGGTACCCACGCACACTGAGCAGATTGCTCATCTTATAAATGTTGACAATCTGGAGTTTCTTTAAGCTAATTTCATTCAAGTTAGAGCTGTTAGTTACCCACGCACACGAAGCAGATTGCTCATCTTAGAGGTGTTGACAATCTGGAGTGTCTTTAAGCTAATATTATTCAGGTTAGTGCTCCTAGGTACCCATGAACACTGTGCAAATTGCTCATCTTTGAGGTGTTGACAATCTAGAGTGTTTTTAAGCTAATATCATTCAGGTTAGTACTCCTAGGTACCCACGCACACTGAGCAGATTGCTCATCTTAGAGGTGTCGACAATCTGGAGTTTCTTTAAGCTAATATCATTCAGGTTAATACTCCTAGGTACCCACGCGCTCTAAGCACATTGCTCATCTTAGAGGTGTTGACAATCTGGAGTTTCTTTAAGCTAATATCATTCAGGTTAGTGCTCCTAGGTACCCACGCACACTGACCATATTGCTCATCTTAGAGGTGTTGACAATCTGGAGTTTCTTTAAGCCAATATCATTCAGGTTAGTGCTCCTAGGTAGCCACGCACACTGAGCAGATTGCTCAACTTATAGTTGTTGAGACTCTGGAGTTTCTTTAAACTAATTTCATTCAGGTTAGTGCTCTTAGTTACCCACGCACACGAAGCAGATTGCTCATCTTAGAGGTGTTGACAATCTGGAGTATCTTTAAGCTAATATTATTTAGGTTAGTGCTCCTGGTACCCAAGAACACTGTGCAAATTGCTCATCTTAGAGGTGTTGACAACCTGGAGTGTCTTTAAGCTAATATCATTCAGGTTAGTACTCCTAGGTACCCACGCACAATAAGCAGATTGCTCATCCTAGAGGTGTTGACAACCTGGAGTGTCTTTAACCTAATATTATTTAGTTAGAGCTCCTATGACCCCTCAGGAGTAATGGCACATTTGGATAGTCATGAGGCTATCAGCAGGTTAGAGCTTTATCACATTTCAAATTTGCTCTCCATTTTAGAGCTGGAGTTTAAAACATTATGTCGGAGAGATATTAATATACAATAGTGCTGATTTAAAGATTTGTTTCTGAGGAAATAATCATATTATAATCTCAATGTTTAAAGGTGCTTTGGTCAGCCTAATTGTACAATGTTTGGAACGTAATGATAATTATAAGGAATTAATCATATTTAGAAGGTGTGCTTATTGACGTTATAATCAGAACTACAATACCACAAGTAGTTATTAAAGTTAATCCACATTAGGAAGTAAATAATACAAACTCAATATATTATACCTCATTGTGGCACTCTTCATTGTCTTCTAAATAAATTGAAACTACATGAAATACGAGCAAAGTTTATCAATATTTATCTCGGGTCTTCCCTTTCCGTGCCAGCCCCGTGGTGTTAGGATAGTGCGCCTGCCTCTCGCCTGGAGGCCCCTGGTACGATTCCTGGCTCCGTCATGGATTTTAGAAACTGACGTGAGGACTGGAACAGGACCACTCATCCTCGTGAGTACAATTGAGTAGCTGTCAGACAGTGAGGCAGCGCCCCGATCACGAAAACCAAGATTAACGGTCGAGGGAACCCAATGCGCTGATCACGAGTCACTACAATGTATGCAGGCCAAATGGCTGGGCAGCCCGCGCTTGGTAGGTCTAGGCCGTTCACGGGCTGAATGCCAGGGGTTATTTTCTTATTATTTCCCTCTCTGTAATAAATTTGCTTTCAAAAAGTATTAAAAAACAAATATGTAGCAATGTGTGCTTTAAATTGTTGATACTATAAATAATTTCCAAAAAAATCTTATGTCTAAAATATCTGGGGAAGGTAAAAATTAAGTTATAAATGGCATTTTCAAATAACTTGGGATGGTTTTTCACAATATGAAATAAGGATCTTTGGTAAGGGGAGCATGGTTTGGAGACTTATTGTATTTATTCCTGGCTTAATGGAAAATGTCATATTGTATATGGTAAGGATGAACTGTTGGTCTTTGACTGAGGAATATTGCGTATGGTGAAGTTGGATTCAATAGGTGTTAATATATGTGTTGGTTCTTATTGAAGGGGTCATTGGAAGGTATGAAGTCATGTCCCTTGATTGAATTTTCAAAAGTCTTTTCTTGCATATCATCTGATATTATTTTCTGACCCTTTGCGGCACTTATCTTGTAAATTAATTTGATAGCTTTTCCTGCCAATAAGTGTATTGTAATTATTTTTGTTTTCACCCGTAAAAAAGGAAATGTCGTTATTCCTTTACCTTTGAACTTTCTCGAGTCTAACTCTTGTTAATAGCGCTACCCTAAACAATATATCAATGTTTACCTCAGGCTCTGGAGTCGGGATTTCTATCGGAGAAATGGCCGTCGCAAGCTGTCTTATCTATTCGTCCCACCTATCTTGTTATGCTCCGCAGAGTCTGTGATTGGCCAAGGGGATAGTGGCTTTAGGTGGTAGTTGTTCTCACATTGCATCACATACAGGTGGAAAAAACTTCATTGTTCGTTGTTGACAAATACATTGGTCCTGTCCCCACTGGACCTTTAGCCTTCTTCTCTATTTCTCCCTGAATCACATTTCTCCAAATTCCAAATCCGCATGATTTTATCAAGCCAGCGCGAATAACTGCCATGAAATGTAATATTTGTAGACGAGACTTGGTCATGGTCTGTCTATTAACAATTGCAGCTGATCTCTGCTCATCGTTGTGCTTATTTAATAAGTTAGACATGCTGTGAAGTGTCCGGTGCTCATTAATTTCAGAATGACACAATGAACGTCATATCACTGATGCTGGACAAATATCTGACATAAACATGATATATTATATGAAGATATATTGAGTAAATATCAACAGTGTACTCTTCACAAATCATGGTATCATAAACAATAAATTATTCCAAGGTACACATAATGTGCGTACGTGCATACCAAAAATATATATGACAAGGATGTGCGAAACCCTCCGCTCTCCCTAAAACGTTCCCAAAACATATATAGATGTACACAGAAACCCCCAACAAGTTACGTTCCGAGAACGTATCATTTGTATGTGAACAAAAAAATCAACTACAAAAACTCCGGAGCGTATCAGTTTGACGTGTACAAAATCCTCCCCTATGTGTCTTCACTTGAAGCCGTTCATACTATGCTTCACATATTATGTCAAGGTGCGTTCCGGCGAATAAGTGTTTTAGAGGGTTTTAAAGCATTCTCTCTCATATGAAAGCTGAACACTATTTGCGGACATCTACTTCAGGGCAATATATTTATTCTCTCCGTTCATTATGATGGAATCATCAGTGGATTTACATTTATTCATAACTACTGTACATCGCAAAGTAAATTTGTTTACGCTTAATTACATGAATGTGACTGATGGCCACTATAGGTTATGAACCTTAAAACTAACTCGTATACTGAATGCCAAATCAAATATATTACATGAATTGAGCTACCAGTCGAACTGTATTAAAATATGAGTTTTCAATTTACCCAAACCCTTTTAGTGAATTCTACCTCATATGAAAGCGCGCAAGTTGTTCTGGCTAACAGGCGGGAATTCTGTTTCAAATGCCCTGCACACTGATTGAGTGATTCACAAGAAATATGGCAATTGCCTGTTGCCAATAACATTGGCTAGATCTTAGGATACTTTTTTAAGAATCCTGTTTTGAATGTAGTAGTCATGCATTCAAGATACACACGCGTCTCATTAGACCAATCCTTCGAGCAAATTCTTTTCCAACATATATCACTTAAACGTAGCCTTTTTCAAGTAAGAATGATATGTTTCAACAAGGATACATGCGAGCTATGGTATAACATACCTCCTATGAATTAAGACGCACTTCATGAAAATCCCGCTTTCTAACAAACCTTTCTCAGCTTGTATTTCGTGAATTTTCTTCAGTCCACAATAACATACTGTATGTAATTTCATCTTATTTTCCATAACAGGAATATAACCTCAGGCCACTATCAATCAAAATGTGCTTCTAGCAATCTCCCTTCGTACTTTTCACCACCAGTACTACATGAATATGGCTTTTGACCCAACGATGAACAAGTGATTCTTCTGAGCCTCCCAATCAGAGAATTATAATCCGTACATACTATATGAATACTGTTTTTGGCAAGTATGAATTAACACATGTGTCGTTATACACTCAATAAAGTAAAAACTACTCCGCATGTACTCTTTAAATATGCCTTGTGGCAACTATGTAACAAGCTATTCTTAACAGATACTTGTGAGTAAATGTTGCTGCGATATAAAACATAAGTATGGCGTAAATTTTTCTTGAGTAAAGTTTGCTCGTCATATTATGTGTAGATGCGGCCATTAGCCCAAATGAATAAGCATGTGTCTAAATTTTTGTTTTCGAATTAACGTTTTCCCCACATGAGTTTTTCCAAAGATCCTTTCATAGTTAGGATTTGACAAATGCTGCATGAATTTGGCTTCAGGCCATATGAACTACCGTGTGAATTCAAGGATCCTATCCCAGCAAATATTACTCCCCATTAAAACATGAAAGCACATTTGGCCACGAATAATGAGCATGTGTCTGTCTAAAGCACTTCGCAGAGCAATGTTTGGTCTGGATGTACTAAATGGTTATTGTTTCAGCACACTATGAAATAGGAGGTGTCTCTTCAAAGACCCGAACTCAGAAAAGTAGCTCCACACGTACTGTATGATAGAGCTGTAAGCTGCTATGAATAAGCAAGTGTTGAGAAAATTGTAAATGTTAAGGTTGGTAACGTTTCGTTCCTATGTACAAAACTCTTTGGTTGTTACTATTCTGTGAATTGGTGTTAACATATTTGTTTGTGAATAAAAGTTGGTTATGAAAATGTTAGAATCTCAATAAAGTGTTCCAGATAAGGTGTAGTTACAACTAAAACAACATATGGCGACCGTGACACGACTTTAACAAGCGTGTATAAACTTTGTTGAATTAAAATTTGATAGTAGCGTGTATAACTGTGCCTGTATAATCCAGTATACCGTATCCTGTTGTTTACATCCGTAGTCCGTAATTATGGCGGGTACACAAATAACTAAGAGGAGAGCGGTTATCCGCACATTGTTCACGAAAGCTTGCAGTGCTTTAGACGAACTACTGACGCAGAGAGATGCAGATTTACAATTAATAAGTGCGCGTTTATTAGTGCTCGAAGAAAGAAGACACGAGTTATCGGAGCTGGACAGTCAGATTTGTGAAAACATCTGTGCTGAAACAAAGGAAGAGGAGATCGAAGAAGTACTGATGGCGGAAATGGAGAAAGCAGAGGAGTATACCTTACGTTACCACAGCATTAAAGGTAAGGCCTCTGATCTGATAACAAGGAATAGCGCTGCTCATACTTCATCTAGTTGTGTTAGCGATCGTTCGGGAAACGAAATATCTCTTCGCCTACCGAAATTAGAATTGAATAAGTATGACGGGGAAATAGCCGGTTGGATATCATTCTGGTCACAGTTCTCACAAATTGACGAGTGTCAGTCGTTAAGTAAGGAGGAAAAATTTCAGTACTTGATTCAAGCCACGAAAGAGAACTCTCGAGCACGCGCGGTTGTTGTGAGTTTCCCTCCCTCAGGCGAAAATTACGGAAAGGCCATTCAAACACTTAAGGACAGATTTGGACGTAATGATCTCCTTATCGAGTATTATGTACGGTAACTACTGAGTTTAGTTATGGAAAGGAAGACGGTCAAGATCAGTATTTTGTATGACAAACTAGAAACTCAATTACGGGCACTAGAGTCATTAAATGTGTTCTCGAATAATTATGCCGCATTATTGTTTCCGCTAATAGAATCGTGTCTGCCCGCAGACATACTGAAGGTGTGGCAACGTTCCAATGAACCCAATAGGACACTGAAGGAACAGATGGATAATTTAATGTTGTTTTTGAAGAGAGAAGTAGAAGGGGAGGAGAGAGTTGCAATGGCAAATAATCAGTCCCTTTCCTACAACCAGGCTAAGAGTCCAGGAAAATCGCATGATATGGACAAAGTTAATTTTGCTTCTGCGATCGATCTTGCCAGTCTGAGCATTGAATCTGACACTCAGAAGTGTGTATTTTGTAAAGGGGTGAATCATTGTTCCACAGAATGTCTCCATGCACAAAAAATGTCCCTTGAAAACCGAAAGGATGTTCTGTATAAAGATAAGCGCTGTTTTTCTAGTACCAAAGCAGGCCATTCTGCACAGCAGTGTCGAGCACGATGTGTTATTTGTCGTGGACGACATGTACCGTTATTATGTCCAGCTGTTCAGAAGTATCAAGCAGAAGAGAAAGGTTGTGTTGAGGGGAAGAATTCTGAGATCAAAAGAGAAGAGGTTTCCTTGTTTAATACTTCATCTATTGACAGCAATTTGTCAGTTAGCTCGCAAACGGAGGTCTATCTCCAGACTCTGTTAGTTTACGTTAAGAATGGTGACAAAATCAGGAAGGCCAGGTTACTGATAGACAGTGGATCCCAACGTTCGTATATTTCTAGTAGTTTGGCTGAAGAAATGAACTACTCTCCGATTGGGGAAGAGAGCATTATCCACTCTCTTTTTGGTGGTAAGCCAACAGGGGTAGTTAAGCACCGATGTTACAAGGTGCACTTACTCAGCTTAAATAACGACTTTGCATGCAATTTCGTAGCGTTAGACCAAAGGACAATTACAGCTATGATTCCATCAGTAGAAGTCAGGAAAGAAGTGAGGGAAGAATTACTAAGAGAACACATTCCGATGTGCAGAGATTCTGTAGCTCCTATTGACATCTTGATAGGTTCTGACATTGCGGGAAAGTTGTGGACAGGTAAAATTAAGACTCTACCTTCTGGACTGGTAGCCATTGAAACCTGTTTAGGATGGACGGTAACGGGGAAGAAGAAGGTAGTAGACACCGTGGGAAAAAAGGAGCTAGCGAAGCATGCAAGTATTGCGAATGCAGTCACTGCACTCAGTATTACTCAGCTACCCGTATCTGATCTGTGGAAAATGGAGACCATTGGGATAACCGATCCTGTAGAGAACACCACAAAGGAGGAGAAGAGGATGTCAGCACTGAGGTATTTCAAAAATACGGTTGCTTTCGTAGATGGCAGATAAGAGGTACGTCTTCCATGGGGGAGAGATGCTTCAGACCTTCCAACCAATCGAGGGATTGCAGAAGGCAGATTGATTCGAATGACCCGAAAATTAAAGGCAAAGCCTGGTCTCTATGAAGAATATGACACTATTTTACGAGATTGGGTGAAAGAAGGCATTGTGGAAATGGCGAGGGATCTATCTACTGGACACTATCTTCCTCACCGTCCAGTGCTGAAGGAAAATATTACAACTACGAAAGTGCGTCCCGTGTTCGACGCATCGGCGAAGGAGAGAGGTTTGCCATCACTGAACGACTGCCTTGAAGAAGGACCTAACCTTATTGAAATCATACCCGAACTACTCTTGAGGTTTCGGCAACGAAAGATAGGCATCACAGCTGATATCAAGAAGGCATTTTTACAGATAAGTGTACACCCAGAGGAGAGAGACTACCTGAAGTTCCTGTGGTATGGTAATAATAGTGAGAAAGACCTACAAGTCCTTCGTCATGCCAGAGTGGTGTTCGGTGTTACCAGTAGCCCGTTTCTTCTTGGAGCAGTAATTGGCTACCACCTGGAAAAATATATGGAATCAACTGATCCAAAGGAGGCTAAAATTGCATCATAATTGAAGAACAATTTTTATGTTGACAATCTGGTGACAAGCCTCGATCGAGTAGAAGAAGTTGAGGAATTCGTTTACCTTTCAAGGACTATCATGGCGAGGGCCGGGTTCGACCTTCGGGGATGGGAGTCAACCGGAGACGGATCTTCTCAGGAGTCTTCACTGCTTGGCATTAGGTGGAATCGCCAAGACGATACTCTGAAGATCAATATGGATTGGTGGGAGAGATCGTGTGAAATAGGAGATTTGACGAACAGGACTATTCTTTCAATAATCCACCGCATTTTCGATCCGATTGGACTAACCATTCCAGTAACAATTAGGCTGAAACTGTTAATTCAAGAGTTATGGACCAGAAAGTTGGGATGGGACGAGCCTATCGACAAAGATACTCGACGGCGGTTGGAGAAGTGGCTAAAGGACTTGCCTCACTTAAGAGAAATTGAGGCGATACGTCACCTTGGCAATGAGGAGGACATCTCACTACACGTATTTTGTGATGGAAGTCAAAACGCATATGCAGCTGTTGTCTTTATCAGGAGCAGTTATCAGGGAGAGGCACATCTTCGGTTAGCAGTAGCTAAAGCAAGAGTAACACCGCTTAAGCCCCTGACCATCCCTCAAGTGGAATTATTAGGAACTCTTATTGGAGCGCGTCTGCTGAAATCAGTTCAAGAAAGTCTAGGTTGGAAAGAAGTAGCTGTTTATTGTTGGACCGACTCAAGTACTGTACTAGCCTGGATTCTTGGCAACGGAGACAAGACAGTATTTGTTAGGAACCGAGTGAAGGAGATAAGGGAGCTCACTGATGCACGAAGCTGGAGACACATACCAGGGGATTTGAACCCCGCAGACCTACCCTCAAGAGGATGTACTGTCGCACAACTAATCGAATCCAAATGGTGGGAAGGGCCTAAGTGGCTTGTTGAAGGAGAAGAAAACTGGCCTGAATCTTCTATACGCTATGAAGTAGTAAACGAACATAACCTTATTGCCATCACTCATAGTACGACATGGCTGTATCACCGGTTCAGTAAATATGAACAAATTGTGCGGATGGTGGGATGGATCTACAGATTTCTCAACAACTGTCGACGCAATGAAGTTAAAAGAAGTGGTCCGTTATCGACAAATGAGGTGGCTACAGCCGAAGACAAAATTGTTTTGTTCATTCAAGAAGAGTCCTTCGAATTCCCAGACGATCAGAGACTTAAGAGCTTTGAAGTATTCCAAGATCAAAAGGGCATAATTAGAATCAAGACACGGATAGTCGAACGTGTGGATAAGGGTCCGTTCAAACTACCAGCCGTGCTACCTTCCGAACATCCGTTGGTCAAGAGGTATGCAGAAGAAGTGCATTGTAAAAACAATCACCCCGGTCCAGCAACTCTCCTAGGTTTGTTACGCGAGAGATTCTGGATCCTTAAAGGACGCCAGTTGGCGAAGGGAACAGTCAAGAGATGTGTTGTTTGCCGACGTTTTCAAGCAAAAAACTTAGACACTCAGTCTCCTCCTTTGCCAGATCTTCGAGTTAACGATGTGGCCATATTCGAAGTCATTGGAATAGATTTTGCAGGACCCTTGTATATTCGTGATTCATCGAAGACATGGGTTGCTCTATTCACTTGTGCTTGCTACCGAGCTGTACATCTGGAACTAGTTCCGTCTCTGTCAACTGAAGCATTCATAAGAGCACTGAGGCGTTTTATCGCACGGCGTGGTCGACCTAAAGTGATCATCTGTGATAATGGAACAAATTTTCGAGGAACGTGTAATGCTCTTGAAAGGTTAGACTGGGAGAAAATCGTTACCTACAGCACTGGAGAACGCATAATTTGGAGGTTCAATCCGCCTACGGCGTCGTGGTGGGGAGGCTTCTGGGAACGATTGGTAAGCCCGGTGAAGCAAATTTTACGGAAGACATTGGGGAAGGCTTCATTGTCTTGGGATGAGCTTCAGACCATACTTATTGACTGTGAAGCAGTGATTAATGCAAGACCTGACCTGGACTGCATTGAGTCAGCAAGCATCACTCGGAAAATTCGGTATCTGCAAAGACTGAGAGAAGAGCTAAGAAGACGCTTCCGATCAGAATATCTGGGGCAGTTAACCTGGACCAAGCGGCACGAAACTAGAAAGCCTATAATTGGAGAGGTGGTTATAATAGGATCGGACAATCGGAAGAGAATAGATTGGCCTTTGGCAAGAATTGAGCAGCTCATTCCAGGGCGAGATGGAAGAGTCCGGGTGGTTCAACTAAAGACTAGCAGTGGTACTGTTGTACGTCCTATACAGAGAGTCTACCCCTTGGAGGTCCAGTCCTGCACCGAGAGTTACCAAGAAAAAAACCACTTCATGGACGATGATGACAAGGATGTGTCCAAATCCCCTGAAGAATTGAGGACAAGAGCAGGAAGAAATGTAGCCCCTCCTAAAAGACTAGATCTTTGATTTCATGTTACAGAGGAGAAGGAATTCAGTTGACATACATTGTACACCTGTTTGACACTTTGATAATTTCCAATTTTGAGAAAATTGTAAATTAGGTGGGAGTATGTTGAGAAAATTGTAAATGTTAAGGTTGGTAACGTTTCGTTCCTATGTACAAAACTCTTTGGTTTTTACTATTCTGTGAATTGGTGTTAACATATTTGTTTGTGAATAAAAGTTGGTTATGAAAATGTTAGAATCTCAATAAAGTGTTCCAGATAAGGTGTAGTTACAACTAAAACAACAGCAAGTGTGTCTCAAAATATAGTATCATAGCAAAGTTTTCTTCACATGAGATACTCAAATGCTCATATTCTAACTACCTATCAGAAAATTAAGTAGCTGGTCTCATGTTCCACATGTGCTTAAGAACGCGCAATTTTTACCTTTATGGATCAGCACATTTGTTTCCAAGATATCATTTAGTGAAATGTTTGCTGCGTATGTACTACATGATTACAGCTTTACACCTTAATGTATGAAAATATGTCTTATCAAATATGGTAAGAAAGTAAAGTTCTTTTCGCATGTACAACCGAATGTGGTTTGTCACTACTATGAATGAACGCGTGGGTCGTCAAATTATCATTCCTACTTAAGTTTGTTCCGCACGTACTACATGCATATAGCTTTACACTACTATGAATGAGGATGTGTATCCTTAAACCTGCTTTCCAAATAAATTTCTTTCCGGAACTAGTACATGAATATGGTTTGACACCGCTATGAATGACCACGTGTGTCTTCAATCTTCCCTTCTCAGCAAAATTGGATCAGATTATGCTACAAGAAAATGGCTTAATGAAAATGTTTGAGTTGTCTCAATCTTCCCTCCACAGTAAAGTTTGCTCCGTATGTGCTACAGAAATATAACTTTAATCAACTATGAAGGGGAATCTCCATTGTTAGTTGCGCCTGTGCCACATGATCACGGCGTTACACCACTATGAATGAGCATGTGTCTTCTCAAATCTCCATTTACTGCCAAGCTCTTTCCGCATGTGCCACATGAATACTATTTTACACAACTATGAGTGAGCATGTGTATCTTCAAATTATCCTTCCTATTAAAGTTTGCTCCGCATGTACCACTTGAGTAAGGCTTTTCATCTGTATGAATAATTATGTGTTTTCTCAAATCTCCATTTTGTGGAAAGCTCTTTCCGCATGTGCTACAGGAATAAGGCTTGACACCACTATGAATGAGCTTGTGTATCCTCAAATATTCCTTCTGTTTAAAGCTCTTTCCGCATGTGCGACAGTAATAAGGCCTTTTACCACTATGAATGAGCATGTGTCTCTTCAAATGTCCCTTGGAAGTTAAGTTTGTTCCGCATGTGCCACATGAATACGGCTTTACACCACTATGATTGAGCATGTGTCTGTTCAAATTTTTCTTGTGAGATATGTTTATTCTGCATATACTACATGCATGGGGCTTTAGACCGTTATCAGTTGAGATTTCTTTCCTCATGTCACTGCAGGCTGCCATGTTCCTGTGACCATTTTGACAATTTGAGGCTCCGGGGGAATAATTTGTAAGGGTGTTCTCCGACCTGTGGTACATAGTACTGGCAATAGAAAATATCCTCTGAAGCAAGTTAGGTAAGTAGCCACTAACATTATAATATAAAAATCACATACGAAGTACATTTACTCATAAGTATACTATTATGTTATGTGTCCAAAATAATTTATAATTTTATTACGCAATTGTGGACATTGATTATAAATCCTAAATCATCGCTTCAAGATCCTAATTAGTCATAAAATTAAATTATCAATTTATTAAAACAATTGCACACAATGTGCATTAGATTTGATTTGCATAATCTTTGTCAAATTGCAAGTGGTATTCGCCACATCAGACAGTTCACACACACATGAATAAAAAGTTCATAACGTTCAAAAAGTCTCTTATTAGTCCAGACCGCATGATGTAAACCATGACGTGCAAACATGACAACATGCTTCTACTCGTAAATAGTCTTAGTCCAGTGAGAATTCGTCATCGCGTCAGTTCTACAAATTTACCACCAAATGTCTGCTTATTTTTCCCCCCGCCGGTACTGCCACCTTGAAGAAGGCAATTTGTTATTGCCGGGTGTTTTGGGGGCTTGCGAGCTCAAATGATCTTCAGAGCTATACCAGCGGGAGCTTATGCTCCTGGTAGGGTCACCCAAGCTGGACAGGTCTAAAGTGATGAGCCAGACTAAGAGCGATACCCTGGTCCTCCAGGTTGGGGGTTGGGCGTGGGGCTAACAACCCCACACTGTAAAACTTCAAAAGTTACGAAACTCTCAACGAAGCCTCGGAATTTGGACGGAATTAACGATGATGAACACGGAAAATGTTTAAGGACAAGGAAATAGGATATGACTTTGACAATGGCAACATGGAACGTACGAACGATGTTGCAGATAGGAAAAATGGCAGAAGTAGCTGAGGAAGTTTTGAAGTATGGAATGGATATAGTAGCGCTGCAGGAAGTGAGATGGAGGGGAAACAGTAGGATTGACAAGAAGGACTATACAATGTTATACAGTGGTCCTGAAGTAAGAACTGGTCAGTGTGGAACAGGCTTTATCACTAGTTCAAAGATAAAAAGAAGTCTTCTTGGATTTGAGCCTCTAGGAGATAGAATGTGTAAAATGAGACTAAGGGGACGATTCAGGAATCTGACACTTATATCAGCGTATAGAATACAATAGTGAAGAGAAGAAAAATGCATTCTATGACCAGTTGGAAAAGGAATGTAGTATGATACCAACATATGATGTGATAATACTTCTTGCAGTATGTAGCAGGGAAACATTCTTTACATACTAATACTAGTGAAAATGGGAAGCTTCTATGCCAATTTGCAGAAAGTAATAGAATGGTAAACAAAAGTACTTGTTTTAAACATAAGGACCTACACAAAGGAACCTGGAAAATGCCAGGCACCGGAGTGGTAAACCAAAATGACCATGTCTTGATTTCAAGAAGACATGCATCTTCAATGATTGACGTCAGATCTCTAAGGTGCCCCAACTGTAATTCGGATCATTTTTTGGTGAAAGCTCTGTTTAGAGAACGAATTGCGAATGTAGAATGGGACAGAGGAATTAAGAGGATACAGTGGGACGTGGAAAAGTTTCAGCAAACACAAATTGTTAAGCAATATGAGGACACACTGAACAAGAAGTTGGAAGAGAGATTAAAGAATATGAATGCGGATGACACTGTAGAGAGGAGATGGACTGGAATAAAGAAAGCATTGGAAGAGACTGTGAAAGAAACTATTGGGGAGAAGAAGAGGAACAGGAATGAAAAATGGTTTGATGATAAATGTAGGAAATATATAGAGCAGAAGAATGCAGACAGATTGATTATGATTCAAAGAGAGACAAGATGGAATTGTGAAAGATATAAAGAAAGTAGAAGAACAGCAAATAGAGTTCTGAAATGGAAGAAGAGAATGTATCTAAGAAGACAAATGGAAAGAATTGAAGAATTTAACAGCCAGAATGAAAGTAAGAAATTGTACCAAGCAACGAAACGAATGACAAAGGAATTTCAACCACGGGAGAATTCGTGTAAGGATAAAGATGGAAAAGTGATTGGAGAGGAAGAGAGAGTTCTTGAAATATGGGCGGAGCACTTTAAAGATACGTTAAATATAGAACGTAAGGACGAGAAGAATGAGAGACAGGTCTACATGAATGTACAGCCACAGGTCACTAAACTATCCTTAGATGAAGTTATGGAGGCAGTGAAGCGTCAACGAAATGGAAGAGCAACAGGAGAGGATCAGATCATAGCGCAGGTAATAAAGAATGGAGGACAAGAGATAGCTAGGAACCTACATGAACTGATTGGGGAGATATGGGAAAGAGAGATAATGCCTCAGAATTGGAAGGTTGGCCTTATCTGTCCCATCTTGAAGAAAGGTGATAAGTTACAATGTGGAAATTATAGAGGGATAACATTACTAAGTGTTGTATAAAAGATATTCTCAAGTATATTGCAAAGGAGACTGAGAGACTACGCTGAAGAAATTCTGGATGAGAACCAGTGTAGATTCCGGCCAGGAAGGGGAACTACTGACCAAATATTTGTTATGAGACAATCTATGGAGAATTGCTATGAATATGGTGTTGATCTGCATTTGCTATTCATTGATTTCCAACAGGAGTTTGATAGCATTGATAGAACGAAGATGTTGAACGCCCTAGAAGCATGTAGAGTGCCAAAGAAGTTCATCAGACTAGTGGCAATGACAATGGAAGGATCGCAGGCCAAGGTTTATGTAGAAGGCAAAACTAGCAGGAATTTTGAGGTGAATACCGGAGTGAGGCAAGGAGATTGTTATTCAACTTGACACTGAATGAAGTTATGAAAGAACTGGGATTGGGAGGGACGATAATAAGCACGCCCAAGCAGGCGTATGCATATGTGGATGACATTGTGTTGATGGCACGGAACTGGGAATCTCTTAAAGAAATGTTCAACATTCTGGAGGAGAAGAGTGGAAAGATGGGAATGAGAATTAATGAAAGAAAAACTAAATATATTAAAATGTCAGCGGGAAAAGATAGAAGAGCAAGAGAAATGTAGAAATTGGTCAGTATAAGTTTGAGAATGTAAAATGCTTCAGTTACCTTGGTACTATACTAAATTGTGAGAATTCAGTATCAGAGGAAATTCATAAACGGATCATGAATGGAAACAGGGCTTACTATGCTAACACTAAGCTCTTAAAATCAAAACTGTTAAGTAGGAACTTGAAAGTTAAGCTCTACAAGACCCTTATTAGGCCAGTGGTGACCTATGGATCTGAGACGTGGACAATGTCACCAAATGATGAGAATGATCTCAACAATTTTGAAAGGAAAGTGTTAAGAAGGATATATGGCCCGGTAAAGGAGGATGAAGGGTGGCGAATCAGAACAAACAAAGAAATTAAAGAGATAATCAAAGGTGAAGATATTGTGAAATTTATTAAGTCCCGACGTTTGGATTGGCTTGGTCATGTAGAGAGGATGAATGAAGAAAGAACACCAAGGAAGATATTACATGGAACTATGGAAGGGAAGAGGAGACGTTGACGACCGCGCAAAAGATGGCTACAAGAATTAGGAGAAGACATGAGAACTATGAGGGTTGGAAGATGGTGGGAGAAAACTCATAAAAGGGACGAATGGCGAGGAATCGTGAGAGAGGCCAAAGCCTACCCCAGGCTGTAGCGCCGAGGAAGTAAGTAAGTCTGCTCATTTTGTTCTCGTCTTCTTATAGTATCGTGGAAAGCGGTGGTCGATAACAGAAATATTCAATTTCTGATCTATTGTATCGGGTAGTGTTAAATAGTTAGTACATATATGTGTCTCGATGGAGTGAATTTCGAGATACCAATTGTTCTCCTGAGGATAGAGGCCTCTACATTCTCTAGAGTTTCTATACTCACTTTTTATCTCATATAAGTTCAATTCCATAAGTCAAAACCGGTATTATTTCCATTTGAATGAGATACATTGAGGTGGTCAGGGATAGTTTTTCGGGTTTTGGAATGTCTTTCATAGCTCTAATCGCTGCTATAGTTTTGTCTCTAACTAGAAAAGAGTAGGTGGCCCTTGCACTTTGAAGGCAAATGCCCAGATATTTGAACTGATTCTTAATGGCAAATCTGTTTTGCTTCTAGGTAAAATTGGTCTTGTAATGCATTTCTTCCTCCCTTCCGGATCATCATTTGGTATGTCTTTTTAGTTATGATTGTAAACTTATTTTCCATTGCCAATTCCAAGAGTCTATCGATTGCATCATAGACGTCTTTCAGGATTGATCCTCCTATGACAATGTCATCAACATACAAGTATACAACGATCTTGATATCCAACCCATGAGTGACTCTTGTCATATTGGCTGTTACGATATTGAAAAATACGGGACTCATTAGGTCACCCTGTAGTACATTGCTCGTTTGGGTCATGCCACTAGATGTTGTAATGCCATCATCTATGACCTCTCGTGTCAGATAATATGTTTCTGATGATTATGGCAAGGTAGATTTCCCGTCCTATAAAGCGCTCTCAATTCGTGATAAGTACTTCCCTATCCGGTAAGTCGAAAGCTTTATTTAAACCTATGAAACTGCGAAAAATGCCCCTATTCATTTCTTAAGACATCATATTTGTCAGTCAATAAATTCCTTACTGCACGGAGAGTTGATCTACCCTTTCTAAAGGCAAATTGAATGTCCAGAATAGAGGTATCAAACAACTCGGACAATCTATTACATAGGATTTTAGTGAACACTTTGGAACTGTTATTCTCCAGTGCGATACCTCGATAGGAGTTGGACTTTTCTGTGTTACCTTTCCTATCTAGAGAATATTAACTTTGGAGTACCTCAAGCACTATGGAATATTTCCTTTCTCTAAGCATTTGTTGACAATGAATTATTTAATCTCATATAATTTGTCTAGGAAGAACACCGATTACAATTTGGGTTCAATCGTGTACACCGACTGAACAGCACTTAATTACTCTACGTAAGATGATGCAGAGTTCTTACTAGTGTAAAGTTATTTAGTGTAACTTTGAGGAGTGTCATTACTAAGCACGTCTTCCTCAAATATGAGCGCGTTTCTACTCTTCAATGATGAAGTATCATGCAGTCTGAATCCATATTATACAGACAATGCTGTTCTATAAGTAGCAGATCTTGGAGTAACAGTTCTCCTGGATAACGCGATGATACTTCTCCTGCACGAAAAATATTATAGTGCATGGGGCAAGGTTAATAACATTCACATACAGCTGTCATTTCCTGAAGGTCAAGATGTTTCATCATCCGAAAAAAACAATGGTAATTAGGTGCTGCTCAAGGACGAGCATTCAATATTATTCTCTATCATTCATTACAGGGGAATGTTCAACACGAATGTACCCAAAAGTGCTAGGTTATGCCCTAATTCTGAAAAAAATTACTCGATATAAATAAATACACTAGGATAATCAGTTTCAATCGTCAAGCGATCATCATCAGATCCATTACACTTAGGCTATAAAATCCATGTTTGAAAATACAGGTGAAAATATTTACAATATGTACTATTATTCAGTTGCAGTATCGATAATGCTACTTCTCGGTGTATGCTAGTAGTAGTATATATGATGTTAGGAGAAATGCTAAAATGGTGATAGAAATCCGGAGTGTGTCCGTTTGGAGTGACTATATGGTTGTACTGTGTAGTACAGGCTACTACTTATCTGGTTGGCTGTCCTCGGCGCTGTAGCTGCGAGCAGTTTCAACTTCACTCTTACACCAGTTGCGGTCGACTGAATTGGAATGTTATCTCACTGAACTGGTTTTCCCTCCCCCAACCCCGTATTCCTACGTCGTGTCTGTAGTCAGTGCATATGCATTTGTGGCATGTTACCAAGTCTAGATAAGATGTATGTTATTGAACTCAGGAAGGTATTCAACTATTAAAGACCATGGATCAGTCCTCGCCACACCTAAGCTATGAGCCCTATACAAGCGCTGCCCGGTCTTTAGGTCGTCCCGGCATCTTTATTACTGCCGAGAATGCCGGCCTAGGTTTATTGAAGAAAAAAGTACATCGTACTCCAGTTCCAGATAACATTTACCTGTAAAAATCCCTCTATCGCCCCCCCTCTTTTTTATCTAGCTTGGCTGTATCGCTAAGTTGTCTAGTTTCCGACAGGGTGTGTTTATTAGTAGAGTGAAGAGGGGTGAGCTCTCCATGAAAGTGTTTTCATTTAGATTGTTGGGGCTGTTTATTTTGGCTAGGTGTATCTCGAGTGCTTCCTTTATGTCAAGAGCTCTGCCTTTCGATTCGTGATGAATTATTTTAAGGTCCGTTTCAATGTTAGTGAAACTGTGCCCCGCGTCACACATGTGTTCGCATACGGCTGAATGTGTTCCGTATCTTATCGCATTCCTACGTTCATTATAACACGTGTCTACTCGTCTTCCACGCTGTCCGATGTAATTAGCTTGATAACCAGTATCTTGGCACGTAATAGAATATACCCCTGACTTTGAATACGGGTCCTGTTTATTTAGATCACTATTTTGCAGGTGCCAACCGGTTGTGTTGTTCGTTGTGAATGCTATGTGTATGCCTTGCTTTTTGAAAAGATTAGTGATTTTATATGTTTGCATTCACATAGTTGAAGCGCGCGGTTTTTTTTTCTCATTAATGTCCGGTTTTGGAATAGTATTATCTTTATTTTTATGTTTGGCTACAATTTGATCCATTTTGCTTGGCGGGAGATTGTTTTCCTTTGCTATTTGCTTAATGGTTCTTATTTCCTTATTATAATTGTATTTTGACAAGGGTATGTTTAAAGCCCTGTGCACCATTGAATTGAAGCCCGCTAATTTATGCATACAGGGGGTGATTAGACTGATTGTCGTTTGCATGTGAGGTTTGTGTGGCTTTCCGGAATATGGAATATGAATGCTCGTTGTCTTTACGTTCAATAGTTATGGCGAGATAATTATTTTTTCGATCTGTTTCGGATTCCTTAGTGAATTTGATTGAGTGGCGTAAGCTATTATTGGATTGGAGAATTGTTTCTTCGCTTGTTAATTCCGTATTGTAGATGCAAATTCTATCATCCACGCATCTTTTCCATATTACTATTTGCTTAGTTGAAGTATTTTCTAAGAAAGCATTTTCTAGTGCATTAATGAAGATGTCGGCGATTAGCCCGCTTAGAGGTGATCCCATCACTAGGCCTTCTGTGAGTTTGTACATTTTATTGTCGAATTGAAACACGTTTTGGCTGAGAACGACGCTTAGTAATCTCACAATCTCTTCAGTTTCTTTTGCCAAATTGTTGGATTTAAAATTGTTTTCGATAGTGCGGATTGCTTCATTAATTGGAATATTGGGGGTACATGTTAGTTATATCGAAGGAAACTAGCCGCAAGGTAGCTTTCATTTGTGGCGTGTTCAAAGCTAATACTAATCCCGTTGTGTTTTTACAGAGTTGATTTGTCGTTGGAAAGAAGGTGTTTTAAGATTTTTAGTAACTCTTTGCTGATTTTGTAATTGGGGGCGTTCCTACAATTGACAATTGGGCTCCTTTTTGTGTATTTTAGGTTGTCCCCTCAATTACGGTACTTTCGGGTTTATGTTTATTAATTTTGATTTTTCGGCTTTGGTCAATATGTATTCTGTTTGGTTTAATGCACTTTTTATTTGTTTTTGGATTTTTTGGAGGGGTATTTTGCTATTTTCTTGATTTCGTTGTTGTTTAGGAATTCGACTGTGTTTTCAATGTATTCTGTTTTGTTCAGAATTACTGTCGTGTACTCCTTATCCGCTTTTGTGATGATTAAGTTATGTTCTTTTATTTTCTGTTTCAATGAAATTATTTATTTGAGTTGCTTGTTGCTTTGAATGTTATTGATTTTGCCATCTCGTTTGAAGATTCTTTTGGCGTCTTTGGTGGCAAGATTTTTGGTTAATTCCCTGGCTTCTGCTGGGAGCATTTGACTGGCAATCTCAATATTTGTGATAAACTGTTTTACATTGTGGTTCGTGTGTGCGCCTATGCAGTTGTATTTCAAGCCTTTGTCTAACATATTCATTTCGTCTTGAGAAAAAGTTACGTTCGTTCTGTTGCCTACTCTGCAGTGGAAAATTAATTCATTGTTATTCGTGTGTTGCTCGTTAGATTGATTGTTCTGTGCGTCTCCTGTTATTATTAGTTTAATTTCTAGCGGTTCGCGCTTCCTCGTTGCTCTGAATTTGATGGTATCATGTCAGTGCTCGAAGAAACTGTCCCATTGCGATGCATGCCAGAACTTACTTAGTTGCAATGGAATATCGTATAATTGTTGGTTGATTTTTTTCTTTCTTAAGTATGCAAATTTTAATTCGTTTTTATCCCAAGCGCTTTGGCTTGTTTAGTTGAAATGATCGAAGCTGGTGTATTTGGTACGGTTTGAATCGGTACGTATTTAGGGGTGAGATTTAGTTCGATACATTTTTGTAGAACCAAATTGACTTGTCTAAGGTCATGAGTTCAAGCATCAGTGATTTGAATCTCTTGGCTTAACGATTTGCCTGACTAGCCATGAACATTACCGGGTTTGAAGCCATTTTTCAATGTGGCCTTAGTAAACAAAAGTTTGGTGCTGTTCAGTCGGTCAACACGAATGTACCCAAAAGAGTTATTAATTATTTTCAAAGAGAAATGACGTTGCCTTTACAATAAAACATTGTCAGTCATGCGTTTTATCGTTGTGTCTTGGATTAAAGGATTGCCTAGTTCTAGTGATTTTGTTTCTATATGGATGCGAGTGGTTGATGGCTTGACCTGGTATACATGTTTTGTGGGGACGTGCTCGACTGGAGGTGTTCACATCCCGATGCTTGGGTTTCAGCGTAATCTATTATATTGTTTGTTTATAGGTATATGTTTTCAAATTTGTCCCCCGGGGTGATCATAAGCGGTAATAACCACTTACTGAATAAGCCAAATCGTCAACAGTGTTCAGTTAGCCACAGGAGAGTTAGTGAGACGGGCGCAGCATATTCCTCCCTCAACTCCTTTATAAAATACACCACTAGTGAGTTGCCAGTCTGCAGGTATTATAAGTGAGTGAATGTAAATTACTGACCATTTGTACACTGAATTTAAGTTGTAATATTATAATAAGTTATTTCTAGGAAACAGTGGTTCATTAAAGTTTAAAGTTTATAGAATGTCAAGGATTATAAAGGAGTAGTACAAAAAAGTTCCTCCTAGCGGGTGACTACTGTGCAAATTCTAGAGGGGAAATGTTGTATTATGGGATATTTCTATGTTCAATATCCTAAGGAGATTTTCTTTTTAGTTTTAAGTCTTTAGGTTGTTACTATTTATTTTACAGGTTGGCTACTCTGCAACTTGGTCGATTCTTGGTGCTGTCAGCGTGAGGGCTGGATCGGGGTGCTTTGTACATTTTGGGGGCAGCTTGCTTTTTATTTTGCAGATTACACAGTACTTTAATTTTTTTCCCCTCAAGAATAAGTCCCCTTCCGTTTTACGTAAGTAGATGTAATTATCCTTCTTGCGGTCGCGCCCCTTTATGTAATACACGCGGTCACGCCCCTTTATGTAATACACGCAGTCACGCCCTTTTATGTAATACACGCGGTCACGCCCCTTTATGTAATACACGCGGCCGCGCCCCTTTATGTAATACATGCGGTCACGCCCTTTTATGTAATACATGCGGTCGCGCCCTTTTATGTAATACACGCGGTCACGCCCTTTTATGTAATACAAGCGGTCACGCCCCTTTATGTAATACACGCGGCCGCGCCCCTTTATGTAATACACGCGGTCACGCCCTTTTATGTAATTCACGCGGTCACGCCCTTTTATGTAATACACGCGGTCACGCCCCTTTATGTAATACACGCGACCGCGCCCCTTTATGTAATACATGCGGTCACGCCCCATTATGTAATACATGCGGTCGCGCCCCTTTATGTAATACACGTGGTCACGCCCCTTTATGTAATACACGCGGTCACGCCCCTTTATGTAATACACGCGGCCGCGCCCCTTTATGTAATGCATGCGGTCGCGCCCGTTTATGTAATACACGCGGTCACGCCCTTTTATGTAATACACGCAGTCGCGCCACTTTATGTAATACACGCGGTCGCGCCCCTTTATGTAATACACGCAGTCGCGCCCCTTTATGTAATACACGCGGTCACGCCCCTCTATATAATACACGCGGTCACGCCCCTTTATGTAATACACGCAGTCGCGCCCCTTTATATAATACACGCGGTCACGCCCCTTTATGTAATACACGCAGTCGCGCCCCTTTATATAATACACGCAGTCACGCCCCTTTATGTAATACACGCGGTCACGCCCCTTTATGTAATACACGCGGTCACGCCCCTTTATGTAATACACGCAGTCGCGCCCCTTTATATAATACACGCAGTCGCGCCCCTTTATGTAATACACGCAGTCGCGCCACTTTATGTAATACACGCGGTCGCGCCCCTTTATGTAAAACACAGTCGCGCCACTTTATGTAATACACGCAGTCGCGCCACTTTATGTAATACACGCGGTCGCGCCCCTTTATGTAAAACACAGTCGCGCCACTTTATGTAATACACGCAGTCGCGCCACTTTATGTAATACACGCGGTCGTGCCCCTTTATGTAATACACGCAGTCGCGCCACTTTATGTAATACACGCAGTCGCGCCACTTTATGTAATACACGCGGTCGCGCCCCTTTATGTAATACACGCAGTGGCGCCACTTTATGTAATACACGCAGTCGCGCCCCTTTATGTAATACACGCAGTCGCGCCACTTTATGTAATACACGCAGTCGCGCCACTTTATTTAATACACGCAGTCGCGCCACTTTATGTAATACACGCAGTCGCGCCCCTTTATGTAATACACACGGTCGCGCCCCTTTATGTAATACACGCAGTCGCGCCACTTTATGTAATACACGCAGTCGCGCCACTTTATGTAATACACGCAGTCGCGCCCCTTTATGTAATACACACGGTCGCACCACTTTATGTAATACACGCAGTCGCGCCACTTTATGTAATACACACGGTCGCGCCACTTTATGTAATACACACGGTCGCGCCCCTTTATGTAGTACACGCGGTCGCGCCCCTTTATGTAATACACACGGTCGCGCCCCTTTATGTAGTACACGCGGTTGCGCCCCTTTAAGTAATACACGCGGTCCCGCCCCTTTATGTAATACACACGGTCGCGCCCCTTTATGTAATACACACGGTCGCGCCCCTTTGTGTAATGCACGCGGTAATCTACCGTCCTCCCGTTTTTTTTAATTGTGAGTTTCTTTTTCACTTTCAATTGCAATATGACTGCTTTGAGATTGATCGAACATGTAATTGACATACAGAGGTGTAAATATAGAAACAATTATGCAATAAAATCCATAAGAGGAGCGACAACGAAGATGGCAAAAATGAAAAAGCACTTATGACAGCTTTAAAGATAGTGTTGTGTTAGGATGTTGGGGGGAGAATGAGCAACTGGGCTATCAATAGTGAATGAAATGTGTTAGAAATAAGAAATACTATGATAAATACTCACATTTTGTTTTGGGCGGTCGGAAAAAAAATTGCCCTTCCGGTCACGCACGAAGGTAGTCTACTGCTCGACAGCGCCCTTACCCCTTTGATGAACAACTGAGCCAAAATGTCGCCATCAAGAACCGCTACTCCTCTTTCATCTAGCGAAGGATATCATACCTTGAGAATACATATGCCTTTAGCGGACATTGTAATGATTAGAGGAGCTCTACGAGCGTTCTTTTCGACTCGTTGAAGGTAAACCGTCGCAAGAATTTTCAATCCTCACACCGTCATATTGGGCTATTTTTATGTTCTATATCATGGTGCCTCGTACTTTTTGTATTTTATTTTGCAGATTGCAGCAGTGCAACTTGGTACACAAAAACCCGGGTTCGATTCCTGGATCTGTTAGTGTGAGCGATGGTGCTTTCTGTGTTGTATTATAGGGACTTGCGTTGTTTGTTACAAGTGAGCAATGCTATTCTTCTGTATTCTATTATAGGGACTTGTGTTGTTTGTTACAAGCAAGCAATGCTAATAATTTAAGTTCTATTGTAGGAACTTGTACGGTATATCTTTTTAGCTACGCATGTATGTCAAAATATCCAAAAGTCGAAAGTTAGTATGTATACAGAACAAGCTGTCTTGCACTCTCTGTTAAATTTGGCTAGGTGTTGCAGTCTGTGACAGGTATAAAATGGAGGCCCTAATGTTGGGATTGCTAGTGTTCTGCAAGCTACTGAGAGAGATAATTGCTTATTTTAGAGAGAGAGAGTTTTATGCATTATGGCTAACGTGTCAACGTCACTCTGTGAAAAATGTGGTAGAGCTTTCACTCGAGAATCAAGTAGGAAAAGTCACATGAATTCTAGCGGAAACTTTTGTCAGTGTAAAAAAATGCAAGGAAAATTTTTCAAACTCAAACAACGCACTTGCCACGAGGAGTCTTGTGGTCACGAAAAGCTAACAAGCGTAGAAGGTGCGAGCCTACAAAGAATGCTCTTCTGTCAAGAGTTCCTGATGGTGAGGGCGTTGTGGTCTATGAATCGGCATTTACAGACCGAATGCGATCTTACTTTATTCTATATGAAAGGTGTGCTGACGAGGAAGCATATCTCGAGGAAGTGAAAGAGCGGGTAATTAAGCTTATAAAGAAAAGAACTCATTTTCCATAATTCAATAAAGATGAATTTTATGCTCGAATGTTTGTTTATCATCGTGCACGAGGAGGTATGTGATCGAGCTTTTAAAACGAAAAATGAGGCTGTTTCTAAAGGAACGGACCAAAATGAATTTGTTAACTAACAGTTTAAGAAAATAATCTCGGAATTCCATAAATACGTGTTCGATTGGATGTGTTCACATCCCGATGCTTGGGTTTCAGCGTAATCTATTATTTTTGTATAAAGGGTTATGTTTTCAAAATTATCCCCCGCGGTGGTAATAACCACTTATTGAATGAGCCAAATCGTCAGAAGTGTTCAGTTAGCCACAGGAGAGTTAGTGAGACGGGCGCAGTACATTCCTCCCTCAACTCCTTTAAAAACTACACCTGTAGTCAGTTGCCATTCAGCTGGTATTTGCAAGTGAAAGTAAATTAGTGTCAATTTGTAAAATTAATTTCAGTTGTAATATTATGTTATGTTATTTCTAAGAATCTGTGGTTCATATAAGTTAGTAGATTATAAGGTAAGATTGTTTTATGGATTATTATTATTATTATTATTATTATTTTAAACTGGGTGTTATACCTTGCAACTAGCCCAGGCACCAGGAAACACACACGGTTTAAATAATAAATCAAAAATACATCAGAGCAACGAGTATACCTTTTTCTCCGTGTTGGAGACATACATTTGAAGCGATCATAACATCGAAAACAAAATATAAATAGATGAGACTACGCAAGTACAAGACACGCCGTGCAAATAATTAGTGGATTCACTTACAACTACTTAGCCAGGCGCAGTCCACACACACAAACTCACACGTCAACACTAAACACTGGGGTATTCCTATATCAGATGCCTTGTCAGCAGCGACTTTAAGAACACCATCTCGTTAGTCACTAAACTACAGAACGGTGGGTTAAATCAAAAACTCTTCCAGACAAAAGCTTTTGGTAATTTTTAGAGAACTATTGACCATACTAAACGGTATTCATTCTGTGCCTATTGAGGGTGGTATGAATTTTGGTTCTCAAAAAACTCCATTTTTCCCAGACCTTTAATCAAAGGTCTGTGCTATTAAAAATGTACGGATATGAGTTTTTGGACCTTATGCGAAGAATTGTACGAACTTTGAATGGATTCGATTGTTCACATATTAACAAAAAGGCCCACTAATTTTCACCAACTTGGTCCAATATTGTCCATTAACATACTCGACCTACATTTAGTTGGGTTTTATTTTATGTACAAGTTTGAGAGTGATTGGTGGCAATTGGCGGTATTTATTGTGTCCACAAGAAAGTGAGATATATGGTTGGTTCCTCAGTTTAGGGGCTGCGGAAACGCGTCATGTAGCCCCGATTACTTAGGGTGTTTATAGAATCTGTATGATAACCGGTGGTATTTGTAATGGCTGTATTAGTGAAGGTTATCTGTGATTCACGCAAGGACTGCAGACGATCAATTTCAGGTAATTCCTTCTTTTGCTGCCAAATGCTACCGTCTAAGACACCTCGATGTGAACTTGGCTAGTAGATGCCACCGCAACCGTCACCTGGCGACGAACGTTGGAATCTAATTAAATCTCACCTACAAATTTAGCTTCCCACAATAATAGTTAGTGGAAGGTTCTTTTACATGCCATAAATCTATGACATGGGCCCGCCGGCTTTACATCCCATCCACAGAAAGGCACACTGAGGTACTTTTAACGCTCTTTAAAAATCCGACGACTTCCGCTGTGTTTGTACCCGCGATCCTGGGCATAGAAGCTCCGCATGCTACCAACTACGCTACCAAAACCACAAAAGTGAGATATTTATCTAGAGAGAGATATAAATAACATATAAACTTTTGAACTGCCGGAGGGTTTTGCGTCTGGGGGATGTGAAACGCAAAAACTGGTCACATTTTCCGGAAGTCCCAACATGGTAGCCTACTCTACTCGAATTTGTGGTTTGAGTAATATTATTATCTCCATAAAGAAAGCATAAGTTTTGTAAATTTATAGTAGCTGGATTAGGTAGTCGAACTCTGGCTAGCGCGAAGTCGTGACGGGACGTTATCGCTGTAAAACGCCGAACCAATCAGAAAATGATTAGAGGAAAATAATATATAAGACGGCAGAAAGCCGGTCTTGTTTGATCTGTGGCCAGATAGGCAATTCGCAGAGCAAGAAAAGGTGGTATCGACGAAAGGAATGGGCAAGATAGGAAATTCGCAGAGCAAGAAAAGGTGTGGATGACACGCGCATGGTATTTAGTGGTGGGCTGAGAATATCACGTGACAGTCTCGATGCCAATAGGAATATTCGATGGAATTTAATTACCAATACTTCTAATGATGTAATTGCAAAATTATTTACGATCTTTTATGAATTGAGAATTTACAGCTTAATAAATGAAGATTTAGCATGGATACCATTTTGGAGAAATATGTTTCAATAAGGCAGAAAGAGGATTGGAAAGAATCCCGCCTAAGACACGCGCGGATTTTCTTCACGACGTCACATTTCAATTTTGAAAAAATAGGCTTATGAGATCACCTTTTGTCCGTGTGTGTGTGCGTGTGTGTGTGAGGAGTGTGTGTGTGTGTGTGTGTGTGTGTGTCCCTAATAACATCTAAACAGCTGGAGCGATTTCAATCAAACTCGGTAAGTTCATGGCACTATTGCGGACGACCCCGACCGTGCCCTTCAAATTTTGTTACGTTTCACCAATCCAACATGGCGGCTGTGCGAAATATTTCACCAGCATTCAATATCTCCGAAACTATTCCCGATATCACCCTGGATTTTTTACGGTGATAAAGGGAACTACTAGAAGTTCACCTATGTGACTTTTGAAAAACTGGTTACTACAAAACAAAAATGGCGGCCACGCGAATTTGCGACTTTTAAATTGACGTTTCTCGCGATTTAACTAGCCAAACGCAATAAAACTTGGTACAGTATATGTTTATACACATTCTAATCCACCGACATTTAACTTGGTTCAATTGTATACATAACCACAAAATGGCAGATATGCGAAATATTTCACCGGCATTCTATATCTCTCAAACTATTTGCGGTATCACCCTGACATTTTGTACAGAGATAAAGTGCACTACTGGAAGTTCATCTATAAGACTTTCAAAAACCGGTTAACTACAAAACGAACATGGCGGCCAAGCGAATTTGAAAATTTTAAGTAGACCTTTCTCGCGATGTAATGTTCCAAACGCAAAGAAATCTGGTACAGGAAATGTTTATACACATTGTAATACACTGGTATCTAATTTAGTTCAATTGTTTACATAACCTCAAGATGGCGGCTTTGCGAATTTTAAAATTAAGTTTTTATTTCTTGTGTCATAATCATGCGACCGATGTGAAAGTTTGAATAATGAACCTACGCAATCATTTCCCTTTAATGGTACATGACTCTATGGCCTATACATTTAACAATCCAACATGGCGACCATCCGAAATATTTAGACGGCTCTGAATATCTTCGAATCTATTATAGTAATCAAACTAAATTTTGTTATGTTCATAGGGGCTATGAACTTTAGTTCACCTATAGGACTTCAAATAACCTGGTAATCACAAATCCAACATGGCGGCGAAGCGAACTATAAATATTCACATGGACGTTTCTCGCAATTTAACCATCCGAGTGCAGTGACACTTGGTACAGTAAATCCTTATACAAATGTTAATCCACTGGCATCTAATCTCTTTCAATTGTTTCCATAACCACAAGATGGCAGCTGTGCGAAATTTTACAATCTCGCTTTTACTTCTTGTATCCTAATCATGCGATTGAAGTTTGAATACTACACGTACACAATAATCTTAATGTAACAGTACATAACTCTAAGACCTAGATATATAAAAATCCAACATGGCAACCATCCGAAATATTTAGTCAGTTCTCAATATCTAAGAATCTATTACAGCAACCAAACTGAAATTTTGTATGTTGATAGTGGCAATTAAGATAAGAAGGATATATGAAAATAGGCTGCATAGTTCTTCACGGAACTACTTGTTTTCAAGTGTGGGTTTCTTTTTCACTTTCAATGGCAATATGACTGGCTTTGAGGTTGATCGAACATGTAATTGACATACAGAGGTGTAAATATAGAAACATTTATTCAACTATAATCCATAATAGGAGCGATCACGGTGGTGGCTAAAATGAAGAAGCACTATATGACAGCTTTAAAGATAGTGTTGTGTGTGGATGTTGTGGGGAGAATGAGCAACTGGGCTATCAATAGTGAATGAAATGTGTTAGAAATGAGGAAATACTATGATAAATACTCACATTTTGTTTTGGGTGGTAGGCAAAACAAATTGCACATCCAATCAAGCGCGAAGGTAGTCTACCGCTCGACGGCGCCATTAGCACTTTAAAGAACAACTGAGCGAAAACGTCGCCATCAAGAACCGCTACTCCTCTGTCATCTAGCGAAGGATATCGTACCTTGAGAATAGATTTGCCTTTTGCGGACTTCGTAACGATCAGAGGGTTTCTACGCGCGTTCTTTTCAATAGGAAGGTAATCTACCGCGGACGCGACCCTTTGAAGGTAAACCTTCGCTAGAATCCTCAATCCTCGCACCGTCATTTTGTTTTATGGGCTATTCGTTTGTTTTATATCCTGGTGCATTGTACTTTTTGTATTTTAATTTGCAGATTTCAGCAGTGCAACTTGGTACAGAAAACCCAGGTTTGATTCCTGGTTCTGTTAGTGTGAGCGCTGGTGCTTTCTGTGTTGTATTTTAGGGACTTGTGATGTTTGTTACAAGTGAGCAATGTTATTACTCTGTGTTCTGTCATAGGAACTTAAACTTTTTGTTACAAAGGATCAATGCTAATAAACTTTATTCTATTATAGGGACTTGTATTTTTTTTTCAGGCGCAGTGATGTCAAAACATCCCAAAGTCGAAAGTTAGTATGTATGCAGAACAAGCAGTCTTACTCACTGCTGTGTGGTCATTTTGTCTAAGTTGTGACTGTGCAAGTAAATAAAAGTTGAAAGTTAGTATGCATACACAACACGCTTTATTTAAAAAAGGAATAATATTTCTGTAAACGTTTCCTGTTTAGATCATTAACACAACGTTATGCCGTAAAAGGTTGTTGATGAAGTGTTAGCAAACCATACCAATCTGTTGTACATTACCAACAAAAAAGGCTTAGGACACTATGTTTACATAAATTCTTTATCTGCCTAGACCGAAGTGAACTAACGAAACACCATAATGTCTCGGTTATATGCATACGCTGCATTTCTCATTTCGATGACCAGCACGGGCGAAGTGCTGCCGAGAAACTAGGCGACCAACAAACTGCCCGTGAACTCTCAACGAGAAAGCATAATTTGTGGGCTGCTAAATAGATAGTTAATATCAATGTCTACTTCAATGACGAGACACATACAATAAGAGACACGTCTGACGTTACCAACACAACTTTAAAACTTACAGCTATCCACGCTTAAAGCTAAAGATAATATTTGATTTATGTTGAACACTTACTCATTTAATTGATTTCCACTTTCATCAGCTTCGCGTTCCTGGATTTCTTTTTTCTCATCCTGGGGATAAGACGGAATAATTAATTTCTGTGCTATCATCTTATATATTTACACTCATAACACACCATGTAATTGTACAGCACTGCTCAGCTGAAGTGTTGATATATACGCTTAACGACTTTCGTACGGTCCATCACATCTTACTGCTAGAGATGAACATTATACAGATAAGTGGTAATAATCCTCAGTTAAATTAAATGCTAGAGGGAGTCTATTGTAGAGTATGGAACATTAAAATTCTTGATATATTATGCTGGTAACTACAAGAATTATGTGTTAGCTGCTGTACGGGAGCACATAATGGATAACTAGTAAAACGTGATTGTGCCAAATACATGCTAGTATCACATAATGTACCCTTCTAAATGACAACATCGCACAAAGGCGGCGGCGGTGCTGGCAGTACAAATTACAACCAAGCAGTTTGTCATCCACACCATTGTAAAAATACCACTCTTTATCTTGAAATGCTATTAGGTGATGAGTTGATGACTTGTAAAGAGGCATAATGATACTTACCTCATTCAGATCAGCAGATGGTGTTTCTGTTTTGACACAAGGAATGAGCTCAGGAATAGAAGCCTCCTCAATCTTAATGTCAGTGTGAAGGTCTGTTTCATTCTGCAAATAAATGACTTGTTTTACAAATATGATCCTTTGCGTAGGTGGAATAATATTTTACAGATGATTTGCACTCAAGAAATCAAGGAATAACATAACATACCAAAGGTAATTGAAAACCACATCAACCTGACAGATTTTGCGGAATTTACTTCAGAAAGCATTTCAGTTCGCATACACTCGCCAAACGTAGGGTTGGCATATTATTACTAGCATCGTGTGTGTATGTTGTGACTTCACGGCGTGGATGCAGTTACTTAGAGTTACCATACAACGTTAATAAGGACAAGCATCGTTGATAAATATCGTGACTGCTTTACCCTCTTGAGACCAGTTTAAATCAAAGATGCTTGAGGCAGAGAGAAATAAAACGAGAACAAGAAAGAATTCCAGGTTTATTCGTAAAAACAGTGGCAGCTACTAGAAATTTCAATGCAAACCAATTCACGTGTAATTCATCATGCATGACCAATTGACGTTGCCAAGACTATGCAATATATTAAAAATAGAGAACTGAACATGAAATTTTTTATAGGCAAGGGCTAGCGAGTTATTCTAAATAAAATTTCCGACCACGGTCCAATGAAGGCTGAGACACAGCGCCATAGACCATATCTGGGGTGTCTTTCAAGATGAATTCGTGCCAGTCAAAAACAACCCACATTCCTCTTTCTCCTCCGCACAACGCTCCGAAAAGAACCGAGAAACCCTCGCCATCAAATGAAGAGTATGTGTGCAACATTGAGGGCTGTCATGAAGGTGGAGGGTGGGCCATCACCTTACTTACAGTAAGAGGTAGCGGTGAAGGCTGTCATCAAGTGTGTGTCAATACCAAGTTGTTGGCCATGTGAAGCAGTGGAGGTCAACCCAAACCTCCCATTCATTTCCATATGAGTGTTCGGATACTGGTCTCATAATGTAGATTTCCAGTTGAAGCCCGATGCGCTCCAGCACACACATGTTTTACGTCTCCCGGGCTAGTCTAGGTTTTGGCAGGAACAATTATTTTCATACAAATGGTCACCCTACCTCAACATTCCTGTGTGTTTCGTCCTGAACTTTGGGACAATTTTAAAGGTACTATCAATAGTGTTTAAAGATACCATGAAGACAATAATGGACATCTGAAACCATTCCAGAAGTGATTTTTCACCCTCAATTCAGCTACTGGCCCAGTGCTTGCTAATGCCGGCAATGGAGGCAGCTAGATATTTGTCGTTCAGAAAACATAACAAGACACAATTTGCAGAAAGTGGTAAGTATTCACAGAACACCTAAATGTTGCCAGCTTACGGAACAAAACACTGCGCAGAGCTTTAGCGGCTTCGGTGGCGTAGTTGGTAGCATGCTGAGCTTCTATTCCCAAGATCGCGGGTTCAAACCTGGCTGAAGTAGTCATATATTTTAAGAGCGTTAAAAAACGCTCAGTATGCCTTCCTTCGGAGGGAAAGTAAAGCCGGCGGTCCCATGTCATAGATTTATGACATGTGGAAGATCCTTCGACTGACTAAACTTGTGTGAAGCTAAATATCTAGGTTATATTTCGTTGGAACGCTCTATCAAAGTTCCAATGTTCACCACTAGGTATCACTGACACCTGGTAGTGAAAGTTGGACCTACTTGAAATTGAGAGCAACTTGTAGCTCACCCTATGGATGTCCACTTGAAGCAGCTACAGCCTCTGGCAAGCCGAACAAGTCCTCGGACACTCCCTGAACTAAAAGTTGTATGATGAAAATCCACAGCCTGCTTCCATTCGACCGGGTCAGGGATGGAATGAATGAAGCCCCCATCTAGCGGCGAGGATATGAACTGTGCCGGCTGCCGAAGCCTGAGGCAATGATTAAATGAATGACAGACGAAATGAAATGATAGTGGAGAGTGTTGCTGGAATGAAATTTTGACAGGGAAAACCGGAGTACCCAGAGAAAAACCTGTCTGCCTCCGTTTTCATGTAGCCCCGTGTACTCTGGTTGTGTGTAGAATCTGTCTGATAACCGATGTTAATTGAGATGGCTGTATTGGTGTGTGTTATCTGTTTTCAATTCAAGTAAGGACTGCAGACATTGAATTTCCAAGTAGTTCCCACTTTTGCTACCGAACGCTACCTTCAACGACCAACACTAGTACTGAACTTCGTTACTAGATGCCACCGCAGTCGGCTCCTGGTGACAAAAGATGGAACCTAAGAGCGTTAGTCAAATTAAACTTTTACTTTAGCTTCACACAAGTGTAATTAGTTGAAGGTTCTTTATCATACCATACATTTATGACATTGGACCGCCGGCTTTACTTCCCCTCCGAAGGAAGGCATACTGAGGGATTTATAACGCTCTTAAAAATCCGACGACTTCGGCCAGGTTTGAACCCGCGATATTGGGCATAGAAGCTCAGCATGCTACCAACTAGGCCACCGAAGCCGCCTATTAGAAAATAAATATAGAATCTATGATCACCTCTATTTGATGTTCCACTTTGACCGCCGTGCTTTCGTATTCAAATATATCACAAGATTCATCCAGCAGGTTAGAAGTGGGTAATTGGACCTTTGACTCCTAGAAAGAATTATACAATATAAAACATACCGACAGAATAAGAGTTATAAGTTACGTGTATCAATAAAAAGAAGAACATACTGGTTAGCCTTCTATATGGTAGCAAGCTCGTCATGCACATCATGTTACACGATATAATTAAAAAATACTCACAATATTAAGGAATTCATCCGATTCACTCTTAATTAATGGTTGTTGGTCCATAATGTTTAGGGAGCTAGAACACACAAATCATTATCATTCATGACACATGAAATGAGGTAATTTCAGAACATCGAATTCAAGTCTGGCTACTGGTAATCCAAATATAACCCTCCAGGCGCACAGTGAGAAGAAATTAACAATAAAACGTATTCGACAATGACGCTCGACATAATAAGACATGAGTTCGGGTGCAATATCGAGTAAAATATTAAAAGAATGAGGAATTACTGGTGCCAGCTTGTGGAGCAGTGAAATGAAGCATCCTATAATTGGTTTCTCTATTCCTAAATAGTCTACACACAATCCTGAGCCCAATGTGCTGGAGCACGCGGAATAAATATAATTGTCCGCCGCTAATTAAATCACAAACCCATCAACATGAAAGTAAACTCAAGTTACTCCACGAGTAAGATATTGACAGCAACTGGACACTCTGTGTATCAGAAAACACTAGACAATTGGCAACTCAAACTAACACTTGGGGCGCTGCGGTCGGTCTGGATAAGTAGGGTTTAAAATACTCAATAACACGCGTTTGATATGGAACACTTTTTATTTTTCGGTTATAATCAGTAAATGTGGTCTCTAAAGTAATGACAGTGTTATTTTTAATTGTATATATGTATAACTGTGCGATACACGTGATCTAATTTGTGTGTTCCACTGGATTTTTTGGTGTCATTTGCATATTATCAAGCATCAGTTTTTATGGTTGATGTAGATCAGCTGATTCAAATTTACACAGGGCTACACTTCGGACATTATTTCGGTACTATTATGCGCAATATAATGTAAATGTCGATCCTGAGTCAACGCCGAGGACATTCAAATAGAGAAATACGGTACATAAACAAATAAATAACACACCGAAGCTGTGCTACTTTTATCATTCCGAGACTAGCATCCACGCAAACCAGACGCCACTGTTCCAAGCTCCGACTTATATCGTGAATTGATGTCAAACTGATGATCCGCCAGCCTTTCCGCCAAGCCTACACCTCGTAATCGCTAAGTTCTTCGATATTCGAGCTATTCCACTACGAGTCATATAGGCCTAATTTGCCTCCCCGTGGGCACTGTAAAATGAGTGATTCCGCTACCATTCAAATATTCAACACCAAACCCACCTTTTAACCATACAAATCAAGCAATTCCTGTCGCCCCACGAGTTTTAATACAAGTTAAACTCATCCCTTCTCCCTATCAAGCAGCCAATAATTAATTATTTAATTAATTATTCAAGTAACTTCAATCTTACCAGCGCGCCCATCGTAACAGCTGTTTTTAAACTGAATAACCTTCGCTGGCTTTACGTCGCAGGTCTTCTGTCTGTCTACCTCGACAAGTGTTAGATCCTTCCCGGGGTGGAAAGGTATTATTATTAGGTATTAGGTATTATTAGGTATCATCACATTTCGGCTATTGCTATTTGCATCTTTTGGAAAGTGATGAAAACGTATATCCGCAGCCCTCTTATACATCGACTTACAGCCGTAAACTGAGCAACACACTTTGCTTTTACTCATTTTTCACTCTATCAACGAGTAAAACTTATTACTTATGTATAAAGACACGAACAATTTACCACGATCTGTTTACCAATACAAGAAACCATATACAAACAGTCACCACGTGACAAATGTACCCTACTTGGTAAGTTTCTCATTTTTACCGCTAGATGTCATATCAGATAGCTGGAGTTGCCAATAGCAAATAGCTTATAAGCTATTTCACAATAGTTCCGCCACATGTTACAAGGAACCCACTTCAAATGTAAATCATCCCAAGTCCTTCATGGACCCCGCATTAAACAGAAGGGACTGAAAATGTATTCAACTTATAAATACTATCAGTGGGTAACTTGTATAATTGTCGTCATAAACGAGTCCCTAGTTACACATTTAAGTCTGTGTATCCTCGACAGTTAAATATTGTAAAATTATCCACACAGGCAAAACTACGGTTGTAAAATATTAGGCTACTTTTAAATTATTATTGTTATTTAACTTTGTCCATTGAACTCGAAGTAATACCTACAGTTCAATGACTTAGTCACGTCTGTAGAGAGCATTTCAAATATCCCAACATGGCACTGAAAATTCTCAGATCTTAATACGGTATTTCGCCACGAGATTCATCAAAGACACGAACTCGATGTTGATATTGTTAGCAACGCACCCCTGGATAAACTACACTCCACTGTTGATAAATAGGCACGGTGTAAGAAGAAAAAAAGTGACCAATTCTACATTTTCAAATGGAGGACAGACTCTTAATAAAAGGACTTTTCATAAAAACTTTCTAAAAATTGAGGACAAATGGAATTTTGATATTTACATGCAAAATTTAGTATTACATACCTATAACTGTTATGTTGATGGGGATGCTGAAGTTGTAGCTATTTTATGCTGATACTTATCGACTGCATTTTCGACAGCGAAGATGAATTATTTTTTTGTATTAAATAATTGTAAAGCTCTCCTCGTGACATTTTTAAAAGTTGTACTTCACTATTATAATACCCTTGACCGACTCGGTCAGCAAACGGTTTCTTTCTTCTGACCAGTGTCTATAAATCAGGGAAAATACTCTTTCAACGGTTGCACTTGCAACCAGGAATAGCGAAATAAAACTGACATATTTTAAGCAGCTCACTAACACCCCGATTCTGTAACTTCACTCATCAACAACCCACCAACATGGATACGACGGAATCGTGACCATAGGCATAACAACAAATGGCAAGCGAGGCTCAAAGTGGTATTCTGTATGGCACCTTGTTATGACGCTTGTTACGAGTTCAGGATCAGGATTTCATAGTACGAAAGCTTTCCACTAAATGAGGGTAAATCGATTGGCGCGGTTTCATACCATCCGATATCGCAATTAGTTTGTATATTTTTTTTTAAAACTATTTCCTATGTTCCATATTGCCTTAATCCATACTTTCGCCTATTTATGGTGTTTTATTTATCGTATGCATTGACCTTTCATACGGATCAGCCTACTTCAACCTGATAAGCTACACCTAACCCCATTTGCGAAAACATTTACGCTGTCTGTTCACATGAATATCTATTTCAGTTAGGGGTTTCTTTAGCTATTGCCTTAATTAATACCTTATTTTATTTCGGAGTACTGGTATCTTATTTATAGTACGGTATTCAACGGATACTGTATTCCAGCGGATCATGTCAACCTTATACACCCAACTCCCTTCCGAAGATAAATTACATTGCCTGTCCACATAAATATTCATTTTAGTTTAGTAGGAATCAAATAGTGTGTTGTCTGGTTTATTACAACATGAACTGTATCAGAAACCTAAGTTAAGATAAATGTTTTATGTGGCCAGTAAGCTATTGGGCTACTTAGGCCTAGGCCATATTGGCTACTGAGAGCAGTTTAACACATGAACGACAATACCGTTAAGAATAGGTGTATACATTTAGAATAATGTTCAAAAATCTCCAAGAATTAGGTATTAACTCTTTGGGCAGTAACACCATAGAAGTTAATGGGGGGCGATGGTCCAATGTGGTATGCCCGTTTTTGTTCACGGTAGGCCTAGTGTAGTGTTAATATGAAATCATCGGTTCTAGTCAGAACACCACATTGCTCCTCTGGCTGCAGCCAAGAAAGTCAAAGAGTGATTTAATGATCCATCGTAATACCAGCTTTCAATAATAAACCAGAGCAAGTGCCCTGCAGGTAAAACTGAGGTGGCAAGAGGTCCATGGAAATTGTAGGAAGCTAAGCTAAGATCAGGATCATTTAGACTGCAGTTTAGTATTGTTCACCTTAAAGGTACTTCTCACATTAAGAACTTTGATCAGAAAGGAGTGGGGTATGGGTGCATTATGTGGATCTGTTGCACCTGGAATGATGAAGAGCAGCTCATGCCACTGGAACTAACCATAGGATCCGTTACACCCATCAATTTATAAGCCTAGGACTGTTGCGTACGATAGGTCTACATGTTAAGTTACAAGTTTGCAAATTAGTAGAAAGAAAGTAACAGTAGGTCATTGATGTGCTTCTAACTCCTTATCCTAGGATATAACTACATTCTACATTTTAGCAATATTTACCACTTAATGGAATTTATTCCAGTTTTCTTCAGATGAAGTTATTTATTAGCCTTCTTTTAAATTCAATATATTCTACCTAGCCTAATCCCTTCGTCTCTATATGGCCCTAGGGCATGGCAATCACAATGACTCAATGCTCCTCCGAGATTCTACACAGAAGGGAGGAGGCACTCAACTAAGAGTATGACAATTGTTCCTCACACTCAATGTATTATTACATGAAGGAAGTGGGAGAAAGAAAACAGAGGTTTGTATCAACACCATGCAGATTGAAAAATCTCTGGGGAGTAGGGGGCAGGGGTTGTTCCATCCCAAGCATGTCCCCACAGGCAACACCCTGTCCCTAAATACTACTACAAAGTTACTGGGAATGATATTAAGACTAACTACATTGAAATATTATGTGGATAACATAACTCTCACCTGAATTCTTGACATTCTTATCACATACAGTAGTATGAAAAAGTCTACTTTCTAATTGCACAATCTTCATACGGACATAAAGGAGGTAAACACAAACCTCGTGAATTAGAAGGAATGCCTACAGATTCTGGTGGGATCAGTTGGTGTTAGGATTTCAGCAGTTCATGAAGCAAGGTTCAAATCATACACAATGTTTTCTTTAACAAATTATTATTCAAATAGAACACTTAATTTATAACATAAAATTAAACATTTGAAAATACAGCAGTTTGTACAGCAATGCACCTGTGGAATGTGATCCATTGTAGAGATAATCAAATTCAGTTTCTTTCTTCGTCTTCTCATTCAGACCAGGTCACTGGAAGGTGTATCACAGATTTTTTTGGCAGAGAATCCTGGAAAATTGAAAATCCATCCCTTATATTGTTACCAGTACTGTGACAAAAAAATATAAACAAATTTCTAGATTAATTTTGTATCATGACCTGGAGATGTGCTCGTGTAGCCTGTATGCTACATTCTTAAACTCAAGTTAGCCATTATAGTGTAACAAAACAATTTAAAGCGGCTACATCCTTATGCGAAAACAAGAATAATTATTTTAAATAATAATGTTTTTATTTTATTTTCTTTGAGGAGCAGTCTTGTGTAGTATTTTGCTAAATTTCCATGCTGGGAAGTGTCTGGAAATACTCTCTCGAAAAATAAGAAAACTGCCCTTCCTATACTACTGAGCAAGACCAATAAATGCAATCACTTATCAGACTCAATCGTCAAAAATGGACAACACACTAAGGAAAGCCTAACCTCATGTCAACCATCTTCAGTTTACAGATTAATAGTATCATTTATTATCCAGTCAGGCAGATGACCTTGATGTAGTCTGTCATTTCGATCACCACTAAAAATAAAATAAAGTTACCCAGCAAATAATACAAGTGAACATTAATTTGGTAGACCAGCATATAAAAGCCTCCAAATGAACCTCGTATTTCGCATGATAGACCGGAGATTGAGAGTCAGAGTAATAAAGTCGTTGACATAAGCGAACAGCTGACGTGTCATTCCTCTCGTTAAGATTGCACTACCAAGTGCTTAGTCACAGAATGATGATGTTGCATGTGATATGAAACGGCGATTCCCAAAGACTGTTTTCAGACGTTGCTGAACAGCCACTGCGAAGTGAGCCGTCACCCTATCGTGTTGAAACCAAACACTGTTTAAGATTCCTAAATTTTGCAGCTGCCGAATAAGCCAGTCAATAGAACGATCAAAAAAATATGGTTCAAACAGATGCGTTTGTATCATGCCGGCCCAGATCATGACGTTAGGTGGGTTCGCTTGATTTCTTCAGCTGTGCTGAGACCCTGGACAAATATGATGTTTTAAATTCCTAAGATGAAAGTACTGACAATAGAAATAAATAGTAATGTGCACACACTGTAAGATTTTCATGCATTGTTTCGTCTTCTGGGGGACATAGCCAACTGATATTACTAACCACAGTCACTACAGCACCAGAAATATGTGTTAATATTTATTGCTCATTCAACGATGGCAGCCATGTTCGACAGTGCATGAGGTCTCTTCACCTGTTAATAAGACGCATACATTGACATCACCACAGGTTGGAGTTAACATTGATTACGATTGGTCCGTATTGACGAATGATAGTTTAAAATTTGAAATACACTTATGTTCCGTCTAGTCAATGTCGTAGGGCGTAAATAAACACCAAAAAGTATTGACTAGACGGAAGATAAGTGTATTTCAAATTTTAAACTATCACCACAGTTGCCAACATGTGGGATACAAAATACACCACTCAGGTCTAGTCTGGATAAAGATTATTGATGCACGATTACCCCACTGTGCATGATAGAAACCAGGTGTGTATATATGGCTAACGGATATCTAGCAATTATTGGTATAGGCAAAGACCATTGGAGTGGATTTAAGAAATTTCACTCTCACAAAAAACATTAATTACAGCAGTGCACAACAAACATTACTGTGCGAGACAAAATCCAGGGGTGTATTCGTGTAAATGGCTAACGCAGCCCTCCACCTAATAATTATTGGCCCAGGCAAAAGCCATTGGTCAGCATTTAAAAAAAAATATATAAATTACTTTTATTGATCTAGAAAAGGCCTATGATAGCATCCCTAGAACAAAAGTTTGGGAAAGCTTAACAAATAGACGGATAGGCAAGGAACTGAGAGACATGATAAAAGGAATGTGCATGGAGTGCTCCAGTAGTGTGAAGACTAGAGTCGGGACATCGGAATGGTTTAAAATTGACACTGGACTAAAGCAAGGACGTGTGGTGATGGATGGCATCATGAAGGCAGCAATGAAAGAATATAGTAGGGCAAAGATGAAGGTAATGTTGTTTGCAGACGACGTTGTGATCTGGGACGAGGATGAGAGGGAGGTACAAGAACAGTTAGACGTAATAAATGAAAAGATTGAGCAATGGGGATTGAAGATAAATGTGGAGAAGAGTAAAACAGTGGTGATGAGTAGAGAAAAGAAAGAAGGAAAAGGAGTAATCAAAGTAGGAGATACCAGGAATTGGAAGTAGTGAAACACTTCAAATATTTGGGAATTGAACGGACTGAAGATGGAAGACTAGATTTGGAAATTAGCAGAAGAATACAACTCGGGAGTGCTTTCTACCAACAGGTACGGGGACTAGTTTGGAACAAGGACATACCAATTAAGGCTAAAGAAGTTATGTACAAAGCATATTATGTTCCTATAATGACATATGCAGCAGAAACTTGGACTACGACTAAGAGGGATTAGAGCAGAGTACAAGCAGATGAGATTCCTGAGAAGTATGGTCCAGAAAACAAGGAGGGACAGAGTGAGAATTGATGATATACGGAAAGAACTGGGAGTACAGAAACTAATTGACAAACTGGAGCAAAACAGATTGAGATGGTTTGGACATGTCAAACGGATGAATGAAGTAAGGCTACGAAGACGAGCACTGGAACGACGGATGACAGGGAAGAGAGGACGAGGAAGACCAAGAATGCGTTGGATGGACTCGGTGGAGAATAGTATTAGAAAACGGAACCTGGATTGGAACACTGTGTCGGAAGAGGAATGGTGGAACGACAGAACAAAGTGGAGAGGAACCATATTTGCCCCCACCCAGTGTCAACTGGAATTGGGGAAATGAAGATGATAATGACTATTACAAAACGCACCATACAGATTCCGTCGTTTAGCTGTTCACTTGACTTTGAGAGCTCAGCGGTAGGAGAGAAAAGGTATTTTAGCTTAATTTCAGACGCTATTTGATGCCGAGCAATTTTTTCCTTTAAAATAAGGTGTAATATTGCATATTTTGCTCCACATAACACATGACCCAGGTATGCAATTTTCCTACATTTGGTGGTAATCATCAGCTCCCACTTAGAATTTGGTCTCCGCAGTACCAGCTCATTATAGATGTGAATAGAGTAGATTAGGGAGGAGGGCTAATGACCTCGTAGTTCGACCCCTTAAAACAACAATAACTATCACTGCTGCACAATAAAAATTACTGTCAAATATCACTAATATACTGTCAAATTTCAATAATATTGCTTAAATGAAGGTTTTTATTTGTAGCTTGGTCAACGACGGCAGATGTTTGTGGCCGACAAATTGACGTCATATTACGTTGCCAACATGCCCGATACAAAATGCACCACATGACACCTTTGTAATTATGTGAAAAAAGAACTCCAATACCATCACGTCATCAACTACGTCATCAAGGTAACTAAGAAATCCCCTAAACGCCAGTGCATCGCAAGGTATAGATGAACCTTATTGGTCTAGGCGTAAACCATTGGTCTGCTGGATGCGATATAGTATCGAATGCGTGTGGTTGGCAATACTGTGCATCGTGCTAAAAATGGCAGAGTCGGCTGTAATTTCATCTATATAAGTCGTGATCCTATTTGGTATGGCTGGGTGGGTTACAGACAGCGGAGAAGTAAACATCTATTACTATATTGTCTCAAAATACCATTACTGCAGGTATTTTGATTAATTTCAGTAGTTTAAGAATTTTTTACTTCGGTTCAGGTAAACTCCACTCTTGGAAAGCTTTACGCCTCGCTGCATGTAGTTAGTTCTCAAATGATAACACAATGAAATGAAGAAAATTAACGTACCTTTATTTTGGACATAAACAACCAAAGCACCATGTTGTGATTTTTCTTTCTCATCTGATCCATTTAGATGACCGAGCTGTGTCATACCAGGTTATTAAAACTGTGAGCAACTACGTGTATCCAGTGCTAAGGTTTTAGTTTCCAGCAGAAGCATGCAATGTAATCTTTCACATGAGAGTCCTCCCTTCGCAATGACAACTTGCCAAGCAAACTGACCACAAACTTTAGTTCATTTGGGGTCTGATATTATTTCTTATTTCTTCCCTACACTGTTAATCGACTGCATGCATTACATGTAACATTAACTTTCCTCATTAGTTCAATATGAAAGCATAGTACCTCAGAGATGAACCTTTGCTTCAAACCAGTCGTTACAAATATCTAGGAATTACTTTGCAAATACAAGGGAAATTATTTACACGTCACATCAAAGATAAAATGATCTGTGCTGTCAGATCAATGAACGACGTTAGTCATCTCAGGGATATGTCTCAGCATTCGGCACTGAGACTCTTTAAAGCAAAAATTACACCAATTGCAACGTATGGATTGGATATAATATTGGTTAATTTAAACAAAAATAACTTGAAAGACTTAGAGAAAGTGAAAGCCTTATTCTTAAAAAGACTGCTTTGTTTGTCAAAATTCACCCCATCGAGACTGGCGTATGAACTAGCGGGGGAACCTTTCTTTATAGAAGAACTCCGACTGGTTCACCAACTACCATCCACAAGACAATACAACGATTTGCTACAAGAACTACTTGCAAAAAAGAAGGAGATCCCAATTGATTTCTACTCCACTACGGCCATGACGTCAACAGAATGGAAGGGCACTGCCTATGAGTTTAGACACACAGTGACCCGATTCGCGGTGCACGGTTTTCACCACAGGATTTGTGAGACTGAGGTGTTCCATGTGCCCACGCCAGAGTGCATTTGTAAATTGTGTCAAAAGGCATGCGATACTTACCACGCTCTCGTGTGTACTAAAAGGTTGTCATCACTTACAGAATTTTGTAAATAATTAATGTAATGCACATTGTGCGCACTTATCCTTAATAATAGTACAATACTGGTACTCTTTATGTTCCAGCCTGCCTACTAAGGCTATTTGCCAAGGTCTTAAATGATAGCCTGTTGTTTATATACTTACGGGATCAGGACTGAATGCTTTTGACACTACCAGTTCTGACGATGGGAATAACAATTCCTCTCATTCTCTTAGGTAAATGAGTTAATTTCAGTTTGTGAAAGTCCATTATGATGATCATGTTGTCATGTCTCTTCACCACAATTAAGTTAATTATAATTTTCCAATGGCATAGGCCAAGGCCGTGAAGTAATGCGAACATTTGCAGCCTTAATTTAAATAAATAAAAGCACAATTGCCGCTCATTAGGTAGGTATTCGTCTTTAAACTTCTGACAGCAATTATTTCCATAACCTAGATACAAGCTTTCGCAAATATGATTCGAATTCTACAATTAAAATGAAAGGTAATTATTTCCAAAGTAGTAAAATAGCACTTAAGTTTCTTCCCCATCAAATAATCGTTTTAGATCGTTTACGGCATCTGAAAACATAAATAAAAGTGTAAGTTAATAGCATTACTAGGGACGACATTATTCATATTAAGTATACTATTTACCATAATCGTCAAAGAAAGATATTTGCACAACTTGAAGAATCAAAAATATATTGTTTTGTACTTACCTTAGCCCATTGTCAATGAATAAATTAATATTCAAGCCATTAAGTGATAACATACATATCAGCTGTTCGCTTCCATCTTTGATTTTTCATTACAAATAAGCTAACCATGGACTAAAACACGGCTAAACAAGTGCTCGGAACATGCCTTTACGGTGGATGGTTCAGCGGTAAGACATACGTCACATCATGGATGCGATTTGGCGTTACGGAATACCAATTCGACTGCTAAGCTGTCTTTAGGGCTCCTAAAGACTTGTTGTAGCTTAACCATTTCTTACAGAATCGGGGTGTAAATGTTTCAATGTCAGGGCTATATTTGAAAAACTCACACCACTGCTTATCTAATGTTGTATGTTTATCAATTTCGGAACTCCTAGTGTAATTCTGAACATTGCAAAATTGGTCAAAAAGTTTAGAATCGTCTATCTCCACACCTTTAGATTGCAAATACTCGAGACAAGGAACAACATCTTCAAACTTAATGTATTTCATACTATGAAGCTTCATCCATTGGAAACATTTAAATTCTTCCATCATAGGGTTACACCACTTTAACAAGTATTGAATGCACGTTTCATAAAAAACAACAACATGTTCTAAAAATGCAATGCATTCTTTTTCGAAGCCATTTTCAGTGAGGGATTTCAGAGACTTTTTGACTTTAAGAGGTATGAATTTATTTTCCATCCTATCATTCAGTGTGACCAGAGCAGAACCTAATATATCACAAACTTCTGCTATAGAGAGCGTTTCTTTTTCAATGTATGAAATTTTGTTGTGAAAAATGTGCATAGTGGAATGAACAAACCACAGGTAAAGCTCAGAAAACTCGTTTTCAAAAACGGACCTAATTATAGCAGGAAGAGAATTTGAAGACCGAGAAAAAAAAGTATGACTTTAGAGCTGCAAACAGTTTTAGAATTCTTTCTACTGCAGGAAACAAACTAAACCACCTTGTTTTGCTGTGACACAAAAGCTGTTCATAATTTATTTCAACAAACTCGCAGAATTCTTTGAGTAGTTCAGTGCGAATTGTATAGATATGGAAATAATTGAAGACTTTTAAAATTATACTCTCTACATAAACTGGCAGTACATCAGCACCTTGTTGCAAACAATTATGCAGCACATGTGCTAGGAATCCAACCCCGATTATATGTCCATTTAATTTACTTTTAAGTGCTGAAAATACGTTTTTGCCTTCTCTACGATTAACCCCTCCTAAATTTACATATGCATTGTCTCCACTAAAAGCAACGCTTTTAGCAGAAATATTATGCTTCTTAAAATACTCGTAAACATAATTGGATATTGTCTCTGAAGTTTCATTAGGACATGTTTGTAGTTCTAAGACTTTAGTTTGAATACCATTTCCTTTATAGTCGAAATATTGTATAACAATAGGAAAAAGTTTCAAAGCCCCATCGTTGTTAGCATCAGTACCCACTCCGAACAAAGGAATACTATTATTCAATGTTTTAGTGATAACGTCAATGGAATGAGGGGCGATTACGTTATTTATGATAGCTTCAGCTTTGGTTCTAGCGCATGATATTTTGTTAGCAATCTCAGAAACTGCAAACAGCACTTTATCCAACTTTGATTTGCAGTCCATATACATATACGACTGATGGTGAGAAACAATGTGATATGCCAATGTTGCTTCTGTTGCCCGAACATTCCTGTCTAGTGGGGAATGTTTAATCGGGAAAATGAATCAATATTACTGCTAGAAGAACTGCTCCTAATTGATTTTCTATGCTTTTCACTAGCAATATGTCTCTCGAGATCACCTGCACCTTTATTTCCAACAGTTACATAACAGTCACAAATATAACATTTCGCCTCACTTTCGTTACGCCCCTCTCTAAAACACGGGTACTTCTGTTTCAATTTCTCCGAGAATTTACATTTCCTCTTTTGTGCCTCGCCACTTTTGAGTGATGACATACTGATATTATTCAAACAAACACTCCACTTACTCAGAAGGTCCGAATCCAACTAGCACAAAAACAAAACTAAGTAATACCGCAGCCAGCGTTTATTGACTGTTGAATCCCCGCCGAGAAATCCGCGGCCCCGACCGAGCACGTTCATATCACGTCGGGAGGTGTCACCACTTTGGTGATAGGCCCTTCAGACTGCTCTAACTTAAGATATGATTTATTATTAATTGAGTAAATGATAGGGATATCCAGAATATTGACTGAGATAGAGGAAGTGCAACAAAAATAGCTTTGCAACAGAGAAAACAATAGGAAACTGATTGACTAAGAATACAATATGCTATAAACCGGACATTTAATAGCAAATAATAAATGCCTGCCGGACAGAGGATAAGCATGAGAAAAGGAGGACATGTCCGGCAAATGCCGGACGGTTGGTCACCCTAGATATAGGATGCATTTCTAACACAATACAGAGGATATCAGTTACTGTTTTATATTATGTTATTATGCCTGTTTCTGAATACCGTACTGTGCTCCTGTGTGGGTGGACAGCCTCTACACAAAATATATTGATGTGCAGCTTAATGAAGCCATGAGCGTTATCACTGGGACTGTCAGATCTACTCCCATTCAGTGGTTACCTGTTCTTACTTATATTGCTCCGCAAGATCTAAGGACAGCAGCGAAGGTAAAGTTGCTCAAGAAGATCACATCTCAGAAGAACACTCCCGTGTACGATGCCCTACGAGATCCACCAACAACTCGTCTGAAATCACGCAAGCCAGCCAGGGTTAATTTGGAAAGTGCCAGTTCTTTCAACGTGACCTCCAAATGGCGGCACCGCTGGCAAGAATATCCACCCAACAATGCTTATCTGGTTCAAGATCTGACAAGGAAGGTTGAGGGATTCCATCTACCACGACAAACCTGGTCGAAGCAGAACCGCATTAGGACGTGTCAAGGGAGGTGTGGCCACATCTTGAAGAAGTGGGGTTTCTGTTCATCTGCTGATTGCGACTGCGGAGCGGAAGATCAGACGATGGACCATATTGTTAAGGAGTGCCCCCCCCCACCTTTTGAGCATTTGACGGTGATTTGAGCTCTCTACACCAAGTGACTCCGAGTGCTCTGGACTGGTTGTCAAGTTTGGACATTTCCTTTTGAATGATAATCTTGTATACTTGTAAAGCCGTACGATGTATATAATATATATATATATATATATATATATATATATATGCCCATTTCTACTCCAGAGAATGGTTCCTATATTAGGGCCATGGCCACCTCCTTCCCAATATTCATCTAAATTAAATTTACTCACACTCTAATACAGATACCGCAGTAACACAGGTTAACAAGTTCTACACACACCCAAGTAAACGGGGCTAAATGACCAAGGTGTCCAATCCGATCAAATTCAACAACAACATGACGTAGCCTAATCTTCACCCCATGTCATTCTAGGTAACAATGTTATACGGACTCTTTATAAGGTAGGTACCGCTATCGTAATAGAAATACAGGAATCAATTCAATATGTTCACCTTCTGGTGAAGTGACTAGCATATTTAGCTGCCTCCCAAGAGGTCGGGGTTTGATTCACGAATCATTCAAGAAATTCAGATCTCGTCCTCAGGGTTAGAACGGGGTACACTAGGCCTTGTGAGCTAAAAAATGAAAAGACTGAAAGAGTTTCCTCGCCTTAATTACAAAATCGCAGACACCACAAAAACATAGGTTGTCAGAGAAATTTTAGTTATCACGTATTTATGTATTCGTAAGCTTCTTTAAAGAAACATACCGGTACTTACTGAGAATTGTATTTCTCGCCTGGCTGTGCAAGACTGTTCGGCTGCCACACGGTTCACTAAGGGACATGTTATGAGTTCAACTCTCAGCACTTTATAAAGCTTCACTACTAAATTGATGTAGCAATATTGTCACTCTATCTTGTATTTTCCCGGCGAACCTAAATACCGGTATTCAAACATTACATCTTTCAAACTCTAATTATCACTTTTGTACAACGACAGATGTTATCATCCGAACGGGTCGTAGCGTCATAGGGTTTGGGCAGTCATCTTCTAAATGTTTAGCTTTGTAGCATAAGTTCGTCAAAGTAATTAATCATTTACGTGCGCGTAGAGAAATTCAGTTTTCGTACAGCATAACGTGCCTAGCGAGTTCAGTTATGTAGCCACAGTCAAGGTATAATATTGGATGGCGCGAGCAAGCGAGTGAATCTGGCTCCTCCCACATGTTCAGAAGTATTTTGTGTTTGGTATAACATTGAACGGAAGGGACTGAAAGATGTATTTATCCTTACAAACTTATATATATCATTGGTTGTTTTGTATAATTGCCGTGATAAATAAGTTCCTAGTTACACATCTAAACCTGTGTATCCTGGGCAGTTAAATATTGTAAATTAATCTACACAGGGCATGAACATGTCCAAGCAGAACTCCGGTTGTAGTACTTATCTTCATTATTGAATTCAGTGTCGTCTGTAGAGAGCACTTCGATCATTCCTGCATGTAATTCAAAATTCTCATATTTTAATATTCCACCACGAAGGACATGAAATAAAAAACTCGGTGGCGATGTTGCTAGCAATTTACCGGTACCCGTTAAACAAATCAAATCACCGTTGATAAAAAATTGCATGATTATGATGGTTGCATTTCTGAAACAATCCAGATTATAAGTAATATTGTAGTAATTATTATTAGTAGTAGCAGTAGTACCGATATTATATATTCTAATGTCCTTGTGACAAATTACAAACCTTAATGAAATAAAGGAGAAAGGAGAAATGGAGAAAAAGACCCCAGAAGATTGGAAGAAAGGATTAATTGTCCCAATATTTAAGAAAGGAAGCAGAAAGGAGTGCAGAAATTACAGGGGAGTCACACTCATACCTCACTGTGCCAAGATATATGAAAAGATATTAGAAAGTAGAATACGAGCCAAAGTGGAGAGAAAATTGAGAGAGGAGCAGTATGGATTCAGACCTGGGAGATCAACAGTGGACCTCATATTTTCAGTGAGACAGCTCCAGGAACACCACAACGAATTTGGAGAGGATCTGCTGATGGCCTTCCTGGACATCGAAAAGGCCTATGATATTGTGTGTAGGGAGAAGGTTTGGAAAGCAATGGAAAACATGGGAGTGGAAAAAGAGACTGTAGGCAGAGTGAAGGAGATGTATTGTGGAAGTGTGAGTTGTGTGAAAGTTGGAGGGGAAAGAACAGACTGGTTCAGACAAATGAGTGGCCTGAAACAGGGTAGTGCGCTGTCACCCCTTCTCTTTATTGTGGTTATGGACGAGGTAATGACACGGATAGCAGGAAAGATAGGAGAAGATAAGATGAAAGCAATGGTGTTTGCAGATGATCTCATGGTCTGGGGAAACAAGGAGGAGGAAATTCAGGAGCAACTGAAGGCTTGGGAAGAAACAGTGGGAGAGTACGGATGGAAGTTCAACATCAGTAAATGTGAGATCCTGTTAACGACCAGGAAAAAGGACAGACCAATGAGTGGGATAACACTTGGAGGTGGACAGCTGAAGAAGTTGGAAAGTCTCAAGTACTTGGGAAGTATAGTGGAGGAAAATGGGAGAAATGACAAAGAGATTACGGAACGTGGCAGACAGGCAGAAGCATTTCTGAGAAGCATTAGGAGCTTAGTGTGGAATAAAGATGTCCCACAAAAAAAAACAAGGAAGTGTTATACAGAAGCTACTATATCCCGATACTGGCCTATGCTTCAGAAACGTGGACAATGAAGAAAAGAGACATAAGCAGAATACAGGCAGGTGAAATGAAGTTCCTGCGAAGTAGGATCGGAGTAACAAGAAGAGACAGGGTGAGGAATGAAAAGGTCAGGGAAATGGTGAAAGAGGAGCCCTTGCAAGGTAGGATTGAGACATCAAGACTGAGGTGGTATGGACACTTAAAGAGAATGGATGAGAAGAAGATTCCCAAGAGGATACATGAGATGCAGATGCAGAAGAAACGACCAAGGGGAAGACCAAGAGATAGATGGCTGAAAGGAGTGGAGGAATGTGTCAAGAAGAGAGGCGAGGACTGGACCAGAGTGACAGCGGAGAGGTGGTGGGAAGAAAGAACTAAGTGGCGAGGCTTATGTTCCAAACAGACCCAGCCTGGGGCTGGAAACTGTTCACGATGATGATGATGAATGAAATAAATACATATTCCATCAATAACTCAAAGTAAGCCTACATGAAAAAATTAAATATCACTAACATAAAACTATCCAACACACACTCATTATCCTTCTCTCCTTGCCACTGTTTGATGAAATGTTTAAACTTTCTTATGTATACTGAATGGCCTTTGGCAAGCAGTTTCACTCAGTTTAACCTCGCCCCCTTCATTACCTGATACTCCCACTTAAACCCTTGTGCGCTAATTACCTACCCCTTATCTTTATTACCCCTTAGGAACTGCGATTTGGAACATGGAATATAAGATACCGTACCTATATAATAAGCAGTGAACTAGAGAGTTAGATGTCCACCTTATTGCGTAGTAGTTTCCCACTTCTACTCCACGCAAATTCTGGGATTGTACAATGGTTTAAGTAGCAGTCGGCAAGGAGAGGCAACGATCAACTGAGTGAAACAATTGAAGCCTGCCCCACAAAATCGTCGTATATCAAAAATTGAGCATGTTGAGATTTTCGGTCAGGAAGGTTGGATATCACCACACTGACACATTGCAAACCTAATATTACTCAATAAAAAAAACAGAGAATTTTGGGTTTGAAAGTTGGCTTCCCTGAAAGAAAGTTGTGTATCAACAAAGATGGCGGAGTTTGTCAATTTGAATGTGTCACCAAGCTCATCTCTGGTACTGAATAAGAGCAGGGAAAGTGGAAGAACAATGTGCGCAAGAGACTGAAGAATAGTGGTAAAGCTTATACAGCGACTTCAGGTCTTGCAGTTGAACAAAAACATCGTCCAAGTCAGGTAAGAGAAGAACGTTGTATATCAATCAGCTGGGTGGCAGTGTAGCACCTCGAGGAGCGTGTTTTCATTATAATGCTGCTAACATTTTTATGTATTCCCTTGATTATCACAGTATTATTATTAGCCTATTTTCATTTATGAAACAAGTAGGCTTATGAGATCACCTTTTGTCCGTGTGTGTGTGTGCGTGTGTATCTCCCTTATAAAATCCAAACGACTGAACCGATATCAATGATACTCGGTAAGGTCATAGTACTATTCTTCCCGACTCAGACCGTGCCCTTCAAAATGTATTACGTCTCACCAATCCAACATGGCGGCTGTGCGAAATATTTCGCCGACATTCTATATCTCCGAAACTATTAGGCCTACTGATATCACTCTGAAATATTGTACGGTGATAAACGGCACCGCTAGAAATTCACGTATGAGACTTTCAAAAACCTGTTAAGTACAAAACGAACATGATTGCCAAGCAAATTTGAAATATGTAAATCGAACTTTCTCGCGATTTAACAACCCTTGCGCAATGAAACATGGTACAGCAATTTTTATAAACATTGTAATGTACTGACATCTAATTTAGTTCAATTGTTTACATAAACTCAACATGGCGGCTGTGCGAAATATTTAAATTAAGTTATTATTTCTTTTGTCCTAATCACGCGATCGAAGTCCACGCTTGAATAATGAACCTACGCAATAACCGTCATCTAATAGTATATAACTCTATGGCGTACATAACATGGTGACCATCCAAAATATTTAGACGGTTCTTAATATGCCCATTTTATTTTCTTGTTTTGCGTGTGACTAGTGAGCAATAACATATTTTTATACTACAGTATATGTATCTGAGCATTATTTTTTCTTTATTTTGTATCCGTAGAAAATGGCTTGTGATATACAACGTTCTAGGTCTGTTGTGATATACGACTTTCTTGCTGGGAAACTGCACTAAAATCAAGGTGAGTCCTGCATGTTGCCATTTAAGAGAAATATAGTCCCTTAGTGTTGGAGAGGGACTGCAACTTTAATATATAGACCTGTATATAACATATTTCCGTATTAGATTAGGCTCATGACGTTTTCTTTTAATACTGAAAAGTTAACAAATGTGATATACAACGTTCTTGTAGGGCAGGCTACTATTAATATTGTAACTTACAGTGGTTTCCCACTTCTACTCCACGCAAATGCTGGGATAGTACATGGGTTTAAGTGGCAGTTGGCAAGGAGGGGCGAGGTTAAACTGAGTGAAACGATTAATATTGTAGCTTTCAGTCGGTCGACACTAATTACTAGAATATGTGAAGAATAACCTGAAGTAAATTACATATATAAAACTTTTTCACATGTATTTTATTTCAGGTTATTTTCCCATATTCCAGTAATTGCTGTGTTGACCGACTGAAAGTTACAATATTAATTGTTAATAAAGCAACACTGAAATATGGCTTCAAAGCTATCTTTACTGAATGGAACAGCCACTGCCACCTCCTGCCCAAATCCTGCCTAAATTACAAATAACAACAATTACAACACACTAGTTCAGGCATCACAGTAACAAAGGTTATCAGACAAAGTTTACTGACACACAAGTACACGATCCTAATGATTCAAAAGCAACGACTAGTCGTTCTACAATGACCGTAGTGGCCATTTTGAGGAAAATTAAATATGGTGGTGAATTCAGAGGTGAATCCGTTGCATAAAATCCCAGAAATGTAATTAAGATGCACTCTAAACACGTTATGTAAAACGATTACTCAGAAGAAATTATTCACCGGCACCACAAAGTATGTGCCACAGTCCTCCCCGGTTGTATCTACCATGTTAAGGATTTAATCTGGTAGATGATCTATCCTTTGGTATTGTTGAGCAGTATAGACGACAGTCAAATTGTATAATGAAGAAACTGAAGAGTTTGGAATATACGGTATTGAGTTTTAGTTTGAGTGATCGAAATAATGGACTCTTGATTTATACGTTCGTTTTGGTCCACGTCGTCGTACATGTAGACGTTAATATGAGTATACCCCTCAAGCTAGTATTGGGAACACGGTGGTATTTGACCTCAATTAACATAAATAGATAGATGTTTCCGACTAGCGTGAGATAAAGTGTTACATGAATGTGAATAATGTGTGTTAGGGAAACAATAAAAGGTATCGTGTGATCGGTGTGTTTTTATTGATAAAGTGCTAACAAATCTGCGTTCAAAAATTCAGAATATTTATATTAACTCCTTATACAGTTTTATGCGTAAATAATTGCCTTAGAGTGCAGAGACCATAAAGTGGTATTGTACGATTAAGGACTAATGTAACTAGGGACCAAGCCGCATTGAAAAGAAATTCCTCATTTCTTAATACTGTAGTAGTATGCATAATGGACTGCTTTAGGCTGTCAGGAAAAATTGAACATCGCCTTTTCAATTGGTAATAAATTGGCAATGCATTTAATTATAAACAATTGTAAAAATAAATGTTACGTATGTTATAAACCATTGACAATGCTAATGAACAATTATTACCAAATCTAAATCTTGATGATTAGGTTAGAAACAATTATAGTCCTAAAAATAATTTTTGTTCAACTAAATAACTGCTAATGTTATAATAAATTGCCAAGACTAATATTTTAACCATTTATTAAAATGCAAATGTTATAAACAATTTCCCATTTTTATTCACGTTGCTAATCTAAATTACAAATTTTATAATCAATTAGAAATTTTATAAACAATTACAAAAGTTATAAACATATACAATTTTAATAACCAATGACAAATTGCAACATTTCATAAACAAATTTTAAATTTTAATCGATTACAAATTTATATACAATTACAAAAGTATTATAAACAATGATAAATTTTACAAACAACTACAAAGTTTTATAAACAGTTAGAAATATTATAAACCCTTATTTAATTTTAATTTTATAAACAATTACAACTTAAATAAACAATTATGCCAATTATGAGAGTTGGTGTTAAGCAAAGTAAATATTGGCGGAACAAAGTAAATGATGGCAGATATAAGCTAATCAATGGCAAATTAAATAATGAATTTGTTTTTTAATGAATATCTGCGTATGAAGCGTCCAATTCAATCAGTTTGTGGATCAGAAATACTACAATTTTTCATGATGGTCGTTTATAATGCAGTATTGTAACTGTTGCAGGGAAATATTTGTTATTGTCATTTATTCAGTTATTGAATAGTTTTTCTTGCTATTTTATTTCTATCTACTTGCGAATTCAATTCTATATCACGGACCGAAGGTTGCAATATAAAAGTGTCTCCAGACTCACAGACGCAATATGTCTGCAGGGAATTAATTGACGGGGCACTTAGAAAGAATGGACTCAAACAATTTACAGTAACTTATAACATTCCCACATACCAGAAGAATATAAAACCGGATCATATTGGTTAAAACCGGCTGAGAAGGAGCTTAAAGAATTAGGATCGCCAAATGTAATCGACCAAACTAAAGACAAGAAAATTGCACTAACCGGAGTTTCTAGGACAAAGAGATAACGGTCTAACCACCATATGTGGAGTATAAAGGAAAACAGGGCTGAAAGAAAGACCAACCATTGTTAATTCCGCGAGTTCCTAAGAAACCCTTTCGGGACGACGAAGAAACAATTTTTGGAAATGTTTAATCATGAGTTTGCATTATATCCTTTAAAAATAAAATAAGAAAGCCTTTCAGATTAATAAATTATATTCAACAATTTTTGAATATTCATACAAAAACGGATATCCTTATAAAATTACATCGGATCATATAGTTGAAACATATATGATGAACACTGTGATAGTGTGTCTAAAATATAAATGACGGTTGCATTCTTAAGATAATTCAGGTGACTGCGACAACAGTTGTCGAAAAATGCTTCTAGTAGACAGCAAATATAACCGCGTTTGCTTATGTAAACATCCTGATTTCCGAAAAGGTGATGGCAACTGGACGTCGTTTGCATGGAAAAATTTCACCATCGTGAAGTCTACAATGTCAAAGTCCTAAGGGGGGAAGACTCAGGGTCAGATCACTATGCTGTTAAGATCAAAATAAAATTAACTCCTAGGGTTAAGAAAAGATCTCCAAATAAGAATAGAAGAAGACTCAGGGTCAGATCACTATGCTGTTAAGATCAAAATAAAATTAACTCCTAGGGTTAAGAAAAGATCTCCAAATAAGAATAGAAGAAAATTCCACCCAACCACCTTAATAAATAATAGGGAGTAGGCTACTATAGGAAAACAGGAGAAGGATCTGTCAACACTAATACATTAGTAGAACTGACCACCAAACTAAAATCTATGGCAGAAGAGTTAGCTCCAACAATCCTAGGAAAAACATGAATGGTGGAATGAAGAATGTGACCAGGCAATTGAGAAGACACCAAGCTTGGATAAATCATGCAAACCCAAAAATCCGAAAAATCAAATTTAGAACTGATGAAACAAAGAACGTCAACCCATAAAATCATCAGACAAACCAAACGAAAACATATTAAAAATACCTTGCAAAAGATAGAAGAGAGTTTCAACAAAAAACAATCACGAGATTATTATAAAACCTTTGGCAAATACCTTAAAAAATATGAACTCCCTACATTGATGCTGAGGGATAAATCTGGAAGGTTGGTCCATAGTAATCAAGAAAATGCAGAAATCCTCGCAGATACATTCAACAAACTTTTAAATTGCGATGACCCACTGGAGACGTTGGAAGTAAATACCGACACATCCATTTTAACCTCCCCAGATCTAATTGATCCGCCTAATATCAATGAGGAAGAACTAGCAATTAAGGAACAATAAAAATATAAGGCTTGTGGTGAAGACATAGTCTCTGCAGAAATCTGGAAAATCGCAGGGAAACCAGCAATCATAAATCTCCATCAGCATCTAGTCAAAATGTGGATCACAGAGAAAATCCCAGAATATTGGACCTCTGGTGTAATTCATCCTTTATACCAAAAAGTAGATAAAACTAATCCTGACAATTACAGAGGAATAGCCCTTCTGGACTGCACTTACAAAATTTTCTTCCGCATAATTTACATTAGGATAAAAAACATTCTGGAACCACAACTTGGAGAATACCAAGCAGGATTTCGCCCATACAGAAGTTCCCCAGACCAAATTCTCAGCCTGAAAGAATAATGGAATATTACAAATACAGAAATAAACAACTGTTTATTTCATTCATAGATTTCAAAAAGGCTTATGATAGTATACACAGACCTACTCGTTTAAAAATTCTCAGATCGTATGGCCTTCATCCTAAATTGACAAAAATGATTGAACTAACTTTAACCAACACAATTTCAACGATCAAGTTCTGGGGAGATATGTCAAGTGCTTTTCCAATAAAAACAGGCCTTAGACAAGGTGACGGATTATCCCCACTACTTTTCAATGTGGCTCTCGATTACATCGTGAAAATTTGGCAAAAAGAAAACCCACCTAAAATCAAAATTGGAGCAAAGCCCTCAATAAGAACAAACTGCCTAGGGTTTGCAGATGATTTACCTCTCTTAGCCCTTGACATTGAAGAAGTTAGTGCTCAGATCACCAGTCTCCAGAAAATTGCATTAAAAATAGGATTGCAAATATCTTCTGAGAAAACTGAGATCATGCCAATGAAACCTCTTGACATAAAGGAAGACATCATAAATGATCAAAAATTAACATAGTTCTACAATTTAAATACCTTGGAGAAATCATTATGCATAACTTAAGCGAAAAAACAACATGGATAAATAGAACCAACAAAATGAAAACAGCACAATTTCTAACCTGGTCAACTTATAATATAAAATGCTTGTCAATTGACACTAAGATCCAACACTACAAAACTGTAACTTTGCTCGAAGCCACTTATGCTTGCGAAACCTTGTTCCAAATTAAAAATGAAAGAAGAACTGATCAGCTCCTCAAAACTGAAAGAAGAATTATCAGATAAAAAGTACCAGGTTGAAGGAGTCTGGAGAATCCTCTCCAATGAAACAGTCTATCGAGAGATTGACCCAGTTACCAGCACGATGAAGAAGAAAAGAATCTCTTATTTCTTTCACATCCTACGATTACCAGAAAACAGGATTTTACGACAACTAGTGATGAGAAATCTGGGAAAGAAGACTGGAGGGCATTGGATCAAAGAAATTCAAGAGGATCTCAAAACAGTTGGACTCGAAATTACAGATGCAGAGAACAAGAATAAAATTACCACCCTTCTTAAGAAACACAAATTTTCAGCAGAAATGATGCACAGACGGCCTATAGATATTTCAGACGAATTAAGAACACTGCGATCAGAACGAATGAAGACGTACTGGACAGATATGACGAATCAAACAATACAACCTTCAAAGAAAAAGTGTACATGGAAGACTCAAGTGGTCCATTGTGGCCAATAAAGCAAATAATAATTAGTTATATTTATAATTAAGTAATACATACCTTTTGATAAGTGCATAATAGGCTATATATTAATTATTCGAGGCCATGGAACGTTACTGCATGTGAGTTCCGTAGATATACTGTATATTACCTCAGATCGTTTGGTTTTCGTGAGTAGAGATGTTCTAAACAGTATTGTTTCAGATTTATTAAGTTTAATTTACGTGTGAGTGTGTGTATTTACATTTGGATGGTCATAATGTTGGTTGGAACGTTGAATATTTTGTGCCAGAATAATTTTTAGGTAAGCGACCATTTTGCACAATCTGTACATTTGCAGATGTAGCACTCCTGGTGCTAATCGTGAGTTTCCAGCGCTCAGGTGCCTCGTAGTCCGAAGTTAAACAAGATATAGAACAACACTTTCACGGACGCTACATGGAAGTGACGAATCACCATAGATGACAGACAACAGAGCCGACCATTGCGACATCTGTAGGAAATTAGTTGATAATAATGAAAATGCTGTTGAGAGTGAAGGATGTTGCAGATGGCAGCATTCAGAATGCATTGGTTTAACGAATGGAGAATATGAAATTATAAAACGAAAAAATATAAGCTAACATGGCCTTGCGTAGTATGAGTGCCCAATGTTATTTGTAAACCTTAGGATTAGGAAGACAAGCTCGGGAAACTTGCTGACAAAATAGAAGATATGATGCATTATTTGGAGAAAATAAAAGAGGAACAAACTAGAAAGGAAATGAACACTGCCACATCGATTGAACTAGAGAAACATGCTGTAATAAGATCTGTTATTAAGGAGAGAGCATCCCAGCTTCCTCGCACTGCTGTCAAGAATGACAAGAGTAGAGCACGATCTAATCCAGAAGGAATCTCCCTTGGCACTAGTAGGGATTAACCTCAAGACAGTCAAGAATATATAGATACAGAGGATGCTGTCTCACAGGAAGACATCAAGTCAACTGAGGATAATCGCCTTTTCTCAGACGTTGCAACCAGAAAATCTAGGAACAGAAATTTCCAACAGCCCAAGGGGGCATCAGTAGTTGGTACAAAGGAAGATGCGGAACTGCAAGCAATGGAGAAAATGGCGTGGCTCTTTATAGTAAGAGATAAGGACGTCACTACTGTCACAACACTCAAGAAATAACTTGAGAAAAATAGAGTAGGAGGTGACATAGATGTCGAAGAGATAAAAAAGGGAGTAAATTAAAATTATGTAAATAATAAATTAAATGTATAAATCATTATTTAGAAACAATAAATCTGGAATATTGAAAATGTGTACTTGTACCCTTTTGACAGAAATCTTAAAATAAAAGAAATAAATACGAATTAAATAAATAATAAATTAAATATTAAAATAAAAGAAATTAAATAAATATATAAATAACAATAATAATAATAAATACAGACCTACAGCAACTTGGAATTTCATCAAAAAACATACAGGATCGATCACAATTCCGACAGATGATTCAACATGGTGTCTTTCCAGTGTCTCTCACCAGCAGGAAGAGTACAGGGACTACCAGACCGAAGTGGACACAGGAAAGAAAGCAGACACGCAGCCAGAAGATGAAAGCTTCCTGGGCTAAGAAGAAACATAAATTCCTTACAAGAAGTCAAAACGAGCCCCGTGGTCCTCAGTAGGCCCAAACGAAAAGAAGAAGAAGAAATACAAATAATAATTAAATAACAAATAAACAATAAATAATGAACAGTCAATAAACAATAAATAATCATTTGAAAATCCTGCAATTCAAAAGTGTTGTTGCGCGTGGCAGCCATCTTGCCCACTTGCCGCTGGCCGAGCTATGACTATCCCTTCATACGACCAACATGGGGTTGGACTCGCATGGCGGCCATCTTGCCCACTTGCCCCTGGCCCAACTAGGACTCTCCCTCCATACGACCAGCATGGGGTTGGACTCACGTGGTGGCCATCTTGCGCATTAGCCCCTGGCACAGGACCGACTAATTATCCCTACTAATGAAAACGCTGTTGAGTGTGCAGGATGTTGCAGATGCCAGCATTCAGAATGCATTGGTTTTACGAAAGGAGAATATGATATGGTAAAACGAAAAATTTGTAAGCTAACGTGGCATGCGTAGGCTGTAAGCCCAAGGTCATTTTAAACCCAAGGATGAGGAGAACAAGCTCGGAATACTTACTGACAAAATAGCAGAGATGAAGCTTTATTTGGAGGAAAAGATAGAGGAAAAAATTCGAATGGAAATTCACACTGCCATTCTGATTGAACTAGAAAAATATGCTGTACGAAAATCTGTTATAAAGGAGAGAGCACCCCAGCCTTCTTGCACTGCTGCCAACAATGACATGAGTACAGCACGATCTAACACAGAAGTGCTCTCCCTAGGTACTAGTAGGGATTTGCCACAACAGAGGCAAGACTTTATAGATACAGATGATACTGTCTCACAGGAAGAAATCAACTCTACTGAGTATGAGCGCCTTTCCTCAGATGTTGTATCCAGAAAACTAGGAACAGAAATTTCCAACAACCCAAGAGGGCGACAATAATTGGTGCAAAAGAAGATGCGGAACTTGAAACTATAGAGAGAATGGCGTGACGTTTCGTAGGATGATTTAAGGATGGCACTACTTTCACTACATTCAGGAAACATCTTGAGAAAAGTGGAATAGACGATGACATAGATGACGGAGACATTGTAACTAGAGGAAGAACCAAGGCCTTCAGATTTGGGTTCCGCTTCCTGCATTTGGAGAGAACTAATTCTGCGAACTTCTGGTCAAAGGGTGTTTTAGTCCGTAGATTTCGTTTTCGAAGGTCACGTGATGAGGGAGTTACACTCGACGCATAACAGAAGCCTAATAATAATAATAATAATAATAATAATAATAATAATAATAATAATAATAATAATAATAATAATAATAATTAGGGGCGAATTTTTATGACCGAAAAACATAAAAAAATGGCCTATAAAATTCAAAATATGACTTAATGAATAGCATCTACGTTACATAGAAACACTTTTATTACGATTGCTACAGGCTGCAATTAATTAGAGTTAAAAAGTTTTAATTCTTCGAAATCTTTTACCCAAAATCAACTAAAATGATGAATATTTCATGAACTCGTTAATGTTACACTGCATACTCCTAGGCAAGGACGGACTCTGTGGAAGACATAAATACTACAGTTACTTTCACTGTTCAATATTCAATCAGTTTAAATCTATACACAAAACATACGTTATTTGAATGAAACATTCATTCCTGATCTAGTCTCCATTATTCTGATTGTTGCAATTTATGGCCACATGCATCTTAAGATTGTTGAATGAGAATCCCCTCCTGTTGTCGCTGAGTATCGTCTTGTAGCGAGAAAAACTTCTTTCGACATCACTCGATGTAACGGAAGCGTACTAGAATAGAGTTAAATCACTTAGAGAAAATTCCTGGAAATCTGCAGATGAAGAATGTCACTTATTCCACGCAGGTACACATGTCCACCATTTTTCTTTTCAGTACATTTTCTAATTTTCTACACACCCTAGATGCTATTGTTCCTTTCACATGCTTTAATTCCTGTACAATGCACTTTACAACATCCAGTAAGTACATCGCTTAGTTCTGCACCTGAAACTTCCAGTTGAGATATTGCTCCAGATAAAGAATTAAAATTGGACTTTATGTAAGCCAGGTCCGTTTTTAATGTATGGCTTGAAAATAAATCTTGAGTGATTTTTATGGAGGACGATTCTGCAGGATCAAAAGACTTCACGATCTTCTCCACGACATCTAAGTTTATGCAATAGTACACTGCGGCATCAAGCCAAGTCCCCCATCGCGTTATAACTAGCTGGGGAGGTAGTGGTAGTGAAGGTGCTTCTCGAAATTTCTGATCGCGAAGTGGAGCTTGGACAAACACTTCCTTACAGTTCGATATTAATTTATCAACTAGAGGGTAGCTACTTCTAACTTATTCAGCTGCCCTATGCAAAGCATGAGCAAGCCTTGTCACATGTATCATTCTCGGGTATAGCATTTTATGTCCCTTGGCTGCCTTCACCATATACGGAGCAGCGTCACTTATAAATAGAAAAATGTGCTCTCTCTTTGCCCCGTTGGGCCACAACAGATTCATTGAATTGTTGAAGAGCACTGCAATGGCGTAATGGTTTGTCTTCTCTAGCACTTCACATGTCAGGAGGAACGTATCTCAATCCGGTCTTCCTTCAGCGCGCCAACGATCACATTTGGTACATATCTTCCAGCCACATCTGTGGACTCTTCTATTGAAACCCATATCTTACTGTCTCCCACGCCACGCCTTATCATATCCAACATCTCTTCATAACAAGGGGCCAGATAGTCCTTCCTGAGAGTAGATTCGTTGGGAACAGGATGCTTTATATATTTTTCAAGAAACTGTCAGAAGCTACGGCTGTTAAGTTTCTTTAAATGAATATGAGACGAAACCATCATCTTGCAGAGATCTTGTGAAAATTGTGAACACTGTGAACTTGATGTCAGGGTTTGGAATAGCAGACGTTGCCTATTTTCGAGTGCAGCATATCTAGTTACACAATTGTTATGTTCTGCAGTATTACAGTGTTGTAGCACAGAGTAGCTTTTTTCAGCAGTAACTTCTACCTCACACAATTTACAGAATAATATCACTCCATCCGTACTGAATATATTTTCGCTGAACTCGCGAACAAAACTTCGCAACTTCCCACAAATTAAGACTTTCGTTTTAGGCAGGAACTGCATGACTGAAGCTCCCTAATGAGTGACCAAGGTCATTCAGGGTGTTGAGGGTGGAAGAGGGAAGGGCGAAGGAGAGAGATAACAACGATGACAAATAACTGCGGAATTACCTCTGCTTTCTTGTAAACAATAGCCCGGTTTCCAGGAATTGACCCAGCTAGCAAACAATAGCTCCTACCTGTTAGAAACATTCCATACACTACTTAAGAATGGTTCTTCAGTAGTATATTCCAGTCTATCCTGAACAATAATTTCTAGAGCTGATTCTGATTTTTATAAAACGAAATTCAAATGACAATTACCAAAATATGCCGTTTATAATGATATTTTGTTTAAAATATGCCATAAAACTTAAGAAAGCCTAAATATGCATTTATATGCCCAATAAAACCTGTTTAATTTTGATTATCATGCTTGGAAACGTGTTGAAAATACAAGACTATAAGATATAGTGTTAAGGGAAAAATATGACTTGTCATAGAAATCCGCCACCTAAATAATATTAATAATAATAATATCGTATGTTGTCGGGTGCCGGGTGCAAGCTTTGTTATTTGACGGCCTGAGGACAGATTGCAAGTCGAATTTCGTCGTTCCTTGGAACGCTATGAAAGTCAAGGATGTTAGATATCTTAGCTCCTGCACACTATTGCGCTTTCTAGTAGCGAAAGGAGGAACGTTGTGTTGGCAGAAAATCTCGAGATTATTTTTGCCAATATGAACGCGGTCTACTGAATTCAAATGAGTTCTTCAACTTGCCAACAATCTATGACATGTGCGCCGTGATTTTTGTCGCCTTTCGAAAATCACATACCACGGCCAGGAGCGAACCTGCAAGCTAGGGGGTTGGTAGTCCGACACGATAACCACTCACCCACCGTGGCAAGCTAAGAGACGCCTAACGATAATGCATTGCAACGTCGAAGGCTTAGTCACGGCTTTCCAACAACTAAATCCCAATACTTTAGACGATTGTTCTAACAGAGACTTTCCTCACCAAAGATTGGTATTCTCCCAACCATTACACAGTACATTCCTTTGCCTCACAAGGACAATTAGGAAGACCCAAAGGAGGAATAACCATACCTCTAAAACCTTGGCTATGTACCTTTCGCAACATTCACGATACAGAAAACTTTCTGGCTGCAAAGACCAAATCCAATGTCATGGTGGCCGCATATTTCCAACCAGAGCTAGAAATACAATATTTCTTACTGAACTGAGCCAGGTCATAAGCAAGATAAATACAGAGGAGACTGTTATATTAGCTGGCGATTTGAATTTTCGCATTGATATAATACAAGAAAAGGCATATGTTGTTATTTCATATTTGGAAGATTATATATGAATTGCAGCCAAATGGCCATAGCTGGGTATTTATGAATGCACGCCCGAGGGCTCCCAACAAGTTCAATTTCAAGTAGTTCCAACTTTGGCTACCAGATGCTACCGTCAATAACACCTAGCGGCGGACGTTGTAACTTGATAGAGCGTTTCTAACCAGCCAAATATAACCTACAAAATTTGCTACACACTAATAATTGCAGTGGTAGGTTCTTCTACGTGCCGTAAATCAATGACATGGGCCCGCCGGCTTTACTTCCCTTCCGAATGAAAGTGCACTGAAGGATTGTAACGCTCTTCAAAATTTGACGACTTTGGCTGGGTTTGAACCCCCGATCTTGGGCATAGCAGTTCATTCTGCTACGACTACGTCACTGAAATTATAAATGCGATACAACCTTCTACTGCCATAATGACAGAAGCAAAATGAATCTAATGTTCACTATTTTAAAGAAAATACAACTAACAGACAGAAAAATAGCTAATGCTGTAGTATTAAGAAAACACCTGCCAATCATCGCGTTCTTCATCATGGATACCGCTTGGAGCACAGACCAAAATCACACCCCAAAATCATCAATGAAACTTTTATCGGTATAGAATCAGCGATAGAATATATCAATGGGGTTAATATGGATACTGGATTAGAATCTATGGAAAATATTATCAAATCCGCCATCATTCTAGCAAAATCAGACACGAGTACAGCTCAACCCTGGTTCAACGCAAGATGCTATGAAGTACGAAAGACAACACTTTACGCCCATCACAGAGTAAGGGACTCGGGCCTCGCAGATCAATTGAAGGAATACTCAGACAGTCGCAAAGTATATAAAACGATACTCAAAGAAACCAGAAACCAATATATGGCCTAGGAAGAAGCCAGGCTTTTACGGGACGCAGAGAACGCCACCTTCAAAGCTCTAAAATGCAGAATTCCTCGTTTTCCAAGAGATATACCCAAATCAAAAGTGGGAAGACCACTCCCGGGGTCTCCTCTCACAGATGGGCATAAGTACAGATACGCGGCTCTTAGAATCCACGAGCCACACTCAGAAATTCACAGTAGCGGAAGTGAGAGAAGCCATACGCTCGTCAAAAATAACAAAGCAATGGGACCCGGTAATATGCGCCGTGAACATCTCAAGACTTCTCTACACATACAAGCCTAAGCGCGGATAAGGCTTTTCAACAAATGCATTTCATCAGGCAGGGTTCCAGTTACACGAAGATCTTCCATTATGAAAGTATTATAATTATAAAGGAAAGGCCGACTTGGGTGATATGCATGCTGATAGAAGAATCGCTTTAGAATGTTTCGCGTTAAAGGACTTAAGCAAACTATTCTACAAAAGACTATCTGAGGTAACTAACGACATGATAATGCAGGATAAATTTGGTTTCAGACCGGGACTGTGAACCCCCCAGGCTGCCTTATGTTTAGTAAACGATGTCCGCGAGGCACTCAATAATAAGAAAGGAAGAATGATATGCACTTTTGTGGATTTCCCAAAAGTCTTTGACCTACTAGACCGTCAAAAAAGTTCAAAACCTAGCAGATATCATAGGACCAACGCATTATATCACAACTTAAATAAATGGTATCCTATCCTTAAACTACATACAAGTGAATGACAATCCATCGGCGTATTACCAGGGGATCCATTAAGCCCAGTGCTCTTCGATATAGCAACCATGGATGTCATTACGGATATGAAAATGAGCAAGGTGAAAGTATACCTCTTTGCGGACGAAATGACCACCTCTCCGAAACTAAAATTCAGCTCCAAGCCCCCTTACACGACTTGGTCCATTTTACAACCGAGACAGGCCTAAGAATAAATGAAAAAATAGTATCGTTGGTTTTCAGACGAGGTGGTAAAACAACAACGAAATACATAATATGTCGTAAAATGAATACACGGGTATGTTACCCACTTGTTTTCCAAGCATGTAAGGACAACTAGGAGACCATCGCAAATGGTCTCTAAAGGGATCATCCCCTTCTTTCCAGTGTGAAAGTTCAATACGACAAAACACACAGCGCACCACATCTTCTCGGTTCAAGTAAAAAAAAAAACGCTTTTGCAAGTATATGTGTCGACAAAAAGCCTACAGGCCAGGATTCAAATGTTAACCAACGATCATGTTCTGATTTTAAATTTGACCCACGTGGTAAACCAACTTGCTCACTTGTTGTATTTGGTACTTACGCCATGTGTTATAATAAAACTTTTTCTTATTGTAAGTTATTAACGTTGCACAGAGTACTTCAAAGCACAATGTATGCTTGTTCACTGTCTGTTCATTACGTTAATGGCGCATGACGACACCTGAAAGCAAACAAAATAACCAATCACTCAATCAATCTATCAATACTTGTAAATAAAACTTTAACGTTAATTGGCATTAATATATCAAAACACCATAAAAATTATAATAAACTGTATGTCGGCACTAACAGTAACCCATGTACTTATTTTCTTTTTATAAAGCTGCAGTCATTTACATTCCCCTTTAACCAATACATAAACAAAACATAATAATGTCATGTCATTTTGTTCAGATTATCATGTTCAAACCTGTGAATATTCGTTGAGTTCATAGGGTACAAAGTTCCTCATTTTTCTACTAGAAAGCGCTATAGAGTTTAAAGAGATTAGATACCTAACATCTAACCTCCTTGACTTTCATAGTCAAGGAACAACTAAATTCGACATGCAAGCTACCCTCTGTGTGTCAAATAACAAAGCATGCACCCGGCATCCGAGGCCATACGATATTAATATTATTATTAATATTATATTATTATTATTATTATTATTATTATTATTATTATTATTATAGGGAACGACATGTCAGTTAAATTAAAATTTTTGTTTTTTACAAAATCCAATATGGCGTTGTACTTTCCCGGTAAACAACCAATATGGTCTTGTACCGGTTGCCAATACATAGTCATTAATCAAGAAAGCAATCATCGTCCTAGTCATGTACAGGTAATGAATTTTTTTGTCTACGAGTTTTCAGTGGTGGTAAAATGGAATAGCATTTTTTGTTAGGCTCACCTGAGCTTTAAATAGTTCACTGCCTGGAAACAATGGTTGCACTTTACTGCGTCTCGGGTTTTCAGCGACTGCTACGGAGGTAAGGATTTTCTTTCCAAGTTTCTAAAAATAAATAAAATAAACCGTTATAAATACCTAAATTCAGGTTAGTACATGCATTTCATAAAATAAAATATGAAACAAAAAATGAAACAAGTTAGTTTAAAAAAATAATCCCACCTTCACTTGCAGTGGCTTGTTGCTGTTTCCTTCTAGTGGGCTCAAAAGTAAACTGGTTTCTTGTATCTCAGACATGTAAGGTATACCGGTTATCTGCAAACAAATAAATTAAAAGATCAATAATTACCTAATCAATAACTACAAATTTAAGGTTCATTAGCATAACATGATTAAAATAATCATTCATAGGTACTTACCACAAAATAAAAGGATTTTTCTTTCACAGCTCTACTGTATACATCCATGTGCTAAAATGGCAAGTGCATGACTAATGCAATCGTTATCAGTTAGCCTAGCAACAGAAAAAGTTGTATTTTCTCAGCGTTTTGACCTTGAATGGTTCTCTGTCTCTCTCTCGCACGTGTTCCCACGCCCCTTCACATTCCTCAATCTGAATAAGATTCGTGTACCTTATACTAGTTTCATGTTTTTAATAAGGAACCAAAATGGCTACCTCTTATACATCGGTAGTCCTACTGTCTCAGAACCAAAATGGCGGTCTCTGCTTAAACAGCACACCTGCTAGCCACCACGAGGCAAGTAATCTGATATCACACTTCCTGCTGACGTAGACATTCCTGCCTCGTCAGCACCAGCAACAGCTCTCACGAGTCCTCTGGCTAGGTACAATATTCAGTCACCAGTGAGCTGGACTGTGTGCGTGTTAACATTCAAAACATGTGTGTGTTTTATTATTATTATTATTATCAAACATTTTACTGTAATAATAATTACTAGCAAGCGGCCATCCTCAATACATGATCATGTTAACCACATACATTCATCCTAAAACACATGACTTTACCCAGATCAATATTTAGTTTATAACATTTCAGGCCAATGACCTTACCGTTTTGGCTCTCTGCCTACATGCACATGACTTGGTCGAGCAAATGTTATAGGTTTCCAGATTCAAAAACCAATTACTGTGCCAGAGAGCAGTCTCGCTTATTACCGTTTACAAGCATGTTAATGATCCCCTTCAGGGGTAAAAAAAATTCCTAGCACACTTAACACATTTTCAAATATTCGCCTCTATCCGTCATAGGAAATGTCACAAAACCAACCGTCATAAGCTGCCCCCGCCATCCCACTAAAATAGCAATTCATTTCTTCCGGGCACGGTCACCGAGATCGCCAACGACTAAGAATCACTTGGTCATATCCTACAACCGTCTGTTGTGTCAGAGAGCGATCTCGCTCATCACTGTTTACTAAAACGTTAAAGATCCCCTTCAGGGGTAAAAAAATCTTAGCATGCTTGTCACATTTCAAAATATTCGCCTTCATACATTCGTCATAGGAAAAAATATCCGAAAGCAACCCCTCGTTTTGCCATACATCGCCACCGTCGAAATAGCCATTTCCAGTATTCACCATGCTCAGTCATAGCCTCGTTGGAACATGTGTCAAGCGCTACCGGCTCTCTGTCTACAAACACGCTTTAATTTTAAAAAAATATTAAAATGCATATTTTTTGTCCTAGAGACTTGACATTTATTTTCATGGTAGAGGGGATAGAGATCTTTCATTTATGTGAAACAAAATTTTTTGTCAACGTGTTAGTTTCCAAAATAGTAAAATTCAAAATTTGAGTGTTTTCAAAAAATCTCAAAATATAAAAAAGTTTTTTTAAAATAAAGGTCATAGAGACCATTGGTTTGAACTATGGCACAACATTCTATAATGTTTCGTTTTCAAACTATCGCCTACTTTCAAAAACAAAATTTATAAAAAAAAAAATAACGAGTGCTCTATAAGAAAGAGGACGTCAGCTCGAGTCCAACGACACCTCATTTGTTAAAATCCGACCATCCGTTCGCCAATGATCACCAATGTTCGCGAGAAAGTAGGCTATCATTTTTGTTTCATCCTACACCCTTGAAACTTGTTGTTCACCTAGAGGGCATACCCACCTTTCATTAACGTCAAACAAACTTTTTTCCAATTCACCGTTTCCATAACAGTGCCAATCCAAAAAACAAAATTTTTCTTGTTTAAAAAAAATACCAACACACAAGCTTAGCCAAGAGAACGTCATCCCAACGCCAACAATACCTCGTTCGTTAAAATCCGACCACGCGTTCGGGAGATATCGCCCAAAGTTTATATGAAAGTAGGGGGTGAGGCAGAACCCCCGTCATCCCACTACGGCACAGTTTTAGTCCTAGAGGCTTGATATTTATTTTGCGGATAGAGGGGATCAGGGCCATTTATTTATGTCAAACAATTTTTTTTGTAAACTCTTTAGTTTCCAAAATATAAAAATTTCAAAATTGAACTTTTTTTAATAAAATGTAAAAAATAAAAACGTTTTATTATAAAAAATAAAGGACATAGAGACCGTTCGTTTAAGCTATTGCACAACATTCTATCATGTTTGGTTTTCAAACTATCACCTACTTTCGAAAACAAAAATTTTCAAGAAAATTTTTAAAAATATGAGTGGTCCATAGGAAAGCCCCCATCAGCTCGAGTCCGACGACACCTCATTCGTGAATCTCCGACCACGGGTTCGGGAGTTATCGGCTCGCATTGGGAGTATCGGTAGTGGGGGGGGGGGGGGGGGCAGAACCCCTCGCTCTCCCCTACTGTAGCTCTTTTCCAGTCATCCGGGATTTGCGCATTGTTTATGGACACATTAAACATCACCTCTAAGCATCGTGTCACGGCCCTACCTCCTAGTTTAATTACTTCACTAACAATATTATCAGGACCCTTCGATATATTGTAACGTAATTTTTGTATTAGCTTTACAATTGCTGACTGGTTTATTTGGAGAAGTGGAGCCCCTGATTCACCGTTACGGTCCAACACACAGCTATTGGATTTATTGAACACACTACCATAAAATACATTTAATTCATTAGCAATGGCCTGCTTCTCAGTAATTAATTTACCGTCACCGGACATTATCATCGACAAATTATTTGATTTTCCCTTTCTTCTCCTAACATAACTGTATTTTTTTTTTCCACCCATCGCCTCCCGAACCAAGTAAACCTTGCATATAATTGTCATGAGCAGCCCTCTTTTTTAAGACGAGCTCTCTTGATAAGGACTTAAATTTCAACATATACTTGTCACTATCATGTCTTTTATTGTATAATTTCCTAATTTTCCGTTTAAGACTCCTGATTTCCCGCGTGTAATACTCAGGATCTGGGTTTTGTTTTAGTAATTTAAATGGAACAAATTTATCAATAGCACTATTTAAAATTTTCAAAAAGTTAGTCCACAGGATATTAATGTGATTTCCTTCCGATGCCCATCCTACAAATAGCTCATTCAAATACCCCTGAAATTTGCCCTGATCCGCCCTGCGATACTGGAATATGATCTTATTTGCTACATCAGAGTCTAATTTTGCAATGTCACCGTATCTAATATTTAATTCAACCCCAGAATGGTCACTAATTCCTGGTAATTTCAGACAGTTAATATACAGCTCTACAGGCCTTACGAGATAAACATCTAAGGTATTATTGCCTCTAGTTGGGAAGTCAACTACTTGGGAAAATCCCCCCTCCCTTAAGAATTTGTTTGCCGAACTCTGAGCTTGACCACAGCTAGTTAACTCACCAGACCAGTCTACTTTGGGTAGGTTTAAATCTTCGGCAATTAGTATGCTCTTTTTCATAGCATTACCCGTACAAGTTTTATCATACAGTGTGTCGAGAAGCGTAAAGTTATCTTTCGGTGCTCTACACGCCCCTATCACCTGAAGAGGGAATTTATTCCCTTTATCCGAAATTTGTACACATAACATTTCATGATCCGTATCAGCCCACTTTAAGAAACTAGCTACACTTTTGCGCACACAAATAAATAGCCCACCAACTCGCTTCCCCCCGATCCCTTCTGTACATTTCGTAGGTCCCTTCAATTATTTCATTACTATTTATATCCTCATATAACCAAGATTCAGTAGCAATGGCAATGTCCGTAGAATACGTCTCTACAAGATTCCAAAATTCAATTAATTTATTTCCTAAACTCTGACAATTAACCTGCAGTAATCTTAGAGTCTTACCTCCGCAGCAAATATCCCGAAGTAGCTCCTTATGTTCCCGTCGGCTGGCAACCTCTGGACCTGCTCCTCTTCACAATGGCTGGCACGAACCGATGACCCTGTCATGTAGGCTCCCTAGGTTGAAAGCGCCCCGTCGATTTAAATGCAGCCCGTCTCGGGCGAAGTCACGGCCTTCAATCCAGCTGTCAGCATCTACGTACACTAATCCCAGTTGTGGACAAACCCAGTCCATGCGGTCATTTATAGTCTTAACTCGTCTTAACGGAACATCTCCCCGCCGAACAATGCCACTCATTATAATTTTTGCATTTCCAAACTTGCTTTTAGCTTTTCTGCCCAGTTCGTAGAGCTCCCCCGTGATATAATCAGCTGTAGCCCTCTTCTTCAAATCGTTCGTCCCAACATGGAGCAACAACACTTTAACTTTGTCACAGTCTTCTACATTTACTTCTTCCACTTGTTGGGCAAGCTGGTCAATTTTAATCCCCGGATAACACCACACTTTCGCACCTGATTTCCTCGAAATATTCGCACTCCATCGTATCATAGAATCACCCATTATAATAACGTCATCCTCAGTTTGCTCTTGCACGCCCTCTTCCACACTGATACCAGTAGAATGCCGTTCAGTCACATCCTTCACAGTTTCCTCTGATTCACGAAGCTTTGTTCTAAGTTCCTGTATTATTTGATCCCTTGTTTTGATTTGCACCCTCAAACAGTCCGGCGTATCACATACGTTGCAAAACCAATTCCCGACATCACAATCCTCCTTCTTGACCTTAATACAGCCGAAGTGAAACCATTTCTCACATAGTCCACACTGAACACCGTTCTTCAATGTATTTCTGCACGTCGAAAACTTTAAAGCTGCCACTGGATCATTTGCCTGATTCATATTTGGAGTAACAGGGGCTGGATTCACTTCCAATCCACCAATAACTAGCAATGCAGCTATCACTAGGGCTATGAACCACATGTTAGTAGATCCCGTACGCACACACCAACACCGGAAATCCCGACTACCCTTCGCATACCACAGCCCGATCCTCGCGCGATAACACTCCAGAGAACAACCCATTTCAGCACGCTGAGAGCTCGGGAAAAACACAACCTTTCACTTTGACTGCCAACAGTACTTGACGCAATCGGCTACGCTGGTCGAGATTCGAAATGTATTATTTGGAATAAAAGAATACGCTAGTATCGCGGCTGTGGTTGCATGGGAAGTGACGTTTTGGAGACAGGAAGAGGAAGGATTACCCTTCCAACGAAATGAATGACGGGAAGAATGCACGAGATTTTTTGAGTGATTTAGAAATTACGACCTTATGTTATGTCAGGGAAGAAGGAATAATTCAGGATGTATATTTTGTTAATACTTGGGATGGTTGATAACCCCTTAAAGGAAGATTATAGCATTATAACAAGCAGATATTGACCAAGGATAGGCCATGTGACGTCAGAGTGCCGACGAGCAGATTACCCTACCCTGAGTGAGGGGAAGCAAGGAGGTCAAATGACTTGCTAGGCGAACAGCAACGGGGCTGCGTACGTTTTGTCTTCAGGACACAATCAACTCTAGAATAGTTGCTAATGTGATAAAATTGATAGTACGGTGAACGAGAGTCGGAGACGGGAGTCGAGGTCCCGATGGCAGTGGAATGGTCGAGCGCGACCGGTTACGGCAAACACGCTATTATATCGTGGAGAAGATAGAGTTCTCTTTCAACCAGTATTTCAGTCATGAACTGGGACTTGCATGTTTAGGCAAGCGGAACATTTTACGCCGTGGAAGTAACCCTTATAACAGTGAACTTTACGATGCACCTTCATGCACATCCACTGTTTAACGAAGCCATTTATAACGTTGTGTTACCGGCATGTTGCTAGTCAGGAACATAGCCACTACAGCGGACATCTTGTGACAAGTTGGAGGTCATGTTATAGGTACTGTAAACCGCCCTTAACTTTGCTGCATATTGGACGTAGACATATGATAGTCCGAATACATGTTTCATTTTCAAGTTTCACAATTCCAACCTGCGTGTCTACCAGCAGATGAACTTTTATATATTCTCAACCTTATGTTTAAAGGAAAGCTGATGTAATTTGTACAGTGAAGCCCAGGCGACCACGAGGTTTCTTAATTAATACTGGAACAGTCGACCAAGACAGTGAAAGTGACTTCACACATTTCCTACATCAGTGAAGTCAATGCTAATTACCATGATTTACGAACATTTGCAAATATGCATATCGCATAATATCCAGCTAGAGTGTGTGTGAAAAATTTGAACACGCAATACAATATAATTTTTTACATTCACGCAATTCGACATTTATAGGCGAAGGCTTTACTTGTTTTGTGGAACAGTCGCGTGCTGTAACCATGGACATAATGGGGTGCCCATTTAGATTGCGATATTCAGCGAATTTTTGGACAGTATCCAAGATGAACATTTCACACAGTGACATGGCGTGCTAGACATAAGAAGAGGCAGGATGGCAGAACGGAGTGACGGGTTCGAGTCCTATCAAGGCGAGTGATCATGCCAAGTTCTGCATTGGTACGAGAGGAATGCGGATCCGAGGTACAGGATGAAGAAATCGACGATCTTGCGAGAAATTAATCATGAATATCTGGATTACTGTCGATCTTTGAATGAATATTCTTCCCACCTGGAGTATATTGAAGGTAATGTGTGCGCTTTTTTTAATACACTGATATGAATTAGCATGACCATGGGCACACTGGTATATCTTTAGGAATGTTATTTTTGAAGCATCTTCTTTATATATTTGGAATATCATCCTGATGAATTCGCTGATACATGGTGGACTCCATGTGAGATGACAGGGACATTTCACTGATCTTTGCTATTCACCGACGTTATTGAGCAGAATATTTGATCATCTTTTATAGCGAGTTATGGTACATTTGGAGAACAGTTTTCTATCGAGTATTTAAGAGACTCGAGCACTGCAGTCGGGTTTTTGATAGTTTTTTTTGGCATTCTAATGATTGTGTGGAATTAGTGACCAGTGATTTTTCTTCTTGTTTGATTGGACCTTTTAAGCTATTGAATTTAATTCGCTTTAGCGAAACAGTGTCACTACTAATTGACAGTATAATTATTGATTATTCCAGTCATATGCATTCACTCACCTGAGCCGTCGGAACAGGGCCTTTTGCCTAGAGCAATTGTGTAGTGTCTAATCGCTTGACCTGTTACTAGGGATTCATTATTTCATCCAAATGCAATGTGGATTGTAAGCGAATCAAACAATAATTAACAAGTCATGTATTAGTAGACCTTTATTCAGTACAGTAAAAATAAATGTCATCAGAGTCACACTTTGTGATTCTTGTATGATGGATCCAATAGTTTTTGAAGCGATATTATACTTAAGAATACAGCAAGTTTAATTTATTTTTCTGATGAATAAATTTATACTTTAAAAAGGGATTTTAAGTGAGTACGTTCGTTTCATAAATCAATCACAGGCAGAAAGTAAACAGCTATGATTAATAGATTATTGGTTTAACACAGATGGTGTTCTTTTTGAAAACAGATTTCCATGATTTTACAGAGCTATGACACTTTGAGATTAATTAATACTTGGATTGGATACTAAATATTTCAGTGATTTACATGTCGTTTAAGAGGTTGTCAAACACAGTTATAGTGACCACAGTTCTGATGGGTCATTTTTTTAATGCCTGAAGCCAGTATTACAGTAAATGTGGATTATTAAATATGTTGCCTTTAGATATTTTTAACAAGTGTTTGTATAAAGATTGCCCATATTTGTGAGGTTACCACTTTAATATATTAATGCTGTAGACTGAAGGTTAGTGAACCCAGTCTTATTTTTGATTCATGCTGTGAGCTGAATAGTTGTGATGAATTTATAATAAATTGATAATGATCAATGGTGATATTTAATGAAGTGGTTCATGAAGAACGATTTCAAGTGGTTATTAGTGGATGATAACGTCCAATGAGGAAAGATTATGGCAATAAATTTTGGTATGGCAATTGAGTGAAATATAGACACCAATCATAACATGTAGGAGTATAATTACGTCTGGCAATACATTCTCTCTAATATATTTTTTGACGGCACCTCAATAATTAATCCTAGATATTATTCTGGAGGTTTTGATAATCCAAGTTCCTTTAATAATTAATGGTTGAATATTACTCTGAATGATACGCGAAACTGCTGATCTGACCTGATGATGAGTTAAGAAAATTGAAGTGAATAGCTGATTGAGTAGTGGCTGATATGGTGATGATGAATGATTTCTCAATCCTTTAAAATACAAGATGACTATAATGATGATTAATGATTTTTCAATGCTGTAAAATACAAAATGATTATAATAATGATTAATGATCAAGATTTCGTCAATAGTTTTAACAGGGTGATTACTAATGTTTTTTCTGAATAATTTTGTTGATTCCAATGAGTATAAATAACAGAAGTGAAACGTTTGAGACATTGACTAGTTACTCATGTGTTAAACCTGGGACCAGCTTGCTAAAGACCGTTCAACTTGGCGCCAGACCATCCCGGCTGCTGTCAAAATGTTTGAAGAAGAACGTCGTAGAATTGTTAAGGCCAAGCGACAAGCACGTAAGCTCCGTGCAGCACAGCCACGCCCTCCACCAACAGTTCTGTGTGATCTGTGTGGACGTTTGTTTCATGCACGCATTGGGCTGTTCAGTCACCGCAAACATGCCCACAGACCTCAACCTTAGATTATTTTAGACTGTTTTGGAAGAAGATGTATACTCGGAAACGAGTTAAAGCCGACGACGACGACGACGACTCATGTGTATTGATAAAAGAATGGTAGCACGATTAAATGGATGATGCTATTAATTAATCTTCTTCTTCTCGAGCATGATTAATCCCATACAAGGTTGGACAAAGTGAGAAATGAACTGATTAGGAGACGACTTAGCGTGGTGAAAGTTTCTGAGAAAATCAGAGAAGCTGGCCTCAGATGGTATGGCCATGTTAAGAGAAGAGATGGAGATGGTAATAGGATGATGGAAATGCTTCCACCTGGGAAACGGAGATGCTATTAATTAATTAATTTAATAAATTATGGAAATTATGAATTCTAGTAATTCCAACGAGATTGGAATTCCGGACAAACTGTACTTTTACGAATAGTTAAACATAATGTAAATATAATTGTGTGCAATATTATTCTAAACTTAAAGGTTCTCGTACTTATTGTTAACTAACAATGATAGGTCTCAGGGTTCACAAATAAAACAGCGACGTGTGGCTTAGTGCTTCGGTGACCCTGAGAAGCCAAGAAACTTTTAGTAATTTTTATTTTGGACACGTGAACGAATTTATTTCTGATTAGAATGGAAATTGTCAGATTTGAACAAGAACAATTGCATCCTAAATGTCGTTATCTGCTATCATCCCAGGTGGGATTTTCATATTTATGTCTTGTCGTCCAAGCTCAATAAACCTTCTTTTATTTTATCTTTTATATGATCTCGTGATGATGTATTTCTCCCAGTCCTTTCCTGTGTAATGTTAGGCTTCACTAGGAAGGATGTGGTTTGTTAGGAAGCAAGCTGATGGCGCCCTTTGCTTTGCATTATGATTAAATTAAATCCGTAAACGACTCAGGGACACGTTGTCACTTGTTACCCACTATTTGTTTTAAATTTCAACTGGATCTCCGACACATTCCTTGTTTTTTTTATTGTTTTGATTCCCTCTGTCCCGGGACACCTGATATGCGATGCTATGGCAGTTGGGTCATCGCACGCCAGGGCGGAACGGGTAAAACATTAAGAATGCGCATTTTTACCTTTACGGATCATAACATTTGTTTCCAGGAAATCCTATAATATAAAGTTTGCAGTGCATGTACTACAAGATTAAGGCTTAACCTTAATTTATGAAAATGTGTCTTTTCATATGTGATTAGAAGGTACAGTTCTTTTCGCATGTAATAGCGGAATTTGGTTTGTCACCCCTACGAATGTCTTCAAATTTCCTTTCCGACATAAATTTGCTCCTCACATACTACATGTGTAAAGCTTTTCACTACTATCAATAAGCACGTGTATCCTTAAAATTCCGTTCCTAGTAAATGTCTTTCCGGATCTAGTACATGAATGTGGTTTGATACCACTATCAATGACCACATGTCTCTTTAATTTTCCCTTCTCAGTAAAGTAGTAGCAGGATAAGCTACATCAATATGGCATACCACCAATAATGAACATGTTTTGTCTTCAAACTTCCCTTCACAGTACAGTTTGACCCACATGTGCTACATGAATACACCTTTAATCCACTATGAAGGAGAATATTTCTCTCCAAACCTCCATTCATAGTAAAGTTTGAACCTCATATGCTACAACACTATTATTTTACACCAGTAGGAATGAGCATGTGTCTTTTCAAAGTTCCCTTCAAATTAAAATTTGATTCGCATGTGCTACAAGAATATGGTTTTACACCGGTAAGAATGAGCAGGTGTTGCTTCAAATGTAAATTCAGAGTAAAGTTTGATTCGCATGTGCTACATGACTATGTCCTTACAGCACTATGAATGAACACGTGTGTCTTCAAATCTCCATTCTTGTAAAGCTCTTTCCGCACGTGCTTCATGAGTACGGCTTTACAACTTTATGAGTGAGAATGTGGCTCTTAAACCTCTCCTTCCTAGAAAAGTTTAATCCACATGAGCTACATGAATATGGCTTTACACCACTATGAGTGTTCATGTGTCTCTTCAAATGTCCCTTTTGAGTAAAGTTTGATCCACATGTGCTACAGGAAATTGGCCCTACACCAGTATGAATGAGCATATGTTGCATCAAATTTCCCTTCTGAGTCAAGTTTGTTCCACATATGATACAGGAATATGGCATTCCACCACTATGGGTGAGCATGTGAATCTTCAAACTCTCCTTGTGAGTAAGGGTTGATCCGCATGTGGTACATGAATATGGCTTTACACCACTATGGATGAGCATGTGTCTCTTCAAATGTCCCTTATGAGTAAAGTTTGACCCACATGTGCTACAGGAACAAGGCATTACACCGGTATGAATGAGCATGTGTTGCTTCAAATTTCCATTCTGAGTAAAGTTTGTTCCACACGTGCTACATGAATATGGCCTCACACCACTATGAATGAGAATGTGTTTCTTCAAATCTGCTTTCCGTTTGAAGTCTTTTCCACATGTGCTACATGAAAATGGCTTGTTACAACTATGAATAAGCATGTGTGAATTCAAATGTCCCTTGTGAGCAAAGTTTGCTCCGCATGTACTAGATGATTACGTCTTTAGACCGTTATCAGCTGAGATTTGTTTTCTCATGACACTGCAGGTTGCCATGTTCCTGTTACCATTTTGAAAATGTGAGGCTCCAGGGGTATAATTTGTAAGGGTGTTCTCCGACCTGTGGAACATAATACTGGCAATAGAAAATATCCACGGTAGCAAGCTAGCTAAGTAGCCACTAACATTATAATATAACAAATCACATACGACGTACAATTACTCGTAAACACTGTATACAATTACATTCTCTAATCAAAATAATTTATAATTTTATCAAGCAAGGTGGATATCTCTTATATAAAACTAAGTGTCCTGACTGACTGACTGACTCATCATCGCCCAGCCCAAACTATTAAAGTAAGAAACATGAAATTTTGGGGTTATGTTCATTGTAAGTCGAAAACGCCCACTAAAGAGGGATTTTTGGATATTCAGATTCTAAAGGGGTCTTAAGGCGCTAGAACTGCATTCGTTGAATAGCAATATCTCCCGATTGGTTACATTGGGGGATGTGGTACTCGGCATATAAACACATCATTAAAAAAAAGCAGACACGTGTCTGAGCGGTTTTCGATATGGTGTATATTATGAGGTAAAAGGGGTGAAAAGTGGGGGTTGAAGGATTCCTAACGGAGCGTGTCTCTCTTAAACGACATAGGTGAGGTGTTTGAATATCAGAGCAAAAAAATCAGCTTAAAAATAAGTAAATAGGTGTTTGACCGTTTTTTCATAAATCCAATTGATGTGGCCCATGGGGAGGGGTGAAATTCTGGGGGGGGGGACAGGAAATAAAGTGTCCTACCTGATTGACTGATTTACTCACTCATCAAGCTCAGGGGGAAAAACTGCTTAAAAATAAGTAAATAGGTGTTCGAAATTTGTTTTTCATATATCCAATTTAAGGGTTCATGGGGAAGGGTGAAATTCAGAAAAAAAATGAAAGAAAATGTCCTGACTCAATCACTCATCATCGCCCAGCCAAAATTATTGAAGTTAGAAACATGAAACTTAGGGGATATGTTCGTTGTATGTCAAAACCGTCCACTAACGAACGATTTTCGAATATTCAGGTTCTAAGGGGGTCTTAAGGGGGTTAAACCTGCATTTCATTGAATAACAATATCTCACGAGTGGTTTCATTTGTGGATGTGATTCTCGGCATATAAACTAAATATTAACAATAAGCAGACATATGTCTAAGGGTTTTTCGATGTGATGTATATTATCAGGTGAAAAAGGTGAAAAGGGGGGATTGAAGGATTCTTAACGGAGCGTGTATCTCTTAAACGACATAGGCGAGAAGTTTGAAACTCAGCGGGAAAAATCAGCTTAAAAAATAAGTAAATAGGTATTGGACCAGTTTTTCATGAATTCAATTTAAGGGGCCAATGGGGTGGGGTGAAATTCTGGAGAGAAAAGAAAGGAGAGAAAATGTCCTAACTGACTGACTGACTCACTCACTCATCAAACTTAGGGAAAAAATACAGCCTAAAAATAAGTTAATAAGGGGACGAGCTTTTTTCATAAATCCAATTTAAGAGGCCCATGGGGAGGGGAGAAATTCTGGGGGAAAATAATTGAAAGAAAATATCGGGACTGACTCACTCCCTCATCATCGCCCAGCGAAAACTATTGAAGTTGGAAACATGAAATATTGGGTTTATCTTCACTGTATGTCGAAAACGTCCACAAAGGTAGGATTTTTGGATATTCGGGTTCTAAAGAGGTCTTAAGGGGGTAGACCTGCATTTCGTTGAATAGCAATATGTTCCGATTGGTTTCATTGGGGGATGTGATACTCGGCATATAAACACATCATTAAAAATAAGAAGACACATGTCTTAGGGGTTTTCGATATGGTGCATATTATGAGGTTAAAGGGGTGAAAAGTGGGGGTTGAAGGATTCCTAACGGAGCGTGTCTCTCTTAAATGACATAGACGAGGTGTTTGAATCTCAGAGCAAAAAAATCAGCTTAAAATAAGAAAATAGGTGATCGACCGTTTTTTCATAAATCCAATTGAAGGGGCCCATGGGGAGGGGTGAAATTCTGGGGGGGGGGGGGACAGGAAATAAAGTGTCCTACCTGATTGACTGATTTACTCACTCCTCAAACTCAGGGGGAAAAACTGCTTAAAATTAATAAATAGGTGTTCGACAGTTTTTTTTCATAAATCCAATTTAAGGGGTCATGGGGAGGGGTGCAATTCTGAAAAAAGAAATTGAAAGAAAATGTCCTGACTCACTCACTCATCATCGCCCAGCCAAAATTATTGAAGTTAGAAACATGACCTTTTGGGGAAATGTTCGTTGTATGTCAAAACCGTCCTCTAAGGAAGGATTTTCGAATATTTAGGTTCTAAAGGGGTCTTAAGGGGGTTAAACCTGCATTTCATTGAATAACAATATCTCACGAGTGGTTTCATTAGTGGTTGTGATGCTTGGCATATAAACTAAGCATTAACAATAAGCAGTCATATGTCTAAGGGTTTTTCGATGTGATGTATATTATAAGGTGAAAAGGGGAGAAAATTGGGGGTTGAAGGAAACTTAACGGAGCGTGTATCTCTTAAACGACATAGGCGAGAAGTTTGAAACTAAGCGGAAAGAAATCAGCTTAAAAAATAAGTAAATAGGTGTTCGACCGTTTTTTCATAAATTCAATTTAAGGGGCCAATGGGGTGGGGTGAAATTCTGGAGAAAAAAGGAGAGAAAGTGTCCTAACTGACTGACTGACTCACTCACTCATCAAACCCAGGGGAAAATACAGATTTAAAAAAAGTTGATAAGTGTTCGAGTGTTTTTTCATCAATCCAATTCAAGAGGCCCATGGGGAAGGATTTTTGGATATTCAGGTTATAAAGGGGTGTTAAGGGGATAGACCTCCATTTAATTGAATAACAATATCTCCCGATTGGTTTCATTGGGGAATGTGATGCTCGGCGTAGCCTATAAACTCATCAATAAGAATAAGAAGACATGTGTCTGAGAGATTTTGGATATGGTGTATATTAGGAGGTGAATGGGTGAAAAGTGGGGGTTGAAGGATTCCTAACGGAGCAAGTACCGTTTTTTCATGAATCCAACTTTAGGGTCCCATGGGGAGGGGGAAATTCTGGGGAAGGAAGTCCACTAAGGAAGAATTTTGGGTTATTCACTCATCATCCTTCAGCCAAACCAATTGCAGTTAGAAACTTGAAATTTTGGGGATATGTTCCTTGTATGTCGAAAAGGTCCACTAAGGATGGAATTTTGGATATTCATGTTCTAAAGGGGTGTTAAGGGGGTTAAACTTGCATTTCATTGAATAACAATATCTCACGAGTTGTTTCATTTGGGGTGTGATATTCGGCATATAAACTAATCATTAAAAATAAGCAGACATGTGCCTAAGTGTATCATGAGGTGAAAGGGGGTGAAAATTGGGGGTTGAAGGATTCTTAACGATGCGTGTATCTCTTAAACGACATATGCGAGAAGTTGGAAATTCAGCGGAAAAAATCAGCTTAAAAATAAGTAAATAGGTGTTCGACTGTTTTATCATTAATCCAATTAAAGGGGCCCATGGGGAGGGGTGAAATTATGGGAAAAAACAGGAAAGAAAATGTCCTACCTGATTGACTCACTCACTCACTCATCAACCTCAGGGGGAAAAACAGCTTAAAATAAGTAAATAGGTGTTGGACCGTTTTTTTTTTCATAAATCCAATTTAAGGGGTTCATGGGAAAGGGTGAAATTCTGAAAAATAAATGACAGAAAATGTCCTGACTGACTCACTCAGTCATCATCGCCAAGCCAAAATTATTGAAGTTAGAAACATGAAATTTTGGGGATATGATCGTTGTATGTCGAAAACATCCATTAAGGAAATTTTTTGTATATTCAGGTTCTGAATGGGTGTTAATGGGGTAAACGTGCATTTCATTAATTAACAATATCCCACGAGTGGTTTCATTTGGGGATGTGATACTTGCCATATAAACTAATCATTAAAAATAAGTTGACACGTGTCTTATGATTTTTCGATGAGGTGAAAGGGATGAAAAGTGGGGGTTGAAAGATTCCTAACGGGGCGTGTATCTCTTAAACGACATATGTGAGGAGTTTGAAACGCAGAGGAAAACAATCAGCTTAAATATAAATAAATAAATAAATCAATAAATTAATAAATAGGGGTTCGACCGATTTTTCATAAATCCAATTTAAGGGGCCCATGGGGAGGGGTGAAATTCTGCAAGAAAAACGACCACTAAGGAAGGATATTTGGATATTCACTCTCATCGACCACTCAAAACTATTAAAGTTAGAAGAATGACATTTTGGGGATATGTTTGTTGTGTGTCGAAAATGTCTACTAAGGAGGGATTTTTGGATATTCAGGTTCTAAAGGGATGTTAACGGGGTTAAAACCTGCATTTCATTGAATAACAATATGACAGGACTATGATGCGAGCGAAACCGCGGGTACCTGCTAGTCTAAATGGAAAGCATCAGATAATCATCGCTCGTAGGTCTTAATTAGTCATCCACATAAATGATTAATTTATTTAAACAATTAAGCACAATGTGCATTAGATTTGATTTGCATTCTCTTACAATTATGTTTATCTCTTTCTGCCAAATTGCAAGTGACATTCCCCACACCGAACATCACACAGTTCACACACACACGAATCAAGAAGTTCAGGAAGTCTCTTATTAGTCCTGACCGCATGATGTAAACCATGACGTGCAAACCTGGCGACAACATGCCTCTACTCGTAAATAGTCCGAGTCCAGTGCCAATTCGTCATAGCGTCAGTGCTGCAAAAGTACCATCAAATGTCTGCTCATTTTGATTTCGTCTTCTTATAGTATCGTGGAAAGCGGACGTCGATGACAGAAACATTCTATTTCTGATCTCTTATATCCGATAGTCTTCAACAGTTAGTACATATACGTGTCTCGATGGAGAGAATTTTGAGACACCAACTGTTCTCCTGAGGAAAAAGGCCTTTACATTCTCTAGAGTTTCCACACTCACTTTTAAATGATCCCATATAAGTTCAATTCCATAAGTCAACACCGGTATTATTTCCATTCTAATGAGTTCCATTGAGGTAGTTAGGGATAGTTTTTCGGGTTTTGGAGTGTCTTTCATCGCTCTAATCGCTGCTGTAATTTTGTTTCTAAAAAGAAGAGAGTAGGTGGCCCGTGCAGTTCGAAGGCAAATGCCCAGATATTTGAACTGATTATTAATGGCTAATTTTTTTGCTCCTAGATACAATAATTGGTCTTGTAATGCATTTCTTCCTCTTTTCCGGAACGTCATTTGCTATGTCCTTTTAGTTATGATTGTAAGCTTATTTTCCATTGCCCATTCCGCGAGTCTATCGATCGCATCTTAGACGTCTTTCAGGATTGATCCTCCTATGACAATGTCCTCAACATACAACTATACAACGACTTTCTTATCCATCCCATGAGTGACTCTTGTCACATTGGCTGTTATTATATTGAAAAATAAGGGACTCATGCGGTCACCCTGTAGGACACTGTTCGTTTGGGTCATGACATTGGATCTTGTAATGCCATGATCTCTCGTGTCAGATAGTATGTTTCTGATGATTATTCCGTCATATAAAGCGCTCTAATTACGTGATAAGTACTTCCCTATATAGTAAGTCAAAGGCCTTATTAACGTCAATGAAAACTGCGAAGAACTGTCCCTATTCATCTATTAAGACATCTATGCCAGTCAGTAAATTCCGTACTGCATGGAGAGTTGATGTTCCCTTTCTAAAGCCAAATTGAAAGTCCGGAATAGAGGTATCAACCAACTCTGTTAATCTATTACATAGGATTTAAGTGAACACTTTGGAACCGTTGTTCCCTGGTGCGATACCTCAATAGGAGTTGGGATCTTCTGTCTTACCAATCCCATTTAAAAAAATATTAACTTTGGAGTACCTCAAGCATTGTGGCATATTTCCTTTCTCTAAGCATTTGTTGACAATAAATTATTTAATCTCATATGATTTGTTTTAGTGTTAGGGAATAACACCGATTACAATTTGTGTTGACCGACTGAATAGCATTTCGCTACGTAAGATGATGCAGAGATCTAAATAGTGAAGAGTTAATTAGTGTAACTTTCAGCAGTACCATTACTATGCAAGTTTTCCTCAAATATGAGGAACCGAGCGCGTTTCTACTCTAAATTATGATGTATCATGCAGTCTGAATTTAGTATACAGACAATACTGTTTTACATGTCCGAGATCTTGGAGTAAAAGTTCTTCTGGATAACGTGATAATCCTTCTCCTGCACGAAAATAATATTGTGCAAGGGGCAAGGTTAATATCATTCACATACGGCTGCTAATTCCTGAAGGTGTCCTTTCATCGTCGCGAATAAAATTATATGGTAATTGGGTGCTGCTTTATATCTCAAGAACGAGCAATCAATAGTATGTTCTGTCACTCATTACAGAGGAATGGCTACATTGATATTCCTTTCCTGTAACGAGTACACAAGAAATGTACGTTGAAAAAAAAAGAAGGCTGTACGAGGACATCACGATTAATTCATTGAAACGGGCAACTGAATACCAAGTAACTAGCAATGTGTCCGCACATACAAGTGGCACAAATTAATTCACATTTAATTCACTATAGAATGACCCTTCTGGCAAGTTGGAATATACATGCCACATGGCTTCATAAGGGTTATTATACTTCACTGTTGAATACATAACGGATGAATGGATAGCAGAACTTAGGGCTACACCGATTGTGTGCATAGGATTGATTTACTTGAACTGAGCGTTCAACTTTCTGGCTGGCACCTTTTCTTTTAAACTGTCACTTTTCTCAACATAACTACTTAATCCCCTTCCTCCGAAGTAGTATTACAAAATTTCGACCTGAATTTCAATCCAGCAAGTTAACTCCATGTAAAAAGTATTTTTAATTAATTTCCGGGGCCAAAGACCGGGCCTCCTTAAACTTTGTTCGTTATTAATGCGAGAAGAGTGCATCATTAAATATTTTCATAAAGAAATGACGTTGCCTTTACAATAAAACATTGTCAGTCACGCTTTTTATCCTTGTGTCGTGGATTAAAGGATTACCTAGTTCTAGTGATTTTGTTTCTATGTGGATGCGAATGGTTGATAGCTTGACCTGGTATACATGTTTTGTGGGGACGTGTTCGACTGGAGGTGTTAACATCCCGATGCTTGGGTTTCAGCGTAATCTACTTTTGTTCTGTTTAAAGGGTTATGTTTTGAAATGTATCACCCGCGGTGGTAATAAGCGGTAATAACCACTTACTGAATGAGCCAAATCGTCAACAGTGTTCAGTTAGCCGCAGGAGAGTTAGTGAGACGGGCGCAGCACATTCCTCCTTCAACTCCTTTATAAAATACACCACTAGTCTGCTGGTATTAGCAAGTGAGTGAATGTAAATTAGTGTCCATTTGTATAATGAATTTGAGTTGTAATATTACGTTAAGTTATTTATAGTAAACTGTGGATCATTAAAGTTTAAAGTTTATAGAATGTCAAGGATTATAAAGGACTCTTACAAAAAAGTTCCTTTTGGCGGGTGGCTACTGTTCAAATGTTATTGTATAATGAATTTGAGTTGTAATATTACGTTAAGTTATTTCTAGGAAACTGTGGTTCATTAAAGTTTAAAGTTTATAGAATATCAAGGATTAGAAACGACTATTACAAAACAGTTCCTTTTGGCGGGTGGCTACTCTTCAAATTTTAGAGGGGAAATGTTGTATTAAGGACTATTTCTATGTTCTATATCCCAGGGAGCTTTAGGTTGGTTGGTTCCTCAGTTTACGGGCTGCGACAACGCGGTCATGTAGCCACGTGTACTTTGGGTGTGTGTAGAATCTGTCTGATAACCGGTGTTATTTGTGATGAATGTATTAGGGTGTGTATCTGTTTAAATTCAAGTAATGACTTCAGAAATTGAATTTTTCAAGTAGTTCCTACTTTTGCCACCAAACGCCACCGGCAACGACCAACTATTTCAGAACTTAGTCACCAGATGCCGCCCCAGTCGGCTCTTGACGACGAACGTAGGAATCTAAGAACGTTAGTCAAATGTTTAACCTATATATAATTTAGCTTCACACAGGTGTAATTAGTGGAAAGTTCTTTAACATGCCATAAATCTATGATATGGGAACGCCGGCTTTACTTCCCGTCCGAAGGAAGTCATACTGAGGGATTTTTAACGTTCTAAAAAATCCGACGACTTCGGCCGGGTTTGAACCCGCGATCTTGGGTATAGAAGCTCAGCAAGCTATAGGGAGTTTTACTTTTAAGTTTTAAGTCTTAAAGTTGTTACTATTTATTTTACAGGTTGGCTACTCTGCAACTCGGTCGAATCTTGGTGCTGTTAGCGTGAGGGCTGGAACGGGGTGCTTTGTACATTTTGGGGGCAAGCTAGCAATTTATTTTGAAGATTGCATAGTAGTTTAATATTTTTACCCCTGGAATAGGTCCCCTTCAGTTTTACCTTAGTAGATGTGATTAACCTTCTTGCGGTCGCGCTCCTTTATGTAATACACGCGGTCACGCGACGGTAATCTAATGTCCTCCCGTTTTATTCAATTGTGAGTTTCTTTTTCACTTTGGCAATATGACTGGCTTTGAGGTTGGTCGAACATGTAATTGACATACAGAGGTGTAAATATAGAAACATTTATTCAATAAAAAACCATAATAGGAACGACAACTGTGGTGGCAAAAATGAAAAAGCAATGTATGATTACTTTAAAGATAGTGTTGTGTGTGAATGTTGGGGGGAGAATGAGCAACTGGGCTATCAATAGTGAATGAAATGTGTTAGAAATAAGGAAATACTGTGATAAATACTAACATGCTGTTTTATTTATTTATTTATTTATTTGCGCACAACATGATTTTCATCCCAATTACATTGGCATTAAGATTACACAGTATGTTATTTTAAAACGATACTAAATAATAATAAAACACTAATTCAAATTACACAGTGTGTTATCTTAAGATGTATACAACTTTTAAACTAACAGTAACTAAATACAACTAATTAAAATTACTAGGTGTACAATTAAAACAGTATAGTACAAATAATACATGTGTAATACAAGGTTGGCTATGTAGAATGACTCAGTGGTAAGAATTCATGATTTAAAATTTGCAAGGTTTGTGACATTATTTCTGGAGAGTGGTTAGGAATTCCATCAAAAATACTGTCAAGGAATTACTAAAATCTATGGCATTATTTCTTTGAGCAACATTGTAGAAAATTTTACATAGTCTGTTCAGCGGTGAATTTTTGTGGGCAGATGTCCTGGTTCTTTTAATTTCCAATGTGATATTGATCCTAGAATTGATGCGTGGTACATGGAAATTTAAGAGAGAAAGGAATTCGGAACCATCAATTGAATTGTTTATAATTTTGAAAAGGAATTTCATAGCATCTATTTTTCTTCGTAATTCTAAATTGTCTACATCAATATTTATTAGCAGTTCCTGGTATGGTATCAAGTGAGGATAGTTGGCTGTTCTTTTAAAATGTAGATATTTTAGGAATTTCTCTTGTGTGTTTTCAACCATTGAGGTATATGTCTTGCATCTAGGACTCCATATAATGCTAGCATATTCTAGTTTCTGTCTGACTAGTGTGTTGTACAGGTGGATACACGTGCTTATGTTTTTGAATGGTTTTGTATTCCTGATAACAAATCCAAGTGTATTGTTTGAGTCAGCTATCATTTTCAGTATATGGGGGGTAAACGTTAGTTCTCGATCTAGCAACACACCGAGATCTTTCTTTTCATGAACGGAATTCAGGACACTGCAACCAAACTTGAAATTAAAAACGATAGGGTTTATATTCCGGGTGAAAGACATTGAGATAAAATTTTCTACGTTTAATCCTAATAAAGTTTCTGTAGTCCATTCCATAATACTGTTCAGGTCATTTTGAAGCAAGTCGCAGTCGGTAGATACATATATTTGTCTATATACCTTGAAGTCATCAGTATACAATAGACAATTAGAATGCTTTATTTTTTGGGGGTAGATCGTTTATGAAGATGAGAAAACCTAAAGGTCCAAGGTTCGATCCCTGAACTATTCCCGAATTAGTTCAAATTCTCGAGAGTTCTTTCTATGAAATTACACTATTGCTTCCTGCCTTTGAGGTAAGAGCTGAAGAGGCATATAAGTAAATCAGAAAATCCTAAGATTTTGAGTTGTTTTCAGGAGGACATCGTGGTTAATTTTGTCGAAAGCCTTCTGAAAGTCTGTGAATACAACATCCATTTGTCCTCCTGCGTCTAATGTTCTAGACACTGATTCAGTAAAGTTGACCATATTTGTGATAGTCGAACGTCGGGCGAGGAAACCATGCTGATTTTCGGATATTAATGGTCTGACATAAATGGAAATTCTTTGGTACAAAATGAATTCAAAAATCTTTGCTACCGCTGACAATATATTATCGGACGATAGTTACTAATTAGCATTGGATTTGCAGATTTTAAGATTGGACATACTCGCCTTTTTTTTTCAATTAGATGGAAATGTGGCGGTTTTAATAATTATGTTATATACGAAATGGAGAGGGTGCTTAAGAACATCTGCACAGCCCTTAATTACATATGGCGGGATATGATCTGGTCCTGCTGAGGATTTAGGCTTCAGTTTTCATATAGCTACTTCTACCTCACGTAAGGTGACTTTGTCAATGTGCAGAGTGTCGGTAGTGATAGATGTATCGCTAGGCATGCAGTATTGGGATTTATTTGGTGAGTAAACCGATTTGAAATACGACGCAAAAACATCAGCTACGTCTTGATCATTATCGTATGTTTTACTGCCATGGCAAAATGTATCACAACTGTTATTATTCTTCCTTTTATTTTTGACATACGCCCAGAAGGTTTTTGTATTATCAGTGATATTCTGTTCAATAGATTCAATGTGCCTTTGATATGCTGATTTAATAGCTGTTTTTATTTCAGATCGTATTGTTTTAAACTGACCGTTGAAGTAGTCCGACAATCTTCTTCGTTTCCTATCAGAGGCGGCTCCAGTGCCAAGTAAAAATATGAAAATATTGGTATTTTCATAACATTATATCAGAGCAGGGTTCGATTTCCGATGTATAGGCTATATAGGGCCTACACTAATCATAATAGTCGACATTTCACATCGGGACTCGAATATAATATATAGCCTACGCTAAGAAAATATATTAAAATACCGGTATATAAAAGAAACTTTTTCAGCACTCAACCATTCAATCACTAATAGCCTACAACACAAAATCAATGTTTGACTCTTTAATACCTTGACTCACTAAAAATAACCACGAACCGTTAACAAGAACTGAAGATGGACTAGACCTGGACTAGACTACAAACAGGAATTCGCGCGATTTCATCCAGGCCTAACAGTTGCAGATGGTTTATCAACCTACCGAGCGTAATCCGTGAAGCTTTAACTTGTAGGCCTACGGTAGTGATGATCTTACTTTTTTTTCTCTTTTATTTATTCGCTTAGTTATTCACTTTACCAAATAAGGAATTAATAAATACAGGCATATTATGTTCACTATTTATTACGGCAAGTTTACATTTCACTGTTGGACGCAGAGTCCCCTTTTAGAGTAATCTAGAATTAATGCTCTTTGTGTGAGAGCGATTGGTTGTCAATTTGTGTCAACCAACGCCCCACCCCACCAATAACCAATGAGTCAAATTACTTCCAGCCAATCAGGCCATTGGCCCACACCCTCTTCCCTTCCGGCCTTTGTGTCAGCTTGTGAGAGGCATGTCGCTGGCCCAGTACTTCGTTATGACCGACAGATGGCATTGCACTTCACTTTCAGTACTTCACTTTGAGCCAAACTCGATTCGGCACGGAGTCCAGCATATTTCCTCATAGCGAGTGACGAGAGAGGTTACGGAAAAGATCGTAAATTGGACTGCGCATGCGTCAACCGTGCCGTATAGACCGCGGCTCAAGATATCACTGGGGCGAAGATGGAATCAATGATCATACTTTACAGACGGAATATTTTAACTACAAAGTAATTTGAAACTAATTAGATACCGGTATTAAACGTGGGCGTTCGAAATTATACTTTCAGGACTATGAATAATTTATTTCCTCTTAGAGGGCAGTGCCATGGCACGGTGGCACTATGCCTAGAACCGCCCCTGTTTCCTATAAAATTCCTTATCATGTAACTTTTTTAATTATGGCATCTGTAAACCATATAGGATATTTTCTTTTGTTCTGCGATTTTATTTGAGGGACCGATTCGTTAATTACCTCGTATAAGTTCGAGTAAAAGCAGTCTACTGCAATATCGACATTAATGCATTTGCATAAACAGTCCCAGTTCGAGTCCCTTAGACCCGTGAATACATTTTCAATGTTTGCGTTTTTAAAACTGTATGATGTTTGATAATCAATTTTGCAACTTTTATTTGTAGAAGTGGCCTGCATTTCTATAATCAGAGCGGGGTGGTGGACAACCTCAAGCAGTAGGGGTTCAGTGTTTCGTGTACATTTTACATTAGTTATATTCTGATTGGCTAAAACTAAGTCTAACGTTTTACCGTGGCAGTTTTGGACTGAATTATATGAGATCATATTACATAGATTTATAAAAAGATTTAGTTCTCTACTTTGCTGAGTTGTACTAAAATCGTTATTTTTATCGGTTATTGTTGGTATATTGAAATCCCCAACAATTAGTACATGATTTTCATGAGCCTCGTAGTGTGATTCTAGCCATTGGAATACTTCTGAATACATTTCCAGCTTTGAGGAAGGAGGTATATACAAGTTAACAATAAACCACGTCTTTCCTTGAAAGTTTAATTTTAGAAGTAAGCCTTCGTAACTGCTAGAAATCGGCTCTACCTGAAGTACCGTTACATCTTCCCTGACAGCTGTTAGCACACCTCCGCCACTCCCAGTGTTACCCCTAGCAGGCCCTCGGTCCGCACGGTATACTCTGTACTTCTCATTACAGACTTCGGCACCATAAACACTCGAATCTAGCCATGTTTCACTAAGAGCTATAACTAAGAAGTCATCAATGACTAAAATGTTTGTGTTCAGTTTGTCCAATTTGGTGTTCATACCACGCACATTCAGATAGTAAATAGGAAATATAGAAGCAGACAACATATTTACAGTTTAGCTGTCTTCTACACCTTTAATAGTTATTGCATCAGAACGTTGATTCTTACAAATTTTAATGATGCCATTTCTTACCCAAATGAACGCGTAGCCTTTTTCATTTCGTGTGTTTCGTGCCTGGGCCAGGAGCTTCCTTCTCTGGGGGGACAAGCTCTCGTTTATGTACACTGTGTTGTCACCAGGAAGATTTGCATGTCTAGTAGAGAGGTTCCTCTTGATTCTCCGTCGCTCCATGATGTGTTCCTTGTCGGTTCTCCTCACAAATTTCACTATGATTCCCCTGTGCGTTTGGTTCGGGGATTTTGGAAGGCGGTGACAGGCATCTATCATTTCTGGACTTATTTGTAAATCCAGAGCCTGTCCGATTTTCTTCACAGTGTCCTGGACGGATTCATTTGGTATATCTGGAACTCCATGTATTTCGATGGTATTCCTTCGTGAATATTGCTCCCCATCTCCAACACTGTTTTCTAATACCTTGACTTTTTCTTTTAGACTGCAATTTTCTTGTGTTAATTTGTCAATATGATCGGTACATTTAATTAATTCTTTCTGCTGGTTTGCAATTAATTGTGCTGTGCCGTCCAATTTTTTGTCGCAGAGTTCAAGAGAATTCCCTAAACCTATTTCTCGCACTTTCTGTTCTTCCTTCATTTTTCGCACTTCCTCTGTCAGTTCCTGTAATACGGTGAATATGTTGTCCAGTGATAGGGTGGTTTTATTAAACGGGCCTGATTTCCGTGTACTTTTGGTATAGGTATTCAAACTAAAAGAACATAAAATATACTGACTAGACCAACAAGTTGCTCGTACAAAATACAGGATGGGCGGTCGGCAAAAAAAAATGCACTTCCGGTCGCGAGCGACGGTAGTCTACCGCTCGTCTGCAAACTCAGCACTTTGATGAACAACTGAGCGATAACGTCGCCATCAGAACAGCTACTCCTCTGTCATCTACCGAAGGATATCGTACCTTGAGAATACATTTGCCTTTTGCGAACTTTGTAACGATCACAGGAGCTCTAGGGCGTTCTTTTCAATTGGACGGTAATCTACCGCGGGCGCGACCGGATGAAGGTTAACCGTCGCTAGAGTCCTCAATCCTCACGCCATCATTTTGTTTGGTGGACTATTTGTATGTTCTATATCATGTTGCCTTGCACTTGTTGTATATTATTTTGAAGATTGCTCCTGTGCAATTTGGTACAGAAAACCCTGGTTCGATTCCTGGTTCTGTTGATGAGTGCGCTGGTGCTTTCTGTGTTGTATTATAGGGACTTTTGTGTTTTGTGATAAACGAGAAATGTTATTTTTCTGTGTTCTATTATAGGGACTTGTGTTTTTGTTACAAGCGTGCAATGCTTTTCCTCAGAGTTCTGTTATAAGGACATGTGTTTTTTCTGTTACAAGTGAGCAATGCTATTCTTTGTGATCTATTATAGGGGCTTATGTTTTTGTTACAAGCGAGCAATCTTACTACTACGTGTTCTATTATAGGGACTTGTGATTTTGGAGGCAAGCGAGCAATTTAAATAATCTGTGTTCTATTATAGGGACTTGTGTTTTTGGAGGTAAGCGAGCCATTCTAATAAACTAAGTTCTATTATAGGGACTTGTGTTCTTTGCAGCAATCAAGCAATGCTAACAAACTATGTTCTATCATAGGGACTTGTACTTTTTGTTACAAGCGAGCAATGCTAATAATTTAAGTTCTATTGTAGGGGCTTGTATTTTTGGGGGGCAAGCGAGCAATGTTATTACTCTGTGTTCTGTCATAGGAACTTCAACGTTTTGTTACAGCGATCAATGCTAATAATCTTTGTTCTATTATAGAGACTTGTAATATTGTTTTACAGACGCAGTGATGTCAAAACATCCAAAAGTCGAAAGTTAGTATGTATACAGAACAAGCTGTCTTGCACTCAGTGCTATGTGGTCATTTTGTCTAAGTTATGACTGTGCAAGTAAATAAAAGTTGAAAGTTAGTATGTATACACAAGACGCTTTATTGCAAACACTCTTAGATTTGGCTAGGTGTTGCAGTCTGAGACAGGTATAAAATGGAGGCCCTAATGTTGGTATTGCTAGTGTTCAGCATGCTACTGAGAGAGGTAATTGCTTCTTATAGAGAGAGAGAGTTTTATGCATTATGGCTAACGTATCAAACTCACTATGTGAAAAGTGTGGTAGAGCTTTCACTAGAGAATCAACAAGGAAAAGCCACATGCATTCATGCAAGAGCGCGAATTCCAAGCGGCTAAGGCGTGTGGTATATGTGGAAAAGAATGTTATCATGAAAATAATTGCCAAGTGAGAGACCACTGTCATATCACCGGGGAACACCGTGGCTGTGCACATAACAGATGCAATTTGAAATGTAGACAAGTCATATTCTTACCCGTGTTTATACATAATCTTCAGAATTATGATATGCATTTTATTGTAAGAGAACTATGTTCAACACCGGGGAGAGTGACAGCTATTCAGAACACTACAGGAAAGTACATTTCTGTCACGAAATATATTCAATATGGATCTGTGCGAATTAAATTTATAGACTCATTTTGTTTCTTGAAAAGCAGTCTGGAAATGCTAGCCGAAAACTTAGAACACTTTCCTGAAAATATCAAACACTTTGGAGAAAACGATGCTTCTTAAATGAGGAGAAATTGCGTTTTTCTCTATGAATACATCGACTCGTGGGGTGAATGTGAAGAAACGAGTCTACCTTCAAAGGAAATGTTCCGTAACAAATTAAAAGAGGAAAATATTAGCGATGACGTCTATGAACATGCAAAGAAAGTATGAAAACATTTTGGTGTTAAAGCCTTGGGGGAATATAGCGATCTGTAGTTGAAACAAGACGTGCTTCTCCTTGCAGACGTTGTCGAAACATTTCGCACGGCAACTATGCGAACCCACAAACTCGATCCAGCTCACTTCGTTTCTCTTCCTTCTCTTACCGGGGATGCTATGCTGCTTTATACAGGCATTCAGCTCGATTACCTAACAGAATACGACCAACTGCTTTTTGTAGAGCGTCGCATACGAGGCGATATGATTCACGTATCGCATCGCTTTGGAGTGGCAAATATGCCTGAATATGATCGCGAAAAACCATTACAGTGTATTATGTATGTGGATGCTAACATCTGTATGGTTGGGCCATGTCCTTACCACTTCCTTACGGTGGATTTTGCTGGGTCTCTCCAGATACTGTCAATATGGAACAACTCAGTCAAAATGAGTTGGATATCGACTACCCAAAAGAACACAACGACATACATAACAATATACCGTTTCTTGCTGAAAGAAGGAAACCACGCAAGTTGCCTGTTGTGGAAAAACTGGTATTACATCTCGGAATCCGCGAACGCTATGTTGTCCATTGCATGGCTTTAAAACAGGCAATAAAACATGGTCTGGTGGTAAGGAAGGTTCATCGAGAATTAAGATTTGTTCAATGTTGCTGGAAAAAGAGTTAAATGGACTTCAACACTGAACTCAATAATCAAGCTTAGAACGACTTCGAAAAGGATTTGTATAATCTTTTTAATAATGCTATGTTCGTAAAAAACTTGGAAAACTTTCGAAATCTCCTAGACATTCGCCTCCTAACAACAGCGAAACAGCTTGAGAAACTTGTGTCAAAACCTAACTTTGTTGACAGAAAGATCTTCGGACCTAATATTGCGGCTGTTCATTTAGCAAAACGTACACAATATTTGGACAAACCAGTGTACATAGGTATGAGTGCTCACGAGTTATCCAAAACGCTGAGTTATCAGTATCACTATGACGTTTCGCTTCCGTTCTATGACAGGGAAAATTTGAAATTTATGTCCATGGACGCTGACTCATTTATACATTCAGTAACAACTGATGATGTTTACAAGGACATGACGAGCGCTAACTTGAATGAGTATTTCGACACAAGTGACTACGCACCTGTTCACCCTCTGTATTCAATCAAGAACAAGAAGGTGCTGGGTAAATTTAAAGACGAGGCTTGTAGACAGCTCGTTCGGAAATGTATAGGACTTCGCCCGAAGATGTACGCTTTGGACATAACAAATAAACAAAATGGTTAAAAAAATTAAGGGAGTTACACAAAGTGTTGTTGAAAACCGCATTGGTCTCCAGGACTTTAAACGATGTATCTTTGAAGGCTCAATATTACGAGTGTTGATGAACGTTTTCAGGTCCAGGTTGCACCGTGTAGCTACTGACCGCTTGCACAAGATTGCTCTGAGTCGAGATGATGACAAGAGAGTGATCAAGTCTGATAATGTAAGCACGTTTGCTCTCGGACATTATGCAACTACTCATTTTTCAGAGCCAGGGTTGTAACTTGTTAAAAAAAAGAACATTTTTGTTTGATCCCTGTGGTCTGTGCTCATATGTGACTAAAAAGGCTGGTCAAACACATAATATGCATTGAACTGCAGTGCACATATCTAAACTTCTCTCCTAACAAGAAAAGTGCGGTGACTTTCTTTTTTAAGACTCAAGACATATAATTGTTGTTAATACTGCTGTTTGGAGTTACATGTTTCTTTGTTATATATGCGTTCTTCTTCGAATTGTACCAGGGATATTCCGTTCTGAGTGCCTAGATGTTTTAAAACAATGCCTCGTCTATTTAATGATTTTATTGTTGCTGGTGATAGCGAGGCAAAACGTGCAGGAAGGAAAACGGAAAACTCATCACACCGACAGATGATGCGGGGAATATATTTCGTTTCAATATTACGCAGCTCTGAAATTGGAAATGAACGGTTTAAAGGGAGGATACAAAGTCGTCGCAATTCCAGACCAGGAGCCTGCCCTAGTTTGTTCAGCTCATTCAAATCATCCATCATGTGCAAATATTTTAGTGTCTCTAGGTAATGGGAATAGTTTTGTGAAAACGATTGTTTATATGCTCTAAACTCTGTATAATTGTTGATGAGAATTCCAAAATGTCATTATTAATAGCCCCTATATTGCTGAGCATGACACAAGTGATGAGTAACTCTTTCAATATATATTCTGTAAATTCCTTTGCATTTTTATTTCTTTGCTGTTCAACGATGGATTTTTCAATGCTTTTTAAAGCATCCTCGTAATATTTAGCCTTAATTAATTCAAATAATTTGCCGTCCATTTCTTCGTCTCTTTTACAATGTTCTATATAATCTAAGCTAACGAAGGTATTTTTTCTGTGTTCACAAACACTATAGACTCAAACTAGATCATTTTCATCAATCCAAAAATTGAATGCTGAGCTAAAACCCAACCAACGTACATGGACTTTTACCCTTTCTTACGTAAAACCTTCCCTACTAGATAATGCTTAGGATAGTTTGTTTCCGTTCTTCGAGATAAAACCCGCCTTTAATGGGCTGATTACTAAGGACTTCCAGGAAATAATGTACAGGCTAGCCAAGTTTCACTTTCTTAATGGGAAAAAGCTCAGGGCTCCAATCGGGCGTATATTCTTTGTCGAAAACGGACTCGTGTTCAATGATGCGAACGTGGTTGCCTACTTAAAGGCGGAGGCCTCTAGGATCGACTGTTTTGATGGGATTAAAGAGCCTGTCCAGCCGTGGATTTTTGTTACGAGACGAGGCTTTGCGCCAATGGTCCTGTGTTTGGTATCGTTGTAACGTGTCACCAGCACTGTTAGTCAACCCAGCGATAGGACCCCTGCGCTGTCAACTCTCGCCACATGCGTGTTTTTAACGTTCGATTGAAACGCTCTATCACACTTGTTTTTACGTTGCTGTACGAGGTGTACACCCCACCGTTGTCCGGTCCCAAGCCTGGAATAGACAGGAGGAGATATATCTGGGTTGGTAACTAGCATATAAGGACAGCTAACGCCGAGGGTTGAGCGGCGGTAAATAACTAAACTCCTAATGTAGGCCAACGGCTTTGGCCGGAGGAGCTTGCTTAGGATTGGGTGTTGGCCCCCCAGTGGAAGAAATGCCACTCAAATCCAATGTGTTTCGACCCAACAGCAAAGCAGGCGGTGGAGGAACGGCTGTGGAGGTGGAAGAGGTCATGCCAGATTGAATTGCTGTAAAGACGAAACTCAATTATATTTTGAGTCTGCAGCGTTCCATTGCAGTTCTGGTGCTGGAAGCTGCATGTCTCATGCTCTATGTGCCGCAGTGATTGGCTCTAGGACCATAGTGTGTGGATCACTTCCTGGCAAGTTGCGATCCACTTTGAACAAACTCATGCCTACGGCATTCCCTCCTGCTGTTTCTCTACAAGCCCAATGGCGATGGAATAAGGATGACGGAAGCAGGTTTGAGTAACCTGGAGGTTTCTAGTCTGGACCAGCACGTTGGCGGCAGTTGTGTGAAGGTCGCCTCCCTGAGACCTGTGTCTACTCAGATATCTGGTCCTGGACCTGTGAATGGGCAGGCCTATGTAGGATCACCGCTGCAAACCCTGAAGGGGAAAGGCCTTAGAGAATGTGGTCTAAACTTGGTAGTCACTTCGAAAACCTGTCTGGGAAGCCGCACTCAGAGGGTTACCCCAACGTGCGGTCGAAATATTGGTGGGCGCTGGAGGGCCAATGTGCACGCCATCTCTCTGCGATTTCAATCACTTTGTATGGTACCGCAGATCTACACGACCCCTATTCTGGGAGAGTCTCCAACCATTTCTTCTGGGTGTTTCACTTTCTACAAACAGTACTGTTTGTTCATCACTATTGGTGAATGGAATGTCAGAACATTTAGACAACGATAACAGGCCAGAAAGGAGAACAGCCATCCTCAGCCAAGAGCTGAACATCTTCAACATTGTTGTTAATGCCCTGAGTGAAACAAGACTCGTGGGAGAAAGAATAATCATTGAGGCTTCATCAGACTACACTATCTTCTGGAAAGGAAAGAAGGAAAATGAACGTCGCATCCATGGTGTGGGTTTTGCAGTAAAGACCAAATTGGTGAATGATCATCGACTCGTTTCCATTGCAGTAAATGAATAACTCATGACTCTCCGCCTACCTCTTGAAGGAGGCAGGTTCATAACTCTCATCTCTTCATATGTCCCCAATCTAACGGATGACAAGGATTATAAGAACTGCTTCTACCACCAACTGAACACAGTCCTCACTAAGGTGCCTGCTTCAGACAAGCTTGCACTACTAGGAGATTTCAACGCCAGAGTGGGGAGGGACAACCTCTTAAGGGGGAAAAGTTATGGGTAAACATGGAAATGGGAACTGCAATGCTAATGGTCTGTTACGCCTTGGCCTGTGCTGCGCATGAGCTCTTTAACACCAATACCCATTTCCAACTGCCAAATCACTTCAAGACCACATGGAAGCACCCACTCTCTTAATATTGGCATGTGATTGATTATGTCATTACCCGACAGTGCGACAAGAGTGATGTCCTAATCACGAAAAAATCGCGGAATATTGATGACTTCTGGACAGACCATAAACTTATAATTAGTCGATTCAGAATTTCTTTCCATAAAATGCCACGGACCCATTTCATGAATCAAACAAGGAAGAAGTTCAACTCTAAGCTTCAACTTGATAGCGTTGCCACAGAATACCAAACTCTGTTCTAGAACAACTAACTCTCAATCCAATCAACCCAAAGATGTAGAATGTGAATGGACCACACTGCAAAATATCATTACAGAGTCTACACAGAAAGTCATTGGCTATGAGGAAAGGACGAGACAAGACTGGTTTGAAAATAACAATAAAGAAGCCTTGAACCTCATCAAACCTAAACGGGATGCCTATCTATCTGTTTCTCAAGATCATTCATCCAGAGAGAAGAAATTGCGTTTTCAAGAACTAAAACGGAAGTGTCAGTCTGAAATCAGGGAAATAAAGAACAAATGGTGGCAGCAAAGAGCTAAGTAACTTCAGAAATCCTCAGATATCAGGGAATTACGCAACTTCTACGCTGGACTGAACGAGTTGTATGGCCCGGGCCGATCATCATCAGGAACCTTGAAAGCTGTTGATAACTCCACCATTCTTACAGACAGGCAGGACATCTTGAAAAGATGGGAAGAGCACTTAGGTTCACTCTTGAACCGCAGTACTGCTGCTGCTGACGATTTTCTTGAGCATGTCCCTCAACACTTGCCAACCCTGGATGTACACGCCTCCAAACTTCAAAGAGGTTATCAAAGCTTTCAGCAGAATGAAAACAGGGAAGGCTCCAGGATAAGACAACATTCCTCTTGAACTCATTCAATGTGGAGGCTTACCTCTAAAGACAAGGGAAATTTGGGAAATCAAAAGTGTTGCTGCTTCTTTGAAAAACTCCAGAATTGTTACAATCTACAAGAAAGGTGATCGCGATATCTGTGGCAACTACCGTGGTATTTGGCATAGCTGGAAAAATATTTGCACGAATCTTACTGAATCGACTTCAGATTGTTTCGGAGGGGTTACTACCTGAATCTCAGTGTGGGTTTCGGGCCTCTCGTGGTACAATCAACATGATCTTCAGCGCAAGACGACTCCAGGAGAAGTGCAGAGAACAAATGACACCTCTGTTCTTAGTGTTCTGTGACCTTGAAAAAGCCTTTTTAACGGTTCCTCGTAGCGCTATGTGGATGGTTTTGAGGCGTTTTGGATGCCCTGAACATTTTGTAAGTTTGAGCCAAGCTCTTCATGATGGCATGGTTGGTCAGGTAATATATCAGAATGATATCTCATAGGATTTTCCAATTACAAATGGACTCAAGCAAGGATGTGTACTTGCACCTACACTTTTTGCCCTGTACCTGGCAGCTAACCTTTGTCAGACTTAGCCTGCAAACAATTCAGGTGTTATTTATTTATTTAATAATTATTAGATACAACCATGATAGGTCATTTTACACTAATATATTAACAATTTCAAATATATTAACAAGAACAACAACAATAACAGGTAACAATTGGCAGTGGTGGCAGTAAGGGATAAATCTCGGAAAGACGCAGGGATTGATTGGGGTAGTGGGTGATTAGGGGGGTGAGGGGGTTGGGATTGTGGATGAAAGGGATCTTCTAATGTTATGTTTGAATGTTCCACCGGGAGAGAATATGTCAATATTTGGAAGGGAGTTGCTAAGGGTAGGTAGACGGTGGAAGATAGAGCGCTTCAGTACTTCAAGACGTGGGCGAGGTATGTGGTGTAAATGGTGCTGACGTGTTGAGCGGGAGGGAACATGGAGTGGGAAGTAGCTTAAGAGCTTGCTACATGTTGTGTAATCATTCATAATTTTATGTAAGAAACACAGGTCAGTAAATTGTAAGCGGCCTCTCAGGTCGAGTACATTGAGCTGATTTAGAATGTCGGATTTGGCAAAGGGTTGCGAGATTTGACTATTGATATGAAGAAATTAAAGACACTGTTCAATTTATAAATATTGGTTATAGCCGAAGTAGACCAAATTGGAGAAGAGAAATTAGGATAGGGAGAGCATATGTGGTGAAGTATAATTTAAGTGCAGTGAGGTCTTTAATTTCTGTGAATCTGTATAGAATGCCGAGACTGCGCATTATGCGAGATTTGATATGGTCAATGTGGGGAGAGAATGTCAGTTTATCATCGTGAATAATACCTAAATCTCTTACCTGAGAAACCGTATCCAATTTATTTCCACATATTTTGTAGTCCGCTTGATTCCCAGATTTCAGTAGTGAGAAAGACACTTTGAAGCACTTTCTGAGATTTGGAGATAACCTCCATTTGTTGAACCAATCAGTACATGTATTCACTGCTTCCTGGAGCTCAGCGTGGTCGTCAGAACTGGCATTTTTTCTGAATATCTTGAGATCATCGGCGTACAGAAGAAGGGAACACGGAGGATTTTGCACGCATGTGTTTATATCGTCCATATACAGCACGAAGGGAAGGGGTCCCAGCATACTGCCCTGAGTTACTCCTGATAAGACTGGGAGCCATGACGATACAGACCCTGGAAGCACTACCCGTTGTTGCCAATTGGACAAGAAGCTTTGTATTAGGGATAGGAAGGATCCATGTGCATTGTATCGTGATGCAAGCTTGTGGAGGAGGAGGAAATGGTTCACGGAATCAAATGCTTTGGCCAGGTCAACGTAGATTACATCTAGGTGAAATTTTTGATTTATTGCAGAAATTATGTGATGATTCAGAACAGTCAGATTTGTTAAACATGATTTTCCAGGGACGAAGCCATGTTGTTCTTCAGAGAGGTGTGGTTTGGTGAAAGAAGGTGACGGCAATGTATTATTCTTTCGAAGACTGAAGAGAGTATAGTGACGATAGATATAGGTGTGTATGAGGAAATTTCGTGCTTGCTGCCAGATTTAAAGACAGGTGTGACATTAGCTCTTTTCCATGAATCAGGAAAAGTGCCGGAAGTCATGCATCAGTTGAGTATTATGGACAAGGGGATGCTGAGAGATGCATAGGTGTTTTTCAGGAATACAGGGCTTATGTCTGATGGTCCAGTAGATCGGTTTGTGGGCAGACATTTTAAAATATTTTGGATTTCATCGGGGGTCGTTGAAATTTGAGACAGTGAATCAGAACAGACGCTATTAAGTTAAGGGGTACTGGGGATTGGTACGGGAACTGTAAAGGTTGAGTGAAAATATTCAATGAAATGTGTGGACCTCAATACAAATGGGATTTCTTCATTATGGATGTTTGGGTTAAGCGGAATTCTAGGAGTCTTTCTACGGGATGATATAAGTGTCCAGAACTTATTCGGGTTATTCTTGAGATTTCCTGTTATGGAAGGAATGTAGCGGTTGTAATCTTCTGTCATATGAACTCTTGAAATTTTCCGTAGGTGAATAAATACATTGCGTGTATGAGGATTAGGAACTGATTTTCAGAGTGACCATGCTCGAGTTTTATTTTGAAGAAGAAGTTTGGTGTTTTGACTTAGCCAGTGCGGGTATTGGTTGGATTTGGGTACGGAGAAAGGAACATGTTGTTTAATGGCCGAGTAGAGTAAATCCTCAAACAAGGTCACTGCACTATTTACGTCTCTCTCAGCTGTTAGAAGGCACCAGGGTAGAGGTGATAAATCCTGATTGACAGCTTGCCAGTCGACCTTTCTCCAAGGAGGGAAAGCTTTCTTATCGGCGGTTGAGTTGCTTTTATGTCTGCTGGCTGGGACGAGGAGGGTAGCTTCTATTGAACTATGATCGGTGTTCAGGATATTTCTTCCAACGGTCACGGTGACATTACGCAGGGTTGAAAATATGAGGTCCAGTGTTTCGGATTTCCTTGTTGGGTGTAGGTTGAACTGCTTCAGATGTAGACCGTTTATAAAATTTGATAAGATGAAAGTATCTATTGGGGGAGTATGTATGGTACGATTGTCTATTGATGTCCAGGAGATATGGGAGTTAAAATTACCTAGTAACACTATTTCATTTTCTTGGTTGAGGGCAAGAACAGAAGAGTTGAAACATTCTTCTAAGGTGTCAATTTTGCTGGTAGGTGGGCGGTAGAAACAACCTACGAGTAAATTCTTCCTTTTTGGGATATTAATCTCAACCCATATTATTTCACAGGAAGTTTCTAAATCAGGCCGATGTTTTACCTTCAATTTGTTATGAACTGCGATTGCAACTCAGCCACCCCTTGAATACCTATCACGCCGAAACACATTGAACTCAGATGAAAACGGTAGTTCCCCACGTGATACAAAGTCTGACCACCATGTTTCTGAGAGGCAGAGGATATCAAATTGATTAACTTCCGTTACATTTGCCAGACAGTCGGTAAGTTTATTTTTGATGATCTGTGCGTTCTGATAGTAGAGGTTAAGGTGTCCTGGGTTTAAATGAATGTCACCTGATAACAGCAGCAGTATCAAGAAACCTGCCCTGGAGGAAGCACTGCAACGCTGCACCGGTCCACGAGGTGTGGCCGGAACATGCGGAGCACTGGGAGACCACAAGCCGCCGCGGTCGAGAAAGTAAAATGTCTCTCTGCACAGCACCACCGAACTTCTTGATCACACGACACATCACTACGGTCGGAAATGTTTTCTGACACAGCTGCACACCATATAGCACACTTGAACAGGCAAAACACCACTAAAATACAGTAATATGTCAGAGCTACAGACACACGAGGTCTGTCACTTGCCACCATCTTGCCATATTCCAAAATTAAATATCAGTATGACGGGGGGCTCTTCAACCAGGCCAAGACTCCGCTTCAAAGGATCAGCCTACTCCACTCGGGTCACAGATTTGCAATATGCAGATGGCATACCTTCTTCAGCCCACACACCAGAACAGCCTCAGCAGTCTGCCAACTGTCAACATTCAGAAGACCAAAGTGCTAACTCTGCCTGCTCTTGGAATCATCCTCCCAGAGTCTGATATCGGCATATCTGGCTCAGCTCTGAAAAGGGTGGAACACTTCTTGTACCTTGGTAGTATTCTATCTGCGAACTGTACCTCTGATAAGGACGTGGTTAACAGAATACAGACTGCCCATGTGGCTTTTGGACGCCTGTCACATCGTGTGTTCCTGAACTAAGATCTAAGTATCTGCTCGAAAGTATTGGTGTACCAAGCTGTTGTAATTTCTTCATTACGGATGTTAAATCTGGACCCCATATCGCCGGGACATCAAGAAATTGTAACATTTTCATCAACATAAACTTAGATCCATCATGAACATCAAATGGGATGACTCTATAACTAATATAGCAGCCCTTGAGAAAGCAATGCTAAACAAAATTTAAGCCATCATTGTTGGTCATTGGCTTGGATGGCAGGCCATATCCATCGTATGAGTGACAGCAGACTCCCTAGGCAAATGCTGTGTAGTAAACTCAACACTGGCAAGAGGCCATGTGGTGCTTCTTTAAAACGATATAAAGACCAACCTAAGCAGACCATGAGAAAAGTAGAGATAAACCCAAATACTTGGCATATTCTAGCACTGGATCGCCCTCGCTGGCGTGTTACCATCTCAGCTGCAGTTCCACAGTTTGAGCAGGAACGTCGAAGACAGGAAGAGGAAATTTGCCAGAGGAAGAAGATACGTCAAATACTACCACGTCCTCCACCCTCCATCCGATACAACATATTTGGCCACAAGTTTTATGCAGCAATTGGTCTGATAAGCCATCGGCGCCATCTTAATCGTCTGGACTAAGGATTATTGAACTGCAGGCGAGAAACGTACACTCGGATACGAGTATCGGCCGACGGCGACGTGGTGTAGCCTAATGCTTAACGCCTAAAGACTGTAAATAGGTAGAGAAATCCTTGTATAAGTCTCTTTACCCTGGTCTGTTTGCAGGAGCTTGGGTTGGTGCCCTGAACTCTGAACGACGCGTTTAAACTTCTCGGTCACTCTTTGCCCGCTTTTGTTAAGCACAGGTTCTACGAATGTCATTTTTGAGTAAACATCGATGACAGTCAGCATGTACTGAACCCGTGGGAGAGGTACAGTATCGAACCCATATCCTTGTATTTCAGAAAAGAAAGAATTAATGCAGGCTTTAGAACGGAGTTCTGAAGTTAGTTGAGAAGGGTAACACTGCATTACATTGCGTGACGCGTGGATAAGTTGTGTAACCACAGATTGCAAGGCCACAGCTGCAGGGTGATGTCATGAACAGTCACCGGAGACCAGGTTACGCACTCGATAAATATAGATATGAAAATATTCCATTGAGTTGAGAGAGATGGAGTTTCGGAAATAGCCCTTACTCGACAGTTAAATGGGATCGTCGCATCAAGGGAGGAGTCATGAAATCAGAGAAATAATTGAAATTAAGCCATTTGCGGGCATTAAACTAAAGAAAGGACTCCATCAATGTTAATTATCCAGGAAAAGTGATTTTTAGAGTGAATAAAGTCAATAGTAATTGTAAAAGAAAGAAATGCACAATCAGCATTGCGTAGTTGGTGAGTTCCCGAACCAGAAGCTTGTGGTGGGGGACAAAACGAAGGCACCGCCAACATAATTGAAGAGATCATTTGAATTAATATTAACGATTTGTACGATCGGTTTTTGGAAACTTAGATATTTTTGAGACATTTAAAACCTCAGATTTTCGGAGATATTTTTTATAACATCGTACGACGATTATTTTGGAAGATGTTGGTGGAGAAGATGAGAAATTTATTTATTTTTACCAGAATCAAATATATAGGCCGTGAGCCCAAGGGAAATCATGCAGTAATCATCAGACCAAGTACGGTCGTGCTGTTCCACAGCGCAGGCAGTCTTATTCAGTCCGTAGGGACTCGAATCAGTATCACGACACGGAAGTTCTCTTAAGAGACGTACTGTCCAGCGTTCATCAGTATTGCAGCGCCTTAAAACATCGAAGTCCTTTTCAAAAAGGAAAGTATCGTCAAAACTTTGAACAATCAATAGTCTACAGACTTCGGCCAAGTTTTAAACTTTGAGCAACATACGTTAGCCGGCGAGGGTAATCAAAGCCCATACACAAGTATTGAAGTTACATCGTAGTATCTCGAAAGTATACGAGACATCAGCAGAGAGTTGAAACTCTAAACGTTTTCCCAGTGCGTTAAAATAACCACAGTAGGGTCAAACATAGCAAACACCTAATTTTCCTGAATTGAGGAGATTAGCGTGACAAGTGGCGATAGAGTAGGAGTCTACAAATAGACATCAGTAGCCACGTGGAATTACAGGGAATTATTCCATCAAGAAAAGACAATTGTCGTCAGATTCAGTTCAGACGCAAAGTACTAAGACAATTGTCGAGCTCAGTATAGTGACTCCAGGAGTCAACGTAAACCATAGACCATTTACCATATAGACAATTGCATACCGGAAGAGACAATATTATCATACAGTAGTGTAAGTGCCGATAAATTCAACACCAGAATTAGGAGAATATTCGTAGCCAAGGAGGGGAAATTCGCACGAGACTGTCATTATCCAAATAGGAAGTAGACGGCTGCGGTCGAAACTTGCACCCCTAGGATCTGGATCGAAAAGAATTCACGTGTGTCAGGCAGTGTTTGATGCCACAAAGTGAAATTCTGCGTGTAAATATAATTATTATTGAAATTTATATTTTTAGTGATTCTTTTTTTTTGTGTTGTGAAAATGAGTGTAATCCCTCATATTAATTTAAATGTGTGTAAACTAGAGGGCAATTTAATTAATGATAATATGTGTGCCACCATGGAGTGAGAAATTTAGCGAGGGCCAAATGTCACTCCGCTGGAATCCGGACAGTTTTGCCGGACAATTCATGTAAGTAACACCAAATTTTATTATGTGTTTTGGATTCAGAAAGCTCGTGTAACAATAGTAACCATGGAGAAAGTATTCTCCAACATTTAAAATCAGGGATGTAAACACTGTGATAATGAGAAGTGCGGGATCTAATAATTAAAGTAAAGATTACTTAAATGTAAATGTGTAATCAAAAGAAATAGTATCCAGGGGAATACCAGTAAATGAAAAAGAAAAATGTTATTTAATGGCAAGCAGGATAATAATAATAATATTAATGTATTGAATGAATAAGTTATTGAAATAATATTCAAGTATGAGCCGTTATGTGCTAAAAATGATAAGAATAATGTAATGAAGAATCCAATTATTGAAGTAATATTCAAGTATGAGCCGTTGTGGGCTAAAATTATAATAATGATAATGATAATTATTGAACCAGTTATGTTCTTGTAAATGGAAAGTCAAGATTACGTTAAAGGCAAAACTATTATTTTTGGACGAAGAAATTAATTATGTTGGAAGAAATTAATTATGTTGGAAGAAATATTGGGCTTTGAAAGGCATCACGAATGTATTGATTGTCGCCTATGAGCGCTAAATTATTAATGGTCACGCTATAAATGCGGTGAAAAATAATGCCAGGAGATTATAATTACGGGGATCAGCTGGACAGAGTAAATGATTATGTGTGTATTTGTAATGACAAACTCTGAAGGGTGCTAAGTTTACTGTCAAGCGCGGAATTGCGTGCGAATACCGTTCCAAAAGTCGCTATTATTATTCGGACGAGTGGTCAGATACCCTCGCTCCAGGTGTTAGCCCTAAGTCCTCAAAAATGGAAATATCCTAGAGGCTGGCCAGAGAATCGAACCGGAGTTCTCTCACGTCGAAAGCCCCTTAACTATTATTGATTTTATTGAGTTCTTACTTGCCAGTGATAAAGCTCCGAAATTATAATTATACCTGAGCCACAGAAATAGGTCATTAGACCCTCAGATTGTTTTTGTTAAATAAAAGTGATGTGTCGCCTTTCCAAGTCTTAGAAGGTCACGCTCGTTTGAAAGCTGTTGTAAAGTACCGTCCAGGAGGGAGGAAGCATTGATTTGTCCTCGCCCGTCATAAATTTAAAGCCTGAAGTGTCTTGACGTTTTCTTAATAAAGGCCACTGTTGGGGTAGGCCAGTAACAGAGCCAGACACCGTCCGCGTTCTGCTGTAATAAACCTCTTAATGGACCGGTAATCTGTACCGAGTTTTGCTATGATTATTTATCCTTGCCGTTGCATTATAGATCCGCACTTCATGAATAAATAGATTGTCATTGAGACAATAATAAAAATCCCTTTGTATTGTTGCATTATAAATGGTATTGTTCCCAAGTTATGGTTGGAAATATCAGGTAGCCAGGAGTCTACTTTGAGTTGAGTAAATCAGTAGTTTCCAAAGCTTGTGGTGCCTGAGGTTCCCGAAGACAAATACAATTTGGTAGTGTTGGAAAGAGGGATGATATAGTGTGAATATCATGTGGTACCCAAATAAAAGGTAATTGTTAACTCCATTTTTTAATTAACATTAACTCAAATTTATAAAATATTCAAGTTAAGAATATTTAGTGTGTTTTTAAATTGAAAATTCTATGTAATAAATTTTACAGAGACTTTTAGAGCTAGTTTTGAGCGAATTTTGTAGTGTTGCTACATGGAAGTGAGAGCAGTTTTGATGATTATTTTTTTGGGGTTCAGTGGAACCTCAAATATTGATTTTTATAGATTAATGTTGTATTTGTTCCTTGTTCATTAGAACAAGTGTGAAGCTTATTCAGTTTATTTGTGTGTATTTGTAGCGCCTAATTTTGATAATTAAATAGTTTTATAGTAGGATTTTGAATTTCATTTCATTGAAGTGTTATCCTAAGCATGATCCTATAATGTGAGAATCACTCAGTGGGAGGACGTTCTATGCCCCGTTAAGATATAGACTGAGCAGTTGGACAGTGATTTGCATATTTCTTGCACGAAAGGGCACAGTACTTGATTCCGTTGTTGGTTTTAGCATATGGGAACACTTTAACGAAATCGGCTTGCCAGAGTTCGTCCACGCCACGTGAAATAACATTGAGTCGCTCATAGTTACGTCTGGCAGGGCTGTGCAACTCGCGAGCAATTCCCACCTTGATCGGTGAGGGCTTTGACAATGATTTTGGCATGACGAAGCTCCTCTTCTATCTGTGGGATCTCAGCATCATATCCTGTGAGTCTGCCCTCTTGAGACGCCTCTAAAAGCTTCAAGCGATCGACTAGCTTATTGGGGTTATTCGAAAAAGAGACATCGACGTGTATCTTCAATTATTGTATGCAATGCCTGACGATGAAATCGAAGCCGAGCGTGCACTGCTTGGAAATAATTTTGCTATAACGGCTTTTTACTTAATGCTCTTATTTGCATCCAGTGGCTCTGATGAATTATAATTCTGACGCTGTGCACTAGTAGATATCAAGATGATTTTGTATTTAATCAATTCATCATTATTGTAATCATCTGAGTCTGGCCCTCTGAAGAACAAGAACTTTAGAACCCCAGGCGTGGACTTGTAATTAACTCCTTTTACTGTGATCGGTTCATCAATTAGCCTTATTTTTGAGTCACCAATGCGAAAACTCATGTTATCATAACAAACGCCATAGATTTTGCCAGATTTATTTGTAAAATGCTGTTCGAGAAAAGGAGAAATATTGTTGCCATAGGTACTTTTAAGCAAAGCCCTAAAGTCAGCATGTTATTCTGGCGTGCCCAAGAGTTCTGTTGGACTGGCGGATGACGGGGTGTGCAGAGTTGAATATACGTCTTCCCCCTTTTCAGATTCGGAGTCTTGAATCTTAGACCAATCTCAAGCACTTTATTTGCAGGCTTAGGCTCCGCTTAGGGCTGAGGTAGAGATTTCAGATCTCGGAACTTGTTCCGAAACATTTTTCAACGCAAATATTATGCTTCAGCTTTATTTTCTCCATATCTACGTAGGCAGAATAAAGTGGTCGAAACCCTTACGATAGAAGCTCATCATGCTACCAACTATGCCACCCAAGCCACCAAAGTGGCTTTGGCGTCTGGGGGATATGAAACGCAAACATTTGTCAACATTTTCCGGGAGTCCCAACATGGAACCATAGCAATAGGTAGCTTTCTAATAAGATCTGCCAAAAACAAGCAATTTATATTCAATTTGCCACTTATTACCAAAGTCAACAACACGTCGCCAATAGTTACCTAGGTTATGAGAAGACTTTAAAAAAAAATTCCCAAGGTATGGAGTTCACAATAACATGAGAAATCCATCTCGACACGCCGGAAGGCATAGGTAGTTTTCTCCAGGCAAAATTATTTCAGACAAAGGTTTTCGGTACTTTTAGAGGACTATTGACCGTTCTAAACTGTTTTGAGGACGATGATGATAATTGTTGTTTTAAGGGGCCTAACATCGAGGTTATCGGCCCACAAAAACTGTTTTGATATTGTGCCTATTGAGTGAGGTATGATTTTTTCTCACTCAAAACTCCATTTGTCCCACCTCCTTTGTCAATGGTTGGTGCTATCGATAAACTATATGGAGGTAAGTTCTTGGCCCTTAGTCTATCCAAAGAACAGTAAGACCTATGAGAGGATCGATTATTCTCATACTAAGAATGTTGCAGCGATATTTCACTTTTTCGAAAAAGAAAAGCTCCCCATTTCCATCCCCAGAATGCGGTTTTGCCCTTTAACGAACTCTACCGAGATTTTCAACGGATGTATTTTATGTATAGACTTAAAAGTGAATAGTGCATAAAGACGGTAGAAAGTGATAAAAAATACAGGGTGTATCTTAATTATAGCGACAAAAAATCAGGGATGCTCTGCGTGTTATGTAAACGACGATGCCACAATCGGACTGGCGGTGAAAATTTTTCCCTTCGAGAAAATGAGGTTACTTTGTTACTTCCGGATGGGTTCGTTACTAAAACCGTATGAGGTGCATGTTTGCTATACAGTACATTGACTTGGAAGTAGAGATTGGAACGTTTCTCCTCAGAAATACCAGGATAAAATCCTGCCCTAAGGTCAAAGGATTTTGGGCGCACCATGAAATAATGCTAAATCTTCCATAGCTCATTTCTCGCTGCGTCTGCAATAATATTGCAGGTACAAATACAAAACATTTACCATTTTGCGTCCAAGCCCTGCTGATTCAATGAATAACTATTTATTGAAAATAGTCTTGCAGTTTTCTCTAGGCACTTTTATCTGCCCTCATCCAAGAAACAAATCCATGTCTTAATAATACTGTCCTGTGGTTATATGAAATAATCCAATATCCAGTCTCAAATCAGGAAATGGACTCCATACCACAGCCCTATTTAGATCTTGGTAGGTTGCGAAAAATACAAATGACATTTTCTTTATATGCTACTCCCCCTATTCCTTCTTCCCAACTATACCCACTAGTACAGAGAAGCATAACTTCTTGCAGTCCTGTTTCTAATAAGAAGAATAAAGATTATTCTTCAGAGTACTTGTGGTCTGGAAAATTTCACGGGGCATTATTCTACGCAAATGTTTTTTGATCGATTCCTTGCTGTCCAAAACCCTACCTCACTCGGAAAAATCATATATATCTTCCTAAGTTTATCTACTCATTATTTTTCATGTGTTCGCCAACCGCTGAGTGTCTGCCGCGTTTTGATGCATATCCTAGCTCCTTGTAACATGTGTCAAGTCTCCTTCCACTCTAACAATTGACTCAAGTTATAACTACCACTATAACTTACAGAATGTGGAAAATACCCCAGGCTGGAATTACTTTACAAAGTGTAGAATGTTATCGACTCTGGAACTTTCGCATCACTACTGTAAGCCATTCAATTCACCCATCAGAGCGTAGATAAAATCCATATTTCGCAATAAGTCTTAAAGGTGAGAGAGGACTCTACAGAACTGCCTGCCTGAGGCCTTGGTTTGTCGAAAATAGGCATAGGCTGCACCCTCCTTAACAAAGATACATCCCTAAGTACTCCATCCCATATGCATTCATTGTCTCATCTAATGATTATGATTGTGGATTCACCCTATTTAGCAGTACGAATAGTGGGGATATTTCTAGAATCAGGTGTTCGTTTACATTCTGGAGATTATCTTCCTTGGCGCGATATATTTCAATGGATTCATGTAAAGAACTCTGCCCTTCAAATCGAGGTGTAAAATCTTTGGATCTCTTTCTATGTTGGTGATACGATGGGTATTGTTATGAGTTTTTTCACAAATTGCTGAGTGTTCATTGTCTTTTATTGTATTTTATGTTCTTTATATCGTGTTGCAAAATTTCTTGCACTTTGACCTACATAGATACTGTTACATCCTTTTCCTTTGTATGTTAACAAATACACACCCGAGTTCGAATGTGGGTATTTCTTCGTTAGGTTGCAGTTATGTATGAGCTTACAGAGTGTGTTGTTCGTTATGAAAGCTGTACTGAGTCCTTGCTTCTTTAAAATATTCGCTATTCTTATGTGTTTTATTTACGAACTGAACCGCACGTAATTCCCTCTTTTGGGGGGCTCGTTAATAATATCCCCTATTTTCTTTTGATGTTTTATTAATACTCGGTTAACTTGTTGGGTGTGAACATGTTTTATAGTATCATTTTATTTTTGGAGTTCTAGATTGACATCGGAATACTGCCTCATCTTCCTTGCGTTCTTTAAAAAATCTTGTTAACTAAATAACCTAGTAAATTTATTATAATACATTAAAAGTCTATACTGCAATCCATGCCTAGTCGGCATTCTCCTGCCACTTACTCTCACATGCATAAGGCTACACTAAAATACACTATTTAAAGGACATGTATCAAGTGATACTTGTATTGACCTATACTATAATACAATATTTAAAGTATTTGCATAAAGTGATAATTGTTTTGGTTTACAGTAGGCTACTTAAAGCATATGTTAGACTTGATGCATGTTTTACACTATATTGTACTACTCTACAGGACCTGTCTGCTCCATGTTTCCCTCTCTACAAGTCTTGTCTACCCACACTGCGTAAGCTGGTCTTGTGAAAAAGTAAGACCATATTGGATATTACTTCCTGCAACTTTGGATCCGGAGGAAGCTATTTACGCTTTTAGTTTAGGCTACAGAAAAATCATTTGGGGTTAAGGACACAGTGGAAGGGGTTTAAAGTAATGGATGTTCCTTACAAGACTCATTCACATTATTATCACTGCGGCATGTGTACTTCCTCCAAGCATACTTCTACAAGACAGAAATAGCTCTCATCAACACACTGACAAACGTTTCTTAAATAGTTCATGGCAGAGAGAACTCTGAACGAGAAAGGATAATTTGATGGCTGCTAAGTAATAAAGTACAGGGATAGGAGGGTGATCTACAATCTATACAGAATCCAGACAGCAGTCATTCGAGCTGAAGGACATGAGAGAGAAGCTGGTATTTAGAAAGGTGTAAGGCAAGGCTGCAACTTATCAGCCATACTTTTCAATCTTTACATTGAACAAGCAATGAAGGAAATTGGAGAAAAATATAAAGTGGGAGTGAAGATTCAAGGAGAAATAATTTCAACTCTGAGATTTGCCGATGGCATAGTCATCTTGGCCGACACGACTGAGGATTTGAGTGAGTTTTTGAATGGTATGGACTCCGTCTTGAGGAAACAATTCATGATGAAAATTAATAAATGTAAAGCAAAAATATTGGAATGCAGCCAAAATAAATCAGAAACCTCTAGGGACTTCAAATTGGCAGGGGAAAAGCTAAAGGAAGTAGGAGAATTCTGTTACTTATGAAGCAAAATAACCAGTGATGGATGAAGCAAAGAGGATATAAAAAGTAGGTTAGCTCAGGCAAGGAAAGCATTTCTACAGAAAATAAATCTGTTGACATCGAATATAGATTTAGGTATAAGGAAGTCATTTTTGAAGGCCTTTGTCTGGAGCGTGGCACTCTATGGAAGTGAGACTTGGACTATTGGACCAGCAGAAAAGAGGAGAATTGAAGCGTTTGAAATGTGGTGTTACAGGAGAATGATGAAGATCAGATGGGTAGATAAGGTTACAAACGAAGAGGTATTGAGACTAGTGGGAGAGGAGAGATGTTTCTGGCGACTGCTAATGAAGAGAAGAGATAGGTTGGTAGGACACATACTAAGACACCAAGTAATAGCAAGCTTCGTTATGGAAGGAAGGGTTGAGGACAAGAACTGTAGGGGTAGACCAAGGTTACAATATGTTAAACAGATCGCCTCGGATGTAGGGTGTGGTAGCTATGTAGAGATGAAACGATTAGCTCAGGACAGGGAGGCCTGGAGAGCTGCATCAAACCAGTGAGCAGACTGAAGACTCAAACAACTACTCAAACAAGTAGAAAGTTAATATAATATCTACTACAATTACGAGACACATACAATAAGACCTTACCAACACAACTTTGAAAAATCATAAATCGAAAGATAATATTTTATGTATGTTGAACACTTACTCATTTAATGGATTTCCAATTCCATCACCTTCGCGTTCCTGGATTTGTTCTTGCTCATCCTAGGGTTAAGATGGAATAATTTATTTCTGTGCTATCACCTTAAACGTTTTCACACATAACACACCATGTAATTGTACAGCACTGCTCAGCTGAAGTGAAGATATATACGCTTAACAACTTTCGTGCGGTCCATCACATCTTACTGCTAGAGATGAACATTATGCAGATAAGTGGTTATAATCCTCAGTTCAATTAAATGCCAGAGGAAGTCTATTTTAGAGTATGTAACATCAATATTGTTGATATATTATGCTGCTAACTACAAGAATTATGTGTCAGTAGGTGTACGAGAGCACATACTGGGCAACTAGTAAAACGTGATTGTGGCAAACATATGCTAGCTTCACATAATGTACCTTTCTAAATGACAAATAAGATGCATCCGTAGTAGCTCAGTGATTAGAGCAACATCGCACAATGGCAGTACAAATTACAACCAAGCAGGCTTGTCATCAACACAGTTGTAAAAATACAACTCTTTATATTGAAATGCTATTAGGTGATGGGGAGATGTCTTGTAAAGAGGCATAATGATACTTACCTCATTCAGATCAGCAGATGGTGTTTCTGTTTTGACGCAAGGAATGAGATCTGGAATTGAAGACTCCTCAATCTTAATGTCCGTGTGAAGGTCTGTATCATTCTGCAAATAAATGATTTGTTTAACAATTATGATCCTTTGCGTAGGTGGAATAGAATAGAAGCAAGATGGCGGATAAGTTAGAAATACGTATTGAATGTGCTCTTAAAAAGCTATAAGACACATGGAAGCCAGAGGATATACGTAAAAAGAAAGAAGTAAGTGTTATCAGGAATTATATATTAGCACGGAATTCAAACGTGGTTCATGATATCAATGAAAAGGACAAGTCTGAAAGACAGGTTATCAAATATCACACAGAAGCTTTGAGCATGGAAGACATGCAAAGAATAGACAGCAGCTCATGTGGCGCTGTCTGATGTTGATCCGGTGCAAGTAAATAGAAGCAAAAGCCTGCAAATAACAACACCGTGTGGTCAGGTAATTGAACATCAACAAAGCAATAGCATAACGGGAAATCAGCACACAACGTAATCTGATGGGGGATTGATAAATTCCAACAACGAAGCTTCGGTCACTGGTACTGCAATAGAGGAAAACATTAGCAATAAAATCTCCCATCAGCTTCACTCGATGATGCAATCATTCTCAAACAATATAAAAAGCATGATAAAAGAAGAAATAAAAATTACTTGGGAACAGATGCAGAATTCTAGCTCAACCATTTCAACGACGAGGAAAACTAAAACTAGCCTTAATATATTTTCGGGCTCTAATATCCCTGGGACGGAAGGTGCAGAAATAACGGACCTTACTGTAGGAGATGATATGATACCGTCAAATAACGATGCGACACAGTCCCATGAAGAAAAATATGTGGAAGCAGATATAACTAATAATCAGTGGACAATAGTAAACCGTAGAAGGAAACGTCCATTAAGACAGCAACCAATCATAGCAGGTACTGGATCAGGAGAAGAATACTTGCAAGCAGCAGATAAGAGAGCATGGCTCTTTGTGGGTCGAGTAAAACCTGCGACAACTTCGGAATCTATTAAAACTTTCCATGCTAAGAGGGGTATCGAGAAGAATGTGATATGCGAAGAGGTGACAACAAATGGAAGGACAAAATCTTTCAAACTAGGAATTCCTTTTGACTGTCTTCAAAGGGTACCTGACCCTGGGTTCTGGCCAGTGGTTTCTTTCGGAGGAACGAAGGGGTGTTTCTTGGGTAAGGCACAAAAGAAATGTCCAGAATTGTATAAAGACAATTAAGCAAAATAATATTTAACGATAATGCTGTGGAACATAGAAGGAGTAAAAGGTGCATTAAATATGGACCCAGGAGATTTCTTAATCGGATATGATATAGTAATTCTAACGGAAACGTTTCAAACACACGAATGACAACACCCAGATTATTATTGCACACATATTCACGCAAAACAAGAGGAAAGAGGAAGACCAATTGGAGGCATAACAATCCTTATAAAACCTAGTCTAATACCAATAATCTCTGCTGCGCAAAGGGAACATACCCTTATGATTGAAATTAATATCATTACAATAATTGCAGTCTACTTCCAGCCGAACAAAACAGCTATTGACATACTAGATGAAATAGGCCAGTTGTGCGTCCAGAGTGATCAGAACAAGCCAATAATCATAGCTGGAGATTTAAACTGTAGACTGGATATTCATAGTTACAAAACAAAGCTAGTAATGGATAAGCGATAGGAGGAATGCTTCCTTCTAAATAAATCCAATATTCCAACATACATATCCCCTAATGGCAAAATCACAATAGACATCGCTCTAATTAAGGGTCCAATTGTGGGCGTTAAAATACACCTATGGAAAGTAAATCACACCCCGTTGGGAAAACATATTCCCATGCAGATAAAATTACAAGGTGATTGGCGAATAACACACAGACCGGCAGAAGAATTATTCTTATGAAAAGTAGACATTGGGAAGATAGAAGACAAATCAGCTGAGATAGAAAATATTGAAGAGCTAAAAATAGATTCCAGACTAACGTAGGCAATGCAAAGCTTGGAGCAGCTTCTACGACAAGCCACAACGCCTAGGTATAAATGGATGGAAAACAATGGTTTGACAGGGAGTGCTACATCTTACGAAGGGAAGTACTAGAAACTCTACATCACTTGAGACAGAACCCTGCTAATCCGATAATCCTGCGAAGATATTCTGAAATGAAGAGAAATTACAAGAAAACGTTAAAAGAAAAGATGAAAGCATTTTGGGAAAGAGAGGGAAAGAGACTGGTGGACGAAGCTACAAGAGAACCATATTTGCAATATGCAACAAGAAACAAACACAAGCACATTATATTAATACTAGCATTGCCTGTCGCGGCATCGCCCGGGAATATTGTAGTTGTAAAGAGAACACTTAGCAACGTCTCTATTATGAATGCTATGACTGATTTATCGTATAATTCTAAATAATAATGATAATAATTTGTTAAAGACCGTAAACAATCACAGAATAAAGACACTAAAGCACATAAATGTCAAAATCTCCCCTACGTCACGTCGGATAGTGGGGCAAGAGTGCCTCAAATGTGGTATTAATTCTAATTTTACTTAATAGGATTTATAAGTTATATATCATTATCAAGGGCATGTTTCTGTCTTACGAAATATGAAAATACGGTTCATTTGACATTTGTTTATTAATATAATAGTTGTTAAACATTGTAAAAATTTTAACTGTAGCAAAATAATTATCACGAAAACGCAGAAAGCAACTTAAATCACACGAATCCTCAGAACTAGTGAAAGTACAATTGTCTCAATTACTACCATCACTCCATCATCATCATCATCCCGACTCATGGACTAATTGTAGATATGAATGGATATTTAAAAAATCTAATGCTTCTTTCGGGAGGCCTTGAAGGTTTTTTCTTTTTTAAGATTCCTCTTGCTGGTGATAAGTGGATCAGAACTCACCAAAAATTAATTTAGAATATCGGCATTTGTTTTCTGTCGACTACATTTTCTGGAATAATATTCCCGGCAATTTTTGAAGTCCTTATTACATGCTTCCTCTGTTATCTGTCCTATAGGAAGCAATGCGGACCACACTACTTCAGGTCCATGTATCAAATACTTATGCCGTGAAGCAGACATGTTGTACCATGGGTATTTCTGAAGGAAATAACTTGCCGTGCTATAGGCAAAAACTGTAAATGTTTCATGATTTCTTCTTGTGATGAACATTTTATTTCAGATGGTACTATCCCCGTATATTCCAGAGGCGGTCTGTTGGATATCTGAAGCAACAGCTGGATTCGTAGACCCTGACTGCTCCGGCGCAAAATACTAGTCAAGGATCTACTTCCAACTAGACCCTCGCGAATATACGTGGCGGAAATTACGATACAACTGTGAATTACATGAAAAATGCACTTAGCTCGAAGTAGAACACCTACCTTTATTCTCGGGGATCTCGTGGTCAGCCTCTGGACCAATAATGGGTTTCACAGTTGCATCTCCTTATATTTAAATAAATCATGACGACACGGCTTCTAATAAAACTAAGCGATTTAATAACAAAAGTAAACTAGGGCTAAACATTCATACAATAAAATAAAATCATACTCCTATTCTCTCATCTCTACATTCACGCCGCAGTTCTATGAACGTCATAATAAAATTTGGGGTAGCTTGTGTCCATACATCAAGCTGTACAACAATTACACACCCCTGAGTATTTACATTCTTCTGGCACGCTCCAAAGAACATCTGGGCGCTAGGCGCGCGCGACCATCGCCACGCGTCCGATGACATAACATAACCCGTTACATTTCCAGTCCTAGCTGGTTTTTTTTTAGTGCAAGCCTGCCGCCTGCAACAACTCTCTCCATTTGGGCGACCAAGCTGTGGCCTTGGCTAGAAACGAGTTTTAATCAACCCCTCGCTATTCCATCCTGGCCCACAAATGCACTCTCCATAACAATAAAAGCTGTGTTAAAATTAGACAGATTCACGTCAGACAAATACGTGAACTGTACGCAAATCCTACACGCTATTAACATAAAACTTCTATACACACATCCATTCTTTCTCTCGCATTGTGACGTCCCAATGGAGTTCATTTCATTCACGCTGAACAAGAAATAAACCACATCCAGTCACATACTCATTCATACTCTAACCTCTACGTTAAACAAACTATAAAACTCCTACAACTAACATGTTATACACTCGATTGGCAAATAATAAAAGTTAACACTAAAATAATTTATAATGACGCTTATAGCATCAGCTATAGTCCATTCAAAAAAGTAGCGTCTATACACTTGAGACTGTGCTCTGATCTAACAGTCCTGTCAAATACAATGAACTGAGATCCATAAAATCTTCCACATCTCCAGAAATAACCACCAACCGTCTCTCCTCTCTGATCTGGTGTCAAAATAGTTTAAATACATTCGACCACTCAAGGTGAAACATATGTCGTTACGTATTTGGGTTTAATAATCTCGATAAGAGTATAGCTTAACGGAAGTCAATATCTATTTCCCGTTTAAATTTCAACCGTGACCCTACATGTCCTCTCTAGTCCAAAGTCGTGTATACAAAATAAGGAGTACCCTCTACTCGCACCTTAATGCCTTGCCAAACCTAGTCATGCCCACGCAATGACTGTACTATAAAATGCGGAAAACACCCTCGCAATACCCTCGTATGCCAACTAAATACGGAAATCTATACACATAAAACCACTATCACAGGGTTATCACCTTCACTTCTTTCGAACTGGCATTCCTTGAAAAGGGCATAATTCCTCAGCGTTGTCACAACATTCGCTGGTCCAATGAACAATAACAACAATTGTTAAATCATTAATTTATACATCTTAACGACCTTTGGAATTTACGATACTAACCTCCTCACTTATTCCTCTCGAAACGATACTCTGATTTAAACTGTCGTGCATACATTTAATAAAAATACTACATCTCATCTTCATACTCCTGGGTTCGACTTTATTCGAAGAAGGAATATTATGTCTACAACGTGACATGATATTACTCCTCGTAAATATTTAATCACAACATTATATCTGTGTCCAACAAAAATCGATCACGACGAGGATATCAAACGATAACCACCCTAACGTCGGATGATAATAAATCTTCCAAGAAGATTCTAGCTTCAAATAAATTTAAATGACCGAAAGTTCATAGCTTTCTTCAATAAAACATACAATTAGTCATATTCGTATTCTCTCCATTCAGAACGAATGTCTATGAGTTCTGACGATAATAATCGTTTCCACGTTAAATGTTTCTTTTCCATAAGATGTCATGATATTTCACAATATATCCCTACCAAGATCTTCTTCTCTTCACGTTTCTTCTCGACGGATAAAATGCCCAAATTAAACTAATAAAAATTAATTTAATGGGTAACATAGACGAAAATGTCTATCACCTGAATTCAGAATGAATTCATGAACGTCGAAAATAAATTGCAGTTCCTTAAAGGAAATGACAACAGCTTGTTCCTCGAACAAGTAACAAAATCTCAGTTCAGAGACTGGATTCCTAACAAACGAAGCTGAAAGCGTCGCAAAACGATCACTATAATAAATTTCGAAGAATAAAAAGGCTATACATGGAGTACATAAATATTGTGTCGAAATATGGATAAAGGATTTGTTCAGAAAATGTCACTACAAGCTCTAACTACAAGGTTAGTGGTCTCGAAGTCTAGAAGATCAAGATAGAGTATAACAAAATACTCGGATGTTAGATCTCCCAAAGATCTGGGCTGGATCCTAGCTCGTCTCCAAGAACTCGTTACCTCAGAAAAGGAACGAATTCCCCTACTGGAAAACAGCAAGCTCCGACCGGGATCGAACTGCGAGCCTCCAATCATCATCTTCCTTGTGACCTGGATAACCGTGGACCTCTTGATAATCTTGATGTTTCTTCTTTCTCCGTCACAGAACAGTCACATCATAATAGCGAGTAGCGTCGAAAGTTCGGCTTTCTACATCGAAAGGCATTCGAAAAGAAAGTCATAGATCTCACTCGTATAACGAACATTCATGTAGATGGAATATGAACATCGTTCTGTAGTAGCTGATGTTAATGTTGAGCTCATGTTTGACGAGAATGCACTAGAATAGAGTTGTACACCAAGTCTCATGATCGCTCACTAAGTAGACATTCACGAACAGACTCCTCTAACGAAGCTCCATCGCTGACTATATTGCTATCTGCTTATACTCCTGGCGCACATAATACTTTAGTCCATAATAATCTTCATAATAGTAGACTGAATATTGTTCTTCACTATGGAATACATCTCCATCCTATGTGTTGTAATACAGTTCAACACAAGCAATGCTATCATACACCCGTACTCATTTGTGGCTGCTGCATGCGCTGTAGTCGCTCGGACAAAAGTGTCTTGTCGCGCTGGAAAGAAACACTCTTCTCGCGCTTCACAAAACTGCTTATAATTGCTGAGATACTTTCCTCAAACTTCTGAAAGTTCGTAATATACAATATCTGATAGCAAGCTACAATCTGTAGTTGAAATAATGTCTCTGAAGCCGATCAGACTGAAGTGATTGCGGCATATAAGTCCGTCGCAACTTCACTTAGTTTCAAGGCGCGGTAATCTCCTAACTCGACCCTCGCTTATGCCTTGTCTCCACGAGTCACCTTCTACACACCCGGTGAAACACTCGGAACTCCTCTCTCTTCCAATAGCACACGACTGACCTCTCGGACATTCAGATACAAAAGAGCCCCGATGCTTGGCGTTTCCCCTCCAAGTCTACCGATTCTCGCCGCCTTTTTTGAGTTCCCTCTCAAATTCGCGCGGGCTCTAGCAAATCGCTTATTCCTTGCAATAGCGACCTGCTATTGACTTATAAAACATTTCCAATATTTTATTATCATATTCTTCTCATTCCATTATATAAATTCACTTTCTAGGGGCTTAAATGAATTAAATATCCATAAAAATTTAGTTGCTGGAACTCCCGTCTTCTCTAAAACTTCTTCCTATTGGCTGTAAGCTCATATCCAATGGGATAATTTATAACAATATTCAAACAAATCCAGGGAATATTCGCTGTTGCTAGGTCGATTCTAAGCTTCTGGAAACTTCCATTGCGCAATACAATCACGTGACGGAATTTCCCTCCTGCTCAACGTCGCCTCACGACTGGTTTCTGTCAAGTTCCAGCCATCGTATTCCTTGGTTAAATTTTATCATGGGCTTCGAAAAAAAAATGTATTATTCCCATTTTCATTCCTTGTAATTCATTTTACGGGGGCAGTACCTGAAATAAACCCAAACAAGATTTTGTTTGACGCTCTCCGATATTCTCTGTTCATGATTTTATCGTCATTTACGAAAAAAAAGGGGCAAAAAGTAGCAGCAAAACTAAACTGATCTACAATATAGAGGCTACAAGCAATATAAAAAAATCAACAATGCATGCTCCGACTGCCACGGAACATAACTATTCACTTTCTGATATCTCAAGATGGTAAATATAAGCAGATGTTGCAAGAACGATTTTTCTGACACACAAATATTACTATATAACTAATACAAATATCATTACGTACCTGAACACGAAGGTTCCATGGCGAATGAATGAAAAAATTCGGAAAATACGACTAATCTGCTCTGCAATATCTCACCTACTGTGGGCTCCCCATGCGAGACGTGGTGTGGTCAAGACCACAACGTGATTCAACATGGTCGAGCAAGTCTTCTAGTGTTCTGTTATTCCAAAATTATCATTATACGACCAATTTCAGTTTTTGAATTAATGCCGCATCTGCGGCACTCTTGCCCCACTGTGCGTCGCATCGCATGTATAAAATTCGACCCAAATCACAACACGGTTTCAGACCACAAACGAAAAAAGGAAATAAATTAGATACAGTAGATCAAACACACTGACTAAACACAAAATCCATTTACCTAAATTCCTATGAAAAACAGTACACATCAAAAAATTACACAAATTAGACACGTGTCTGCTTATTTTCTATCATTAGTTAATATGCCGAGTATCACATCTCCAAATGCAACCACTCGTGGGATATTGTTATTGAATGAAATGCAGGTTTAACCCCCTTAACCCCCCTTTAGAACTTGAATATCCAAAAATCCTTCCTTGGTAGACGTTTTCGACATACAACAAACATATCCCCAAAATGTCATGTTTCTAACTTTAATAGTTTTGGCTGGTCGATGATGAGTATCAAAAATTGCTTCCTTAGTAGACATTTTTATTCCAGAATTTTACCCCGCCCCATGGGTCCCTTAAATTGGATTTATGAAAAAACGGTCGTACACCTATTTACTTATTTTTAACCCACATTTCGCATGTTGTAAAAATGAAGAAAAAGTAGACATGAGATCGATCCCGGAATATGTGTGTCTGTCTGACCTTCTGTCTGCCTGTGTGTGTGTCCCCCCTATCAACTCCTAAACGGCCGAAGCAATTGAATCCAAATTTGGTATGCGTAAATATCTATATCTGAATATCTCAATGCCGTATTTGAAAATGATGTCAGTGCTACCAACTGCTGAAAAATCGAAATTGATATTTCAGCTCCATGTTGTATATTTTGGAAGGTATGCATGGGAGCTATACCAAAAATTGACACCCATTTACATAATAATATTTCAGTTTAATTTCCAGAAGGCCATACATGACAGTGTTGCCAAAATGATTCTATGCCTGCTGATAAGTCGAATTTTTAAATGCATATAACTTCTACACTATCAATTGGATTTCAACCAAATTTCGTAGATAGAGAGATAGACAGATATGAATGAGCGTAATCTTAAGAGCCACCAGGGCCGCCAATTGTTAATAAATGCACTCTCTATTGTTTTAATCCAAATACCAATATATCGGAAAGTATGCAAGCCGACAGCTTTAAACTATGCACACGTATGGTACCTGACATTCTAGATTAATTTGGAGTAACTAATGGACCTCAGCACTACCAACATGATCCAAAGCCTGCTGATAGGACCAATTATAAATACATGTTAACTTCTATACTATCAATTGGATTTCAACCAAATTTCCTATGTGCTGTGTGTACTATAACATATATCACTATGCGTATTCTTAGGAGCAACGAGGGCTGCCAACTGTTAATAAATGATATCTACATTTTTTACCCTAATATCAGTATATCAGAAAGTATTCAAGCCAACAGCTCTAAACTTTGCACACGTATAGCACCTTACATTCTAGAATAATTTGGAGTAACTAATACACGTCAGTGCTTCCAACAAGATTCTAAGCCTGCTGATTGTCCCAATTTTAAAATAGGCTACATGTAACTTCTATACAAATAAATGCATTTCATCCAAAATTGGCACAACAATAGATCATAATAGTTCAGATTATTTCTGACCAACGCATGCATGACATTGTTGTCAACATGATTCTACGCACGCTGATAGGTCCAATGTCTAACTATATGCAACGTCCATGCTATCCATTGGACTTCAATCAAATTTTGTATCCTGTACCTTAAGAGATGGAACTAAGAATATATTCTGTCACCAGGGCTGCCAAATCTAGTGCTCTATTAGGCTACATTATGCCAGTTATATTTCGAATTAGAAATGTCGATATTACCAACTCAAATTCGTCATTATTCTAATTAGGTCCATCCCTCCCTATATTATTCTGCTAAGATCCCATTCCAGTTTTGTACCGAAAATAAGGTCCCTTTAACACCAACCTACACATATGGGGTACCTACAGGTTCAGCATAACCCAATGCGTAAGCGAAACGCACTCACTTACTCTTTAAATGCCTCACAATTAAATAAATACCTTAAAACATGTATATTTACAATGAAATAATGAAAGAATGCAACACGGTAACCATGCTAACAGATTCTCACAGGTCCATATATTTCTGTAAGACGCAATGCAATTCCAATTATTACATTACTGTGAAAGTTTCTAGACGGTCATGAGGTTATCAGTGAACCAAATTAAGCTGTAAAATTCATCAATACATACCGTATAATGCGCTTAAGAGGGTCAAAGGGCACTCTAGATTTTTTCACACAATTTTCACGTGTGAGTGTGGTAAGAAAAGTCTTTTTCACCCGACTATAAAGGGTCTCCGAAAACCACATTTAAAGGCCCTTAAATTAAGTGACCGTGATATTCCCAGAAAACTAACTTCGCTCTGATATACCTATGAAGGAATGACAAACCCCTAACCCCTGCTCCAGTAGCTGAATTTATAAAGTCTGATTATTCATACGAAGGATAAATCAGTTATAGCATTCATGACTGAGATTTTTCTAAGTATAGTCTTCACCACTAGAATATTCGCGGGCTAAGCCGCGATGGATAATGCTAGTATAGATTAATCATTGGAATGAATCTTACATTTCGAGAAAAGAAGGCTCTTTAGATAGTCACGGAACTTCATGTTTAAGCTGATTTTTCCTCTGAGTTTGATGAGTGAGTCAGTTAGGACACATTCTTTCCTCTTTTTTTTTTTTACAGAATTACACCCCTCCCCATGGTCCCCTTAAATTGGATTTATGCAAAAACGTTCAAATATCTAATTACTCTTTTTTAGCTGTTTTTTCCCTGTGTCAGATGGTAAGTCAGTTAGGTCCCATTCTTTCCTTTTCCCACAATTACAACCCCCCCCCCCCTCATGGGCTCCTTAAATTGTATTTATGAAAGAACGGTGGAACACTTTTAACTTATTTTTTAAGCTGATTTTTTTCCGCTGAGTTTCAAACTTCTCGCCTATGTCCTTAAAGAGATACATGCTCCGTTATGAATTCTTTAACCCCCACTTTTCACCCCCTTTCACCTCATAATATACACCACATCGATAAACCCTTAGACACGTGTCTGCTTATTCCTTAAAACATTAGTTAATATGCCGAGTATCACATCCCCAAATGAAACCACTCGTGATATATTGTTATTCAATGAAGTGCAGGTTTAACCCCTTAACACCCCTTTAGAACCTGAATATCCAAAAATCCTTCTTTAGTATACTCTATCCTTCCAGAATTTCACCCCACCCATGGGCTCCTTAAATTGCATTTATGACAAACGGTCGAACACCTATTTACTTATTTTTATGCTAATTGTTTTCCTCTGAGTTTCAAACACCTTGCCTAAATCGTTTAAGAGATACACACTCTGTTAGGAACCTTTCAATCCCCACTTTTCATCCCTTTCACCTCATAATATACACCACATCGAAAAATCCTTTGACACGTGTCTGCTTGTTTTAATGATTAGTTTATATGCCAAGTATCACTTCTCATAATGAAACCACTCGTGAGATATTGTTATTCAAGGAAACTCACGTTTACCCCCTTTAAAACCCCTCTAGAACCTGAATATCCAAAAATTCTTCCTTAGTGGACGTTTTCGACATACAACGAACATATCTCCAAAATGTAATTTGTCTAACTTCAATACTTTTGGCTGGGCGATGATGAGTGAGTGAGACAGTCAGGACATATTCTCTCATTTTTTTTCCAGAATTTCACCCCTTCCCAAGGGCCCCTTAAATTGGATTTATGAAAGAAGAGTCGAACACCTATCTACATACTTTTTAAGCTTATTTCTTTCCGCTGAGTTGCAAACTTCTCGACTATGTCCTTTAAGAGATACACGCTCCGTTAAGAATTCTTCAAACCCCACTTTTCACCCCTTTCACCTCATAATATACACCACATCGAAAAACCCTTCGACACGTGTCTGCTTATTCTTTCAAACATTAGTTAATATGCCGAGTATCACATCCCCAAATGAAACCACTCGTGATATAATGTTATTCAAGGAAACGAACGTTTACCCACTTAACATCCCTTTAGAACCTGAATATCCAAAAAGCCTTCCTTAGTGTACGTTATCGACATACAGCGAACATATCCCCAAAATGTCATGTGCCTAACTTCAATAGTTTCGGCTGGACGATGATGAGTGAGTGAGATAGTCAGGACATATTCTTTTTTTTTTTTTTTTTTTTCAGAATTTCAACCCTCCCCATTGGCCCCTTAAATTGGATTTATAAAAGAACGGCCAAACACCTATTTACTTATTTTAAGCCGTTTTTTCCTGAGTTTGATGAGTTAGTGAGTGCGTCAGTCAGTTAGGACACTTTCTTTTCTATTTTTTTTCAGAATTTCACCCCTCCCCATGGACCCCTTAAATTGGATGTATGAAAAAACGGTCGAACACTTATTCACTTATTTTTAAGCAGATTTCTTCCCGCTGCATATCAAAATTCTTGCCTATGTCGTTTAAGAGATACACGCTCCGTTAAGAATCCTTCAACCCCTACTTTACACCCCTTTCGCTTCGTAATATACACCTCATCGAAAAACCTTAACACCGTGTCTGCTTATCCTTAATGAACAATTTATATGCCGAGTATTACATCCCCAAATGAAATATTGTTATTCAATTAAATGCAGGTTTAACCCCCTTAACACACCTTTAGAACCTGAATATTCAAAAACCCTTCCTTAGTGGACAATTTCGACATACAACGAACATATCCCCAAAACGTTTCTAACTTCAATAGTTTTGGCTGGGCGATGATAGTGAGTGAGACAGTCAGGACATTTTCTTGATTTTTTTTTCAGAATTTCACCCCTCCCCATGGGCCCCTTAAATTGAATTTATGGAAAAACGGTCGCACACATTTTCACTTATTTTTAAGCTGATTTTATCCCGCTGACTTTCAAAATTTTCTCTTATGTCGTTTCAGAGATACACGCTCCGTTAAGAATCCTTCAACCCCCACTTTTCAGCCCTTTCACCTCATAGTATACGCCACATCGAAAAACCCTTATACAAGTGTCTGCTTATTGTTAATGATTAGTTTATATGCCGAGTACTCCATCCTCAAATGAAACCACTCGTGAGATATTGTTATTCAATGAAATGCGGGTTTAACCCCCTTAACACTCCTTTAAAACTAGAATATGCAAAAATCCTCCCTTAGTGGGCGCTTGCGACTTACAGCGAACATATCCCAAAAATTTCACGTTTCTAACTTTAATAGCTTTGGCTGGGCGATGATGAGGCAGTGAGTGAGTCAGTCAGTCAGGACACTTTGTTTTATATAAGATACAAGCTGTTACCCGCGGCTTCGCCCGCAATAACTTTTGGAATCCCGTTATAACATTAGTTATATAGATTTTTCCTGTAGTGGAAGATAATCACGGCAACATGGAGCGTTGAAATTGAAAATTGGGTGCAATATACGACGGGGAGCTTTGATTTAAGGCAGGTCCCCTAGCCTACTGCCATGTCTATCGAGAGTGTTTTTAACGCCTAAGCACATCTCGGTAAACTACATTTCTGGTCTTTCTCTCAGGCTGCAGAATGATTAAGCCACCAGAAGAACTGACTCTGGAGAATGCAACGTACAGTTGACCATGTGCGAAACAGTCACTTCTCAGATTCACACCAGCTACTTTTAAACTCTGCCCCTGAGCCTTGTTAATTGTCATGGCGTAGCAGACTTTCAAAGGAAATTGCAGACGTTTGAATTGAAAATGGTAGTCTGATGGGATTAGAGGAATGCGGGGTATGAAGACAGTTTAGCCTTGGCCAACACCTGTAAATATGGTGGATTTAATCACAAATTTATGCAGAGCTTTAACCAGCAGCCAGGTTCCATTGCAGAGTTTAGGAGGGTTTAGATTGCGCAATAACAAGACAGGAGCACCAACCTTGAGGATCAGGACATGAGGCGGTATTCCGGGTGGGTTAAGAGTGTTTAATAACTCCACAGGATAATGAACTGCATCTTCAACCTCTACAACTGAGTCTACTGATTCGTATACCATTTTTGTTGTTGATAATTTCTTAAGGATGGCAATATTTATACTATCAGCAGAGTCATTTGTTGGGGGTAAGAATAGCTCTTTCTTCCATCCACGAATTATGAAGGTAGGAATTTACAAACACTTGGGGATAGATCTTTTCGATCAAATTCTCTAAACTGTCAACAACTTCGCACAGTTGAGCTGGAATAGTTATTTTTCCATCATTTTCCTCCAACTTTCCATCGCCAATGCTTAGAAGGAGACGGGAAAACTCCTCAGCCATAAAATCACCATGGAGGTGTACGCGCATGTTGACAGTCAAGGGAATTGATCTGACTTTGGGAAATATGTAAGACGATTTTAGACAGGCATGTACTTCGTCAACCCGAGTACCACGGGGTATAATAGGGAGGGTCTGTCTAAAGTCACCGGCAAGAAGTACTGTGACTCCACCCCTAAGTTGGTTGTTACCCCTAATGTCCCTAAGTGTTCTGTCCAATATCTCGACTCCTCATTTGTGCGCCATCGTGCATTCATCCCAAACAAGGAGTTTTGTCTCTCTCAGCACGCGAGCTGTGCCACTTTGCTTAGAGATGTTTCAAAGGGCAGATGCAGAGTGACTGAGGTTAAGAGGGAGCTTGAAAGCAGAATGAGCTGTTCTTCCACCATCCAGTAGGGTTGCTGAATACCCCAGGAGGCGACTGCGATGGCAATGTTCTGTCGACTTCTAACTGTACTGAGCAGGAGATTAATCAGGAAGGTTTTGTCTGTTCCACCTGGTGCACCTAGAAAAAAAGAGCTGACCACATTCTGAAACAACACTTCGAACTATTTCGTCATAGGCCAATCTCAGCTGGTTGTTCAATTTTGGAACATTATCAGCAACCACTTTGGACAACTTAATCGTGCCGTTAGATAGTTCACTGACATATTCTCGGTGAACAACGACGGAGTCTTGTTTTCTAGAAGGCGACGGAAGTCCAAAGCGTTCTAGTTGTTGACCAGATATTTTTAGTACTAAATCCTCAAGAAGCACTAGACACCTGTTGTAGATAACGCCCATGATCAGGTTGACATCAGCACACTGCCTCTGAACATCTCTCACCACATCTACCGCGAGGCTGTCTTTATGTTTTTCCCGAGCATGATGGGATCACTCACTTGACAAAACACCAGTAAGATGGCAAACAGCTCGCGTATCTTGTGGGGAGAGTCGGTGGAGGACGCTACTTCTAGTGTGCGGTTACAGTGCGCATCATCCTGTAGCAAGCCAAGTGCTTTACATGCCGCTTGAAATGTTGGTTGAACCACCCCTGCCACGGTTTTGAGGTCTTTAAAAGACTGAGGGCCAGGGATTTTATGTAAAAGGAGGCGGAGAGCACTCGGCATTACCTGGGTGAACGGTGTAAACTCTGCGAAGGGTCTGATCTTTTTTCAAACCAGGATAACCTGGGACTGGCTTTCCTTGTTTCCTTCTACAAAACTTATTACCTTTCCAACCGAAATAGGATGGAACTTCACAATATAAACGTGTTGAAGCAAATTTATCGGATCGGCATAGTACGAAGAAAGCAAGAAGAGTTGTGTTTGGAGGGCTGTTAAACTGATCATTAACGTCGTCTTCATTAAAGTCAACCCGCTGGCCGTTCTCGAGGTGGACGGCAAGTTGCATGACCGAAGGATAGCGTTTATGTATGAGGAAGCAGAATATGCGCCAAGCCACCATTGAGCTGCTGATGTAGCGTCCTGATTCATATCTCGCAACTTCGTCAAACTCTCCGATGCTTAAAGTAACTTGGTCGGAACCTTTGTTACGTAACATACTTGCAAATGTATTTTCTTGACTTTACAGAGTTGAAGTACTCAACATTGATATGAGCTGAGGAGGTGCGAGATAGGACGGGGTTATAGGGTACCACCCAACTATTGTAAATTTCCACTCCCTTTTTAATAATAGAAACCTCACCCTCCGAAGTGGGCAGCCTGCGATATTTGGGATACCAATCTTCACCAGTTTGGGTTTCCTTGATGAGTGGTCTGGGGTACTTCTTGGTGCATACTCCTTCCACCATGCAAGACGAACTCCTGTTGAGAACTCCCCATGGACCGTGGATCATGGTTGCCTTGACAATTTCATGGAGGGCAGGGTCAAGATTTGGGTCAGGAATCTCAGCACTGATCACCTTGTCGATGTCTTCAGGCCTTAGCTTTTCTTCCAGCCACAGAAGTATGTGAACGTGAGGTAATCCTCGCTTTTGCCATTCAATGGAATACATGTGACACCTTGAAGGTCCAAAGATACAACCCTTCGTAAGATGTCTTATCATGTGCTTAACTTTCAAATGGAATACCCGCGCTACCAAATCATGCCTCTCTTGAGGTTGTTGACTTGTTTCAGGTGCTCGACTAGTTCGGACATTTTGGATTGCAGGTGAATGCTATAAAAAGATCAGGACGTCCGAAATGGCGCACGTAAGTCATAGCATCCTGAGTGCGTTCATGCATATAGCGCGGTCCTCCAGTGAATGTCGACGGCAACACGACCATTTTACCAATATCTGACAAACCCCAAAATTTCATGTTTCTAACTTCAATAATTTTGACTGGGCGATTATGAGTGAGTGAATAGGTCAGGATATTTTCGTTAATTTATTTTTCAGAATTTCACCCCTCTCAGGAACCCCATAAATTGGATTTATGAAAAGAAAACCGATCGAACACCTATTTACTTATTTTTGAGCTGTTCTTCCCCCCTGAGATTGATGAGTGAGTTAGGACACTTTCTTTCCCGTTTTTTCCCGCAGAATTTCACCCCTCTCCAAGTGCCCCTTAAATTGGATTTATGAAAAAACGGTCGAACACCTACTTACTTATATTTTAAGCTGATTTTTTCCCGCTGAATTTCAAACTTCTCGTCTATGTCGTTTAAGAGATACACGCTCCGTTAAGAATCCCTCAATGCCCAATTTTCACCCCTTTCACTTCATAATATACACCACATCGATAAACCCTTAGACATATGTCTGATTATTTTTAATGATTAGTTTATATTGTAGGGTACCTGGGAGGGTAGCCTCTACAATGTGTGTTAAAAGGGGGATGAAAGGAGAGTAGCTGAATGCTGTTCGGGGCTCTAGTGTAGAAAGTGTGGGTTTGAGCGGTTCGGGCGTGAACGCAGCTCGACGGGAGAACTCCCAACTGTACAGTCTGCTTGGGTAGTTCAAAGGGATGGTGACAAGGGGTAGTTTACTAAATGAGTGTCGGAGCAGCTATGCGGCCGCTCGGTTTCCTGCTGATGTTGACTGACTGGCCGTGCTCCTAATGAGTAGCTCGCACGCAAGCAATGTAACGTGACGCAAGTGGCTGACTACAGTAACCAATAAGCAATTAACTATTATTTAGGATCCTACCGGGAAGTGATTTAAGGGGTAGGATCTTATCAACTAATTAAATAAATAAATCAAGTGACCAGATAGCTTTTAGATTTTAAGGTGTAATTCGTACTCCCAATGTGGAGCACGATAGAATTATGCAGAGCAGATATTAGTAATTCAGATGCTTGTGATCTTTACAATAATTAAGAGGATGAGGTTGTAAGTGTTAGTGTGATAGTGTGTTAGCTCGCTTGACACTCACCAATCTCGACGTGACGGCATTGGGCAGCGTCCCGGCACTTGGTTACACTGTGGAAGACTGACCTCCAGTCACCTCTCCTCTGATGTTTTATAGAATCCGCCTGCCGAGTTTGCATAGTTGCGGATTCTATAGGAAGTGAGGTGCTAGCCTGGGTTACCGGAGGTCGTTGCTATACACTGGGCCTGGCCTTGGTAGAAGCTTATGTGAAGTATGCCGCAGGCATCCGTGTATGGTTAAGTGTGTGTTTTATAGATATAGGGGAGGGATGGGGATGCATCCCTCGGATGCAACAATATACCGAATATCACATCCCTAAAGAAACAACTCGTGAGATATCGTTATTCAATGAAATGCACGTTTACCCCCTTAACACCTCTTTAAAACCCGAAAAAACATATATCCTTCCTTAGTTGACGTTTTCGACATACAGCGAACACATTCCCAAAATTTCATGTTTCCAAATTTAATAGTTTTCGCTGGGCGTGATTGAGTCAGTCAGGACATTTTCTTTCATTTATTTTTCAGAATTTCACCCCTCTCATGAACCCCTTAAATTGCATTTATGGAAAAAATAACGGCCGAACACCTATTTACTTATTTTTGAGCTGTTCTTCCCCCCTGAGTTTGATGAGTGAGTAAGGACACTTTCTTTCCTGTTTTCCCCCCAGAATTTCACCCCTCTCCAAGGGCCCCTTAAATTGTATTTATGAAAAAACTGTCGAACACCTATTTACTTAAATTTTAAGCTGTTTTTTCCCGCTGAATTTCAAACATCTCGCCTATGTCGTTTAAGAGATACACGCTCCGTTAAGAATCCTTCAACCCCCAATTTTCACCCATTTCACCTCATAATATACACCAAATCGATAAACACTTAAGACATATGTTTGATTATTTTTAATGATTAGTTTATATACCGAATATCACATCCCCAAAGAAACAATTCATGAGATATCGTTATTCAATGAAATGCACGTTTACCCCCTTAACACCTCTTTAAAACCCGAATAAACAAAAATCCTTCCTTAGTTGACGTTTTCGACATACAGCGAACATATTCCTAAAATTTCATGTTTCCAACTTTAATAGTTTTCGCTGGGCGTGATGAGTGAGTGAGTCAGTCAGAACATTTTCTTTCATTTATTTTTCTGAATTTCACCCCTCTAATGAACCCCTTAAATTGGATTTATGAAAGAAAAACGGTCGAACACCTATTTACTTATTTTTTAGCATTTCTTCCCCCCTGAGTTTGATGAGTGAGTGAGTTAGTCAGTCAAAACACTTTCTCTCCTTTTTTTCCCAGAATTTCAACCCACCCAGTTGGCCCCTTAAATTGAATTTATGAAAAAAAAAACGGTCGATTGGATTTATATAAAAAACGGTCGAACGCCTATTTAATTATTTTTAAGCAGATTTTTTCCGCTGAGTTTCAAACTCCTCGCCTATGTCGTTAAAGACATACACACTCCGTTAGGAATCCTTCAACCCCCACCTTTCACCCCTTTCGCCTCATAATATACACCACATCGAAAACCCCTCAGATACATGTCTTCTTAATTTTTAATGATGAGTTTATATGCCGTGAATCACATCCCCCAATGAAACCAATCGGGGATATAGTTATTCAATGAAATGCATGTCTCACCCCCTTAAGTTCCCTTTAAACCTGAATATCCGAAAATCCTCCCTTAGTGGACGGTTTTGACATACAATGAACATATCCCCAAACTGTCATGTTTCTAACTTCAATAATTTTGGCTGGGCGATGATGAGTGAGTGAGTGAGTCAGGACATTTTCTTTCAATTTTCATTTATTAGAATTTCACCCCTTCCCATGAACCCCTTAAATTTGATTGATGAAAAACACTGTCGAACAGCTTTATACTTATTTTTAAGCAGTTTTTTCCCGCTGAGTCAGTCAGTCAATCAGTTAGGACACTTTCTTTCCTGTTTTTTCCCCCAGAATTTCACCCCTCCCCATGGGCTCCTTAAATTTGATTTATGAAAAAACGGTCAAAAACCTATTTACTTATTTTTATACTGATTATTTTCCGCTGAGTTTCAAACTCCTCGCCTATGTCGTTTAAGAGATACACGCTCCGTTAGGAATCCTTCAACCCCCAATTTTCACCCCTTTCACCTCATAATATACACCACATAGAAAAACCCTCAGACACATGTCTTCTTATTTTTATTGATGAGTTTATATGCCGAGTATCACATCCCCCAATGAAACAAATCAGGAGATAATGCTATTCCCTTAACACCCGTTTAGAACCTGAATATCCAGAAATCCTTCCTTAGTGGGCGTTAGCGACCTTTGAGGAAGCTGCATACCTAATGTCATTCCATTTTGGCTGAGCGATGATCAGAGAGTGAGTGAGTCTGGACATTTTCTTTCAATTTTCTTTTTTCAGAATTTCACCCCTCCCCATGAACCCCTTAAATTTGATTCATGAAAAAAAAACTGTCGAACAGCTATTTACTAATATTTAAACTGTTTTTTCCCCCTGAGTTTTATGAGTGAGTCAGTCAGTCAATCAGTTAGGACACTTTCTTTCCCGTTTTTTTTCCTCCCCAGAATTTCACCCCTCCCCATGGAACCCTTAAATTGAATTTCTGGAAAAACGGTCAAACACCTATTTACTTATTTTTATGCTGATTTTTTTCCGCTGAGTTTCAAACTCCTCGCCTACGTTGTTTAAGAGATACACGCTCCGTTAGGAATCCTTCAACCCCCACTTTTCACCCCTTTTACCTCATAATATACACCACATCTAAAAACCCTCAGACACATGTCTTCTTATTTTTAATGATGAGTTAATATGCCGAGTATCACATCCCCCAATGAAACCAATCGGGAGATATTGCCATTCACTGAAATGCAGGTTTACCCCCTTAACACCTCTTTAGAACCTGAATATCCAAAAATCCTTTCTTAGTGGGCGTTTGCGGCCCTTGAGGAAGCTGAACACCAAATTTCATTCCAATCCGTTCGGTGGTTTCTGAGATTTCGTGATGAATGAATGAGTGAGTGAGTGGTATTTGAGAAATATATAGTAGATGAGAGAGTGGGAGAGACATATTGTCAGCATACTAATCAAAAAACATCAGATGGATATACCAGAAAACACTCAGCAACCGGCCTAACAAACCCAGGCGGAGTGGACACCATTAACCACAACCGAAGTTTACAATGTCATGAACAGCACAAAAAATAAAAATCTACAGGACCTGATAGATTATATAGTGAGTATATAAAAGACACTGCTAACATACTTTCACCAGATTGCACAAAGCTCTACAATAAATGCATTGAAAAGGCCTCCATACCTGCGCAGTGGAGACAGTTCATCATAAAGGTATTATATAAGGGCAAAGAAGACCCCAGTGATCCAAATAAATACAGAGGTATTGCTTTGGAAAATATCCCCTTCAAAATATTCACGAGAGCAATAACAGTAAGAAAAAAGGGACTGTAGAAGACCATCTTCCGGAAATTCAACAAGGATTCAGGAAGGGAAAATCGACTTTCACTGCTATTGAATTTCTATTACAAAATGCTTGGAAAGCTGTTGAAGGGAAAGCACAACTGTATACTGTGTATATTGACTTTCCCAAAGAATTTGACCTCATAAAAAGAAGCTTAATAATGAAGAATTTGAAAGAATTCTTAAACGAAAATAGCATATAGACACAAGTCTCAAGATCAATATTGCAATGGAATAAAATTCGAGTCTCAGACAGTCTCGCAATATCAGAGCCAATACTTCAAACAAACGGAGTTCTACAGGGCGACCCGCTAAGTCCTTTGCTTTTCATTCCTGCTGCGGAGGAAGTATTAACAATAATCCAAAGAGAAGGCATAATCTCTTGCGCCTATGCCGATGACATAGTAATAGCATCAAAAGACGAGAAAATATTACAAAAAAAAAAAAATAAGTGATGTAGGAGAATGGTGCTACATGCATGAGTTTGAAATATGTTCCTAAAACAGAAATGATGGTATTCCGAAAAGTTCCTGCAACAGCAAAAATCTACATGCAAGGACAGCAACTAAAGATCACTCCATATTTCAAGTATCTTGGAGTCGCATTTCAAACAACCGCTAAATGATTCACAAAACATGTATTAGAAAAAGCTACACATGCAATAATGGCTAAGCATGGAATAAGTTATATAAGATCCCTCATATTAAAGACAGCAAAGTTTCTATTTAAAGCAAAAATACTGCCTAAATTCACGTATGACTTAGAAATTATCTGGTCGTATTTCTCAATGAAAAACCTCTCCTCATTAGAAAGGGTAAAAGCAGTATACATTAAGAAAGCAAATTGGAAGTTCAAAGACAACAAGATCCAGAATAGTTTATCTCCTGGCAAGAGAATCGTTTATCAGAGAAGATCTTAGGACACAATTTCATCTACCCAACACAATTGCATCAGAGAACCTATTGGCAACACTCATCCAAAAGCGAGAAGACGTATATCCGGAGTTTTCTGCATCTGGCGCCATGATTGATCGATCATGGACGACAGCAAACTTTGAAATGCGTCACGTCTATACAAGAATGGCAGTAAATGGCTTCCAACACATCATTTGTCACAACAAGACGTATCATGAGCCTTCAATTACATGCAAGTGTCAACTGTGTGGACACACTTGCGATCACTATGACCACTTGGAAATCTGTACAAAAAGAACAAGGACATCAGTGATTGTGCGAATCAATAGGAATTAAAATTACGGTATATAAATAGTATCTTTGTAAACCTATGGCCACTTGGCTGTATTAAATGTTTAATAATATTTTTCAGTTGATTTGCACTGAAGAAATCAAGGAATAAAATAGCATACCTAAGGTTATTGAAAACCACATTCATACCTTTGTTATATCAACCTGACAGATTTTGCGGAGTTTACTTCAGAAAGCCTATCAGTTCGTATACACTCGCCAAACTTAGGGCTGGCATATTGTTACTAGCATCGTGTGTGTATGTTGTGACTTCACGGCGTGGATGCAGTTACTTAGAGTTTCCATAGAACGTTAATAAGGACAAGCATCGTTGATAAATATCGTGATAGCTTTACCCTCTTGAGACCAGTTTAAATCAAAGATGCTTGAGGCAGAGAGAAATAAAACGAGAACAAGAAAGAATTCGAGGTTTAATCGTAAAAAGAGTGGCAGATACTAGAAATTTCAATACAAACAAATTCACAGTGGAGGTCAATGCAAACCTCACATTCATTTTCATTTGAGTGTTCGGATACTAATCTCATAATGTAGATTTCCAGTTGAAGCCCGATGCGCTCCAGCACACACATGTTTTACGTGCCACGGGCTAGTCTAGGTTTTAGCAGGAACAATTATTTTCGTACAAATGGTCACCCTACCTCAACATTCATGTGTGTTTCGTCCTAAACTGTTGGCACAATTTGCAAGGTATTCTCAATAGTTAAAACTCAGCAATTCTTCTAGATTTATTCCGTGTCTTGCGTGGGGTTTCACCCAGGACATCAAGCTTGGTGAGTTTTAATTCACTGGCCGTGAAAGCCAATATACCATCTATTCTCAATAGTGTTTAATGATACCATGAAGACAATCATGATCAACTGTACCCATTCAATTCAGCTACTGGGCCAGTGCTTGCAAATGCCGGCAAGGGAGGCAGCTAGATATTTGTCGTTCAGAAAACATAACAAGACACAATTTGCAGAAAGTGATAAGTATTCACAGAACACCTAAATGTTGCCAGCTCACGGAACAATACACTGCGCAGAGCTTTAGCGGCTTCGGTGGCGTAGTTGGTAGCATGCTGAGCTTCTATCCCCAAGATCGCGGGTTCAAACCTGGCTGAAGTAATCAAATTTTTAAGAGCGTTAAAAACGCTCAGTATGCCTTCCTTCAGAGGGGAAGTAAAGCCGGCGGTCCCATGTCATAGATTTATGGCATGTAGAAGTTCCCTCGACATACTTAACTTGTGTGAAGCTAAATTTCTAGGTTATATTTCGTTGGAGCACCCTATCAAAGTTCCAACGTTCACCACTAGGAATCAGTGACACCTGGTAGCGAATGTTGGAACTAATTGAAATTATACGCCAATTGTAGCTAACCCTAGTGATGTCCGCTTGAAACAGCTACAGGCACTAAAAGTTATATGATAAATAAATTAATTAAAAAAGATGGTTGGTTCCTCAGTTTAGGGGCTGCGACAACGCGGCCATGTACTTTGGGTGTGTGTAGAATCTGTCTGATAACCGGTGTAATTGTGATGGCTGTATTGGTGTGTGTTATTTGTTTTCAATTCAAGTAAGGACTGCAGCCATTTAATTTCCAAGTAGTTCCCAATTTGCAACCAAACGCTACAGTCAACGACCAACTAGTTCTGAACGTCGTTACTAGATGCCACCGCAGTAGGCTCCGGATGACGAAAATTGGAACCTAAGAGCGTTAGTCAAATTAAAATTTTAATATAGCTTCACACATGTGTAATTAGTGGAAGGTTCTTTATCATGCCATATATCTCTGACACTGGACCACCGGCTTTACTTCCCCTCCGAAGGAAGGCATACTGAGGGATTTATAACGCTCTTAAAAAATCCGACGAGTTCGGCCGGGTTTGAACCCGCGATCTTAGGCATAGAAGCCCAGCATGCTACCAACTACGCCACCGAAGTCGCCTATTAGAAAAGAAATAAAGAATCTATGATCACCTCTATTTGATGTTCCACTTTGACCGCCGTGTTTTTGTATTCAAATATATCACAAGATTCATCCAGCAGGTTAGAAGTGGGTAGTTGGTCTTTTGACTCCTAGAAATAATTATACAAGTAAGACCCAACATAAAACATACCGACAGAATAACAGTTATAAGTTACGTGTAACAATAAAGGGAAGAACATACTGGTAAGCCTACTATTTGGTAGCAAGCTTGTCATGCACATCATGTTACATGATAGGCTATATGAATTAAATAATACTCACAATATTAAGGAATTCATCCGGCTCACTCTTAATTAATGGTTGTTGGTCCATAATGTTTAGGAAGCTAGAACACACAAATCATTATCATATATAACACATGAAATTAGGTAATTACAGAACACCGAATTCAGTTAGGCTACTGGTAATCCAAATAAAACCCTCCAGACGCACTGTGAGAAGAAGTTAACAACAAACGTATTCGACAATGACGTTCGACTTTATAAGATATGAGTTAGGGAAAATATCGAGTAAAATATTAATAGAATGAGGAATTACTGGTGCCAGCTTGTGGAGCAGTGAAATGAAGCAACCTATAATTGGTTTCTCTATTCCTAAGTAGGCTACACACAAACCTGAGCACAATGTGATGGGGCACGCGGAATAAATATAATTGACCGACGCTAAATTGCATTACAAACCCATCAACGTAAATGTAAACTCAAGTTACTGCTCGAGTATTAAGATATTGGCAGAAAGAGGATGCTGTGAGTTTCTGAAAACACAAGACAGTAGTTCCGCCTCGTGTTACAAAGATCACACTTCAATTGAAAACCATCCAAAGACCTTCATAGCAGCAACATTGAACAGAAGGGACTGAAAGATGTATTTAACTTAGCGATACTATCCGTGGTTAACTTGTATAATTGCCATCATAAACGAGACCCTAGTTACACATTTAAGCCTGTGTATTCTCGACATTTAAATATTGTAAAATTATCCACACAGGCAAAACTACGGTTGTAAAATATTACTATTAAATTATTATTGTTATTTAACTTAGTCCATTGAACTCGAGGTAATACCTACAGTTCAATGACTTAGTCACGTCTGTAGAGAGCATATCAAATATCCCAACATGCAACTGAAAATTCTCAGATCTTAATATTTTGCCACGAGATTCATCAAAGACACGAACTCGATGTTGATATTGTTAGCAACGCACCCCTGGATAAACTACACTCCACTGTTGATAAATAGGCACGGTGTAACAAACAAAATGTAAGACATAGGATGCATTTCTAACACAATTCAGAGAATATCAGTTACTCTTTTATATTATTTTCTTATGCCTGTTTCTGAATACCGTAGACTACTGTGTTCCAGTGAGGATGGACAGCCTCCTCTCAGTAAAGATTGATGTGCAGCTTAATGAAGCCATGAGAGTTATCACTGGGTCTGTCAGATCTTCTCCCATTCAGTGGTTAACTGTCCTAACTAATATTGCTCCGCAATATCTAAGGAGGACAGCAGCTAAGGTTAAGTTGCTCTAGAAGATCACATCTCAGATGAACTCTCCCTTGTACGATGCCCTACGAGATCCACCAACCACTCGTATGAAATCACGCAAGCCAGCCCAGGTTGATCTGGAAAGTGTCAGTTCTTTCAACTTGACCTCCAAATGGCGACAGCGCTGAAAAGAGGATCCACCCAACAATGCTTATCTGGTTCAAGATCCGACAAGGAAGGTTGAGGGATTCCATATACCACGACAAACCTGGACGAAGCTGAACCGCATTAGGACGTGTCCAGGGAGGCGTGGTCACAGCTTGAAGAAGTGGGGTTTCTGTTCATCTGCTGATTGCGACCGCGGAGAGGAATACCAGACGATGGACCATCTTGTTAAGGAGTGCCCCCTTCGAGCGTTTGACGGTGATTTGAGGACTCTACACCAAGTGACTCCGAGTGCTCTGGATTGGTTGTCAAGTTTAGACATTTCCATTTGAATGATACTTTTGTATACTTGTAAAGCGATACTATATATATATATATGCCCATTTCTACTCCAGGGAATTACCCGGATGTTTCCTAAATTAAGGCCACGGCCGCCTCCTTCCAAATATTCACCTAAATTCAATTTACACAGACACTCTGATACATACACCACAGTAACACAGGTTATCAAGTTCTACACACACACAAGTACACGGGGCTAAATGACCAAGATGTCCAAGCCGCTCAAATTAAACAACAATATGACGTAATCTTCACCCCATGTCATTCTGGGTAACAATGCTACATGGACTCTTTATAAGGTAGGTATCGTAATACAAATACAGAAATCAATTCAATATGATCACCTTCTGGTGTAGTGGCTAGCATATTTAGCTGTCTCGCAAGAGGTCGGGGTTCGATTCACGAATCATTCAAGAAATTTAGATCTCGTCCTCGGGGTTAGAACGGGGTGCACTAGGCCTTGTGAGGTTAAAAATGAAAGGACTGAAGGAGTTTCCTTGCCTTACTTACAAAATCACAGACACCACAAAAACACAGGTTGTCAGAGAATTTTTAGTTATCACGTATTTCTGTATTCGAAAGCTTCTTTAAAGAAACATACCGGTACTTACTGAGAATTATATTTCTCGCCTGGCTGTGCAAGACTGTTCGGCTGCCACATGGTTCTTTAAGGGACAAGCTGTGAGTTCAAGTCTTAAACTCTCAGCTCTTTTTAAAGCTCCACTACTGAATTGATGTAGCAATATTGTCACTCTAATTTGTTTTTTCCCGGTGAACCCAAAAACCGGTATTTCAACATTACATCTTTCAAAATCTAATTTTCACTTCTGTACAAAGACAGATGTTATCCTCCGAACGGGTCGTAGCGTCATAGGGCTTGGGCAGTCATCTTCTAAATATTTTGCTTTGTAGCATAGGTTCATCAAAAATAATTAATTATTTATGTGCGCGGAGAGAAATAAAGATTTCGTACAGCATGGCGAGCCTGGCGAGTTCAGTTATGTAGGCACAGTCACGGTATGCTATTGGATGGCGCTAGCGAACGAGTGAATCTGGCTCCTCCCTCATGTTCAGAGTTGTTTTGTGTTTGGTATAACATTGAACGGAAGGGAATGAAATGTGTATTATCATTTTAAATGATCTTGTCAACTTCGTCGTTACGCTGGGGTCTGGCGTTACGTTACGGTGACGGGACGAAATGTACCCAGATGCACTGAGGTGTTGGACGTCATAGTACCGCTTGGTGCATGTGTTCCCCGCCAATCCCTATTTCGTTAGTATATGACAAAAAAAACCGATTCTTGGATGTCACGGGTAATCTCGAGAACCACTGGATGGATTTTGATGCGGTTTTCACCATTCTGTAAAGGATATCTAGAGGAAAGATTCTGTAGAAAATAATTTATGTATGTTCAAAGGAAGCCCAGCAGTAACGATTTCAGTGATAAAGTCGAAAACAAACTTGGCGTCCGTGCGCTTCTTAAGCTTACGCTGGGCAAACCGTTAAAAATATCAATATACTATGAGCGTAAGAATTGGTAACCATGTAAAGTTCTACAAAAAAGTCCGTGAGAGCATATCTCTATCTTTAATACATCGCCCACTATAAGTCTTTTTAGACTGGCCGCGAGAAGCCTCCAGCCTTTCTAGCATTTTTCAGCATTTGTAGCATTTTTAGCGACTGCTAATGAAGAGAAGAGATAGGTTGGTAGGACACATACTAAGACACCCAGGAATAGCAAGCTTAGTTATGGAAGGAAGGGTCGAGGACAAGAACTGTAGGGGTAGACCAAGGTTAGAATATGTTAAACAGATTGCCTCAGATGTAGGGTGTGGTAGTTATGTAGAGATGAAACGATTAGCTCAGGACAGGGAGGCATGGAGAGCTGCATCAAACCAGTCAAAAGACTGAAGACTCAAACAACAACAAAATGATACAAAGTCAAGTCTTACAGACTGACTGTCACTTTTTATCCTTACAAACTTATAACTATCATTGGATGTTATGTATAATTGCCGTGATTAATAAGTTCCTAGTTACACATTTAAACCTGTGTATCCTGGTCAGTTAAATACTGTAAATTAATTTACACACGGCATGAACAAGTCCAAGCAGAACTCCGGTTGTAGGACTTATCTTCATTATTAAATTCAGTCACATCTGTAGAGAGTACTTCAATCAACCCTACATGTAACTCAAAATTCTCATATTTTAATATTTCACCACGAAGTGCATAAATGACAAAACTCGGTGACGATATCGCTAGCAATGTACCGGTACCCGTTAAACAAAACAAATCACCGTTGATAAAAATTGCATGATTATGATGGCTACATTTCTGACACAAACCAGACTATAAGTATAATAGTTATTAATATTATTATTATTATTAGTAGTAGTAGTAGTAGTAGTAGTAGCGATATTATATATTCTTATGCCCTTGTGGTAAATTACAAACACTAATTAAATAAATACATATTCCATCAATAACCCAAAGTAGGCCTACAAATATCACTATCATAAAATTATGCAACACACACTCATTTCCCTTCCCTCCTTGCTACTGTCTGACAAAATGTGTAAACTTCCTTCTATATACTGAATGGCCTTTGACAAGCAGTTTCTCTCAGTTAATGGTGATTTTATGAAACAATTATTTTTCAAATTATTTAAATTTATTAATTTATCAATTATTGGGAATATGTTACCAAGTTTCTAGGACTCTATGACCATTAATTTTGCCACAATAAAATAATATATCAGCGCTTGCACACCTGAATGACGCCTCAACTTGCCTACTGTTCAACTTGCTTTCACTCCATGGCTTGTATACTGCAATATTGTTCTAATTTTGACATTAGAACGCTACAGTCTTGTAATATCCTGATGGTAGTACTAGGTGTCATCCATAGATTGCACTATCGGCACTTATTCTATGAATAAAGTAATGTATAAAGGTCTTAGAGGTAAGGTGGAAAATGGAATGATGTTGGGTGGGAAAGATATGTTATAAGGCCAGGAAATAGACACTATGCAAGTTTATTATGATAAAGCAAACAGAGAAATCACAAGTGTAGATTCTAAGACGAGACTGTTAGGGCCACATATCTCCGTAAGCTATCTACCAATGAGAGTTGATGTATTCATGGAAAACACGGTACGTGAGAATATAAATTTTTAATGCTCTTTGCATGTTCATTTCTTCCTTTCTTATCAAACACCAACAGTGATCTTCTATTTTCTCTTTGATGGGCAAATCTCTTACGTCTTCATGAGTCTGTTCTAGATATATATCTTCTGTGACCCACCTAGCGTCATCTCGCAGCGAATCTCTGAAGCTCCTCAATTCTTCCTGGTGCAAGAGGATTTACTTATCCATCTGGCCACCAGATCTTGTTACCATCGCCAGCTATTTTCTCCTTGAGCAAGAGAACTACGTCTACTGTTTCACTCACCATGCTGCGCTAGTATCATCTGTTATCAACTCTTTGAAGACCAGCTCAGCAAGAGAAATTAATTCTTTGTTGTAATGTTGGCTATGTTTATATGTTCTCCTTTTGTCTCCTACCCCCACTCTTTTCCCTTTCCTGGTCCCTTCGCGTTCTGCTGAGTGGGTCTCACTTGTGCGTCGGCCGTCGACTCAGTTAAGGCTAGACTCGAGCCAGTCTCCTCAACCCAAGAGACAAACTCTTCTTTCTACGCCATGTTGGCATATTAGACATCGTTAAGGGGAACTTCGCCTTCAACATGCAACCAAGATAAGTACAGACTTAAGGTTTTAACCTCATCTTCATCAATTTTATCTACATGCTTTTATTGATTATTTTATAGACAGCGTGAGATTACTTGTGGGGCGGTAATCATTCTTCGTGGGATTTGCCATGTTAGGCCTTGTCTGTTTAAGACAACATTAATAGAAAGTATATTTTCTTAAGCTATTTAACTGAGAGATCTTCTCACTACGTGGGATATTATCTAATACCCGCTGTCTTTAAAATACTAAGCTCGCTCCACCGTTGGATTATTTTTGGCCCCATCCTTCTACTAAGATCGTTCTGGAACCTTCCAGATTCTGTACTTTATCTACAAGTCCTGCCGTCATGTAATTTTCACTCACTTGTGAGAATACTATTTAAAATTGAAGAATCTCACTTTGGAATTAAAGCTCAATAGCGAATTTTCTTCCACCGTTGGATGTTCTTGGCGCATTTAATTGTAATTTACAACTTTCTCAAGAAATAGACTCTCGCCTACCTAGTGAAACCAGTTATTTTCATCATTGCAATAACTCTCTTTCCCATAAACTTTCGTGTTTCTACAGTGAACTTTTCATCTATTTAACAGACTATAGTGAAAACCAGTGCTTGTTCAACTTTTCTACCGCGTCGCGATCGTCCGGTTACATTTAATTAAGGCCATGAACATTTATCCTCAATCCCAATTGATCTTTCCTAAACCTTCTACTAACAAACCGTATTAATAAAATTTGTAACTCTATATTTTCTCTATAAGGTGTCACTCATCGAAGTGCCCTTCCATTTTGCTTGTTTATCATTACTTAATTTCTGTATAATTACGTGTTTTATACACGGTTCAAACTTACATTTTCTCTCCCTTCTAATGAGAGAATACAATTCTTTTAACTCATTAGTGAGTTGTTTCTAAGTCTCACGAAAGGGAAACTTGCCCCATTTGTCTCGTGATTCCTATCTAAACACAGGAGGTCTAGAACCTTCCTTTTGTCTTTCTCTTCAGGTTTCACAGTAAGTGACCTGCCCTTATTTGTATAATAACCAACAGTAATTCAGCTTAAATATAAGAAGTTTTAGGAACTTCTATTTTATTCTTTATGGTTTTCTTATTGCTATTTTCGAAGTTGTCACTCTCTCTAGAATATTCTCTCAGAAATTTCTTAAAGTACACTCCTTGTACTCCATTTAATGGTCAAACTTTAATTACTTCATTTGTCTTTGTTAAATCTTACAAAGATTTTAGTACATATATAAGGTTTGAAACCTCATAAATTGTTAATTGCCTGGAGCAACCGTCAAATGTTTTCGGAGGTCTGCGACCCCAAATTGTTAATAAGATTGAAATTATATGCTTGTTAAAGTTATCAACTTCTTTGCATTGTTAAATAAATTAAATATTTGTTTTTGGATTCATCATTTCGCAAATACTACAGTTAGGCAAGATCCTGGCTTTCCTAACTCTTCCCAAGTTTATGCCATCGTTAATACAGAACAAATCTGCTACTATTTGTCTGGCCAGACTATCACCCTTCCCCATAGTAGTCTTATGCATGCTTGGGAGGAAATACACTAAAGCCTTTCTCTGGCAAACCGCCCAAGTCTTAGCTGCGGTTCCCGTCAGCTTCGACCAAGCTCGAACCCACTTTAGATATCAGAGAGCGGATTTGCAGTTGCAACCGCCTCTAAGTGCATTAAAGGTTAAATTTATAACTTTTGTGGAACTCTCATCCTATTGCTCTATCCTTTTTCTCCAGTCCGAAACCCACTTCCTTTTCTTAATCATCTTCCCTTGGTGGGTGGGTTATTCCTCAGCCAATAATCTACCCAAAATTTGGTCCCAGAAACCCGGGAGAGTCCATTTTCCATTTTTATTCTTTTTAAAAGCGTCATTTGACAATACTTTGCAAATTATTAATATCTGCTTTGAATCTTTCAGCTATAACCACATCGTGCAAAGCCTGTGAAGGGGAAAGAGGCCGCTCCTGTCTCCTTTGGTGTGTCCCGTTCTTTCTACCCATTCGCTGCTGCCAGCTTGACAGCATTTCCAAGGTTCTACAGTTTCGTGAGTTGTATTTCAATTTATTTTCTTTGCCATGGCTCCTACTGAAAAAGATGAAACTCTTATTGCTAGACGTTCTTCCTATAAAGGGCAACTCACGAGATTCAGAAATTTCATCAGCAAATTAAATCCCGCCGAGTGTGATTTAGACATCTTGACACATCGCCTTAAGTTGTACGAACGGTCCTATGATTATTACGATCAAATTCAAACCGAGATTGAATCCGCTTGCCCAGAACTTCAATCGGATCGGGACGAGGTCGAACCCTTGTATTTTGAAGGGATTGCCAAGGCCCATCAACTGATCCGCAGTATCTCAGAACCGGACACTAGGGTCATCAATCCGGCCCAGTTCGCACCCGCTTCAGTTCACAAGAACAAACCGAAACCCTTACTTCCAAAGATAAGCCTACCTCACTTCTCAGGCCAGGAAGGTGAATGGTATTCTTTCTATGAACTTTACTGTTCACTCATTCATGACAATAATGAAATTCCCGACATTCATAAATTTTATTTCCTGCGTGTGTCTTTGGAAGGCGAGGCCTTAGCCTTGGTTCAGTCACTGCCTTTAAGCGCAGATAGCTACCACATCGCCTTCAATCTCCTTAAAGAGAGATATGGCAATTTACGTTTGAGTGTAGCTCGCCACATCCGCTGTCTGTTCAACTTGCCAGCCGTCAAACCTAATGACGTCACCTCTTTAAGAGACCTGTTAGACTCTATGGAGTTAAATGTTAGAGCATTATACCAACTTAAGCAGCCTGTCCAAACATGGGACACCATACTTATTCACCTAGCTACATCAAGATTCGATTTTTCGACACTGAAGGATTGGGAGATCGAACTCGCTCACAACGAGGAACATTCGTTCGAACACCTTATCTCGTTTCTCAACAGCCGATGTCAATTCCTTACAGCACTCTCATTTCAGTGCGAAAATGTCGAAACGAGTCATCCGTGTCGCACTCTTGAAAAAAAAACTCGTCTCTTCAAATGGTAATCAGCCCCCATCTGTCGAGAACAAGCAAACCCGTTCTTCTTTCAACCATCCAAGAGAACATATCAGGCCGCTCAACAAATCTTTAAAATGCATGCTCTGAAAAAAGTTGCACATTTTGTATTTGTGCAAATCTTTTAAAGAATTGTCTGTCGAAGATCGAAGGAAGTTTGTCTTGAATAGCAAACCTTGCTTCAACTGCTTGTCACCTAAGCATTCTTCTTCAAACTGTACGTCTTCCAATCTCTGTTTCCATTGTAAAAAAAACCGCACCATTCTTTATTGCACGTTCATGATAAATCGAGGTCATCAGTACCTGCCTCTTCAAACTCCATGCAGAGCAGCTCCGAACAAACTAAAGCTTCTTCCTGCATTTCTAACGCCGAAACTTCTCACAGTGCGCAAGCCCTTTTGTCCACTGTACAATTCGAAATCCAAGATAAATTTGGAAATTGGTTTAGAACCCGCGGTCTTCTTGATTCCGCTTCAACTCACAATTTTGTTTCGCAATCGTTAATTAAAAAACTAGGTCTTTCTTCGTCACATACTTCCATCAATGTATCTGGCATTGACAATTTGAAAACTCAAGTCTTGCAGTCTTCAAAATTGAAAATCAGAGACGTTTGTCAAAGAAACACCAATCTTAACATAAACTGTCTCATTCTTACCAGTATTGGCAAGGATACTCCTAGCAGCTCTATTAATACTTCCTGTTTAAAGATTCCTTCGCACTTAAGGTTAGCTGATCCTCAGTTTAATGCTCAAGGTCCCATTGATGTACTTTTCAGTGCCAGTGTTTTCTGGAACTGCCTTCGCAAACAAACACGCAAGTTATCTTCAAACGTGGTCGCTAGAGACACCGATTTTGGTTGGGTTATTACTGGTGAAATCCAACATCCCAGTCTTCAAACCAAATCGCAATGTCATTTTGTTACAGCTGATATAAATCCCTTTTCTGAAAAAGAGAACGCTTATGTTTTCGATCTCGATACTTTTGAAAAACACTTGCCGAAACGATGTCTTATCGTGAACAACTATGCAACCTTTGTAAGTTGTTTAAATGGTTTTGCCTTATTCCCGCACAAAATGGCAATTCAAGTTCGCCTTGCCTTGTGTTACTTAGTTTACTTTCTCATGTCATTTTTATAGCAGGTAATTGCTTAAACTCTCTATCGAAAACTATCTTCCCTTTGTGTAAAACCATGGCTATCAGTCACCATCACTTCGCTGTATGCTATGTTTCACTTCTTTCGCTATTTAGAAGGATGGCCACGGCCGGCTCCTCCCCCTTCCTCACAATTGGAAGCCGCTCATGAAACCGCATGAAAATCTGAATTCTCTAGCATCTAGAATAACTATTCTTATGCATAAACTCCTTCTCAATGTCCCAGCTTCTCTTCCTATTTCGGAAGAATCAAGCTTTTTTCTGTTGAAAATTGTCGGATTCCGTTATCCTCCAAATCATGCGAAATTGATTTCCTACTTTATTTCATATGTCTTTAAATTGTTTTTTCACGTCCAAGCTACGGATGACTACATGACGTGTTACTCGTTCCGCTTTAAGTCAAAGCTGATTCAACTGGTGTTGTTTGTTTATTTCGAACTGCTTGTTTGTCATTCTTGTTTGTATACAAGTTTGAGTAAGGCCAAGTTGCTGTTTATTTCCTGTATGCTTGCCAAAGGTCAGAGCAAGTTTTTCTTATCTCAACTCTGGCTGATTGCCAACCATTGTCTTGCGAGTCGCTTCCGTAAGTTCAGAAGCCGTTCAACTCATCACCAAAATAAACTTGTTCCGGTCAAGGACTCTTTCAGATATTTATATCCCTTATCTCGCTGTATTATGTGGGTCAAGGCCGCGCTTGCCTGTGTCTCCCACTTACTCACGCTAGTATTCTACAACTGCTTCGATTTTTGTTTCATAACATCGATGCATGTTCTTTACGCGCTCATGTATTGCACTCTGCTTACATATTTTGCAATCTTATTGTTCGTTGTTGAACAAACTTGTTTATTCTCGTCGTCACATTCGATGTGTTTTTGTATTTATACTTGTCATGTCACGTTTCTCGCTGACTTAAGTATTTTTCTTATTAACCCCTTTGATGCTTATTATGACTTAAGGTCATTGTTTATGGCTATTAGATTGTTGCTACCTATGGCGTTCTTGCTTTCTACTCGCATAGTTCTTTTGTTTATTTGGTATATTCTTATCCTTAAAAGATGTACTTGTTTCTATACGCTTTGTTTAAACTTGTTAATTCTTCTTTCTCATCGTATCGCAATCTTTACTAGAGGTATACTTCTCGCAGCTTCTAGCTATTTTGTGATTGAAGGTGTTGTTAATTCTCGTTATTTAATTCCGCTTTCCAATGACCCTGATGACCTGCTTCCACTTACACCTGGTCACTTCCTTATCGGCCCTTCCCTTTCTGCTCCTCCTCCTCTTCCCAATTCTTACAGGGATTCTAATCTACCTATCGTTTGGCGTAAACTTGAAGCCCTCCGTAATTCTTTTTGGAAGAGGTGGAACTTGGAATATTAAACTTCCTTGCAACGGAGACAGAAGTGGTTTCTTTCCAGTCCCGACCTTAAAGTGGGGGACTTGGTCTTGGTTACGGATGTTTCTCCCCCCCCCCCTTGTTTGGACTTCTGGTAGAGTGACCGAGTGTTATCCTGAAAGAGATGGGAGTGTCAGGGTGGCCAAAACCTTGACCACCAATGGTCATGTTACAATACCACTTTCTCTAATTTCTCCAATACCTTTAAATGTTTAACTGCTTATTTGTTCTCTGTTGGTGTTTAACCTCCCAGTATGATGTATTCTTGGAATACACGGTACGTGAGAATATAAATTTTTAATGCTCTTTGCATGTTCATTTCTTCCTTTCTTATCAAACACCAACAGTGATCTTCTATTTTCTCTTTGATGGGCAAATCTCTTATGTCTTCATGAGTCTGTTCTATATATATATATCTTCTGTGACCCACCTAGCGTCATCTCGCAGCGAATCTCCGAAGCTCCTCAATTCTTCCAGGTGCAAGAGGATTTACTTATCCATCTGGCCACCAGATCTTATTACCATCGCCAGCTATTTTCTCCTTGAGCAAGAGAACTACGTCTACTGTTTCACTCACCATGCTGCGCTAGTATCATCTGTTATCAACTCTTTGAAGACCAGCTCAGCAAGAGAAATTAATTCTTTGTTGTAATGTTGGCTATGTTTATATGTTCTCCTTTTGTCTCCTACCCCCACTCTTTTCCCTTTCCTGGTCCCTTCGCGTTCTGCTGAGTGGGTCTCACTTGTGCGTCGGCCGTCGACTCAGTTAAGGCTCAACTCGAGCCAGTCTCCTCAACCCAAGAGACAAACTCTTCTTTCTACGCCATGTTGGCATATTAGACATCGTTAAGGGGAACTTCGCCTTCATCATGCAACCAAGATAAGTACAGACTTAAGGTTTTAACCTCATCTTCATCAATTTTATCTACATGCTTTTATTGATTATTTTATAGACAGCGTGAGATTACTTGTGGGGCGATAATCATTCTTCGTGGGATTTGCCATGTTAGACCTTGTCTGTTTAAGACAACATTAATAGAAAGTATCTTTTCTTAAGCTATTTAACTGAGAGATCTTCTCACTACGTGGGATATTATCTAATACCCGCTGTCTTTAAAATACTAAGCTCGCTCCACCGTTGGATTATTTTTGGCCCCATCCTTCTACTAAGATCGTTCTGGAACCTTCCAGATTCTGTACTTTATCTACAAGTCCTGCCGTCATGTAATTTTCACTCACTTGTGAGAATACTATTTAAAATTGAAGAATCTCACTTTGGAATTAAAGCTCAATAGCGAATTTTCTTCCACCGTTGGATGTTCTTGGCGCATTTAATTGTAATTTACAACTTTCTCAAGAAATAGACTCTCGCCTACCTAGTGAAACCAGTTATTTTCATCATTGCAATAACTCTCTTTCCCATAAACTTTCGTGTTTCTACAGTGAACTTTTCATCTATTTAACAGACTATAGTGAAAACCAGTGCTTGTTCAACTTTTCTACCGCGTCGCGATCGTCCGGTTACATTTAATTAAGGCCATGAACATTTATCCTCAATCCCAATTGATCTTTCCTAAACCTTCTACTAACAAACCGTATTAATACAATTTGTAACTCTATATTTTCTCTATAAGGTGTCACTCATCGAAGTGCCCTTCCATTTTGCTTGTTTATCATTACTTAATTTCTGTATAATTACGTGTTTTATACACGGTTCAAACTTACATTTTCTCTCCCTTCTAATGAGAGAATACAATTCTTTTAACTCATTAGTGAGTTGTTTCTAAGTCTCACGAAAGGGAAACTTGCCCCATTTGTCTCGTGATTCCTATCTAAACACAGGAGGTCTAGAACCTTCCTTTTGTCTTTCTCTTCAGGTTTCACAGTAAGTGACCTGCCCTTATTTGTATAATAACCAACAGTAATTCAGCTTAAATATAAGAAGTTTTAGGAACTTCTATTTTATTCTTTATGGTTTTCTTATTGCTATTTTCGAAGTTGTCACTCTCTCTAGAATATTCTCTCAGAAATTTCTTAAAGTACACTCCTTGTACTCCATTTAATGGTCAAACTTTAATTACTTCATTTGTCTTTGTTAAATCTTACAAAGATTTTAGTACATATATAAGGTTTGAAACCTCATAAATTGTTAATTGCCTGGAGCAACCGTCAAATGTTTTCGGAGGTCTGCGACCCCAAATTGTTAATAAGATTGAAATTATATGCTTGTTAAAGTTATCAACTTCTTTGCATTGTTAAATAAATTAAATATTTGTTTTTGGATTCATCATTTCGCAAATACTACAGTTAGGCAAGATCCTGGCTTTCCTAACTCTTCCCAAGTTTATGCCATCGTTAATACAGAACAAATCTGCTACTATTTGTCTGGCCAGACTATCACCCTTCCCCATAGTAGTCTTATGCATGCTTGGGAGGAAATACACTAAAGCCTTTCTCTGGCAAACCGCCCAAGTCTTAGCTGCGGTTCCCGTCAGCTTCGACCAAGCTCGTACCCACTTTAGGTATCAGAGAGCGGATTTGCAGTTGCAACCGCCTCTAAGTGCATTAAAGGTTAAATTTATAACTTTTGTGGAACTCTCATCCTATTTCTCTATCCTTTTTCTCCAGTCCGAAACCCACTTCCTTTTCTTAATCATCTTCCCTTGGTGGGTGGGTTATTCCTCAGCCAATAATCTACCCAAGAGTCCAAAACATATGTTGTGTCCCAATGGCAGTTACACCTGCTGCAGATATTGGAAATGTAAAGAGGCTGGTGAAGCATATGACCACAATAATAGCTTACCTTCTGCAGTATTAAATGAAATTAAGCCTGTGTAAGAAGGTCTTGCACATCCAAGGCGCTTAGAAAAATGTTTATTTGGAGGTACCGGTACACAAAATTGCAATTAAAGTTTGAACAATCAAATTTGGCTGCGATGCCCCAAATCTACATTTTGTGGTGCTAAGACTGTTCAGATAACAACATATGATGCTGTTGTATGCTATAATGATGGCAGTGAAGGAAAAGTGAAGGTATTAGAACTTGTAGGGATGAATCCAGGAATGCAGACATTAAAACATTGAGAATCCTGGGCAAGGAGCGGGTCGATCGGGCTGATGCAGCATTGATAAATGCATCCAAAATTCACAGGCTGTTGACAAGATCACAAAATAGAGGAAGAGAAAATGAGCAAGACCCTGATTATGGCACAGGAAAGTTTTAAAAATCCAGATATTTCAATGGAAAGTTACAAAATTTATCAAAGTAAACTTTAAACCTGTTTTTCTACAAATGTTACTTTTCAGTTTTTAGGAACACCTAACTCCATGAAGGTTAGAGTTAGGACCCTGAAATGTTCTCAGCATCTGTATGTAGGTAACCTGCTTCAAATGAACTACAATGAAGTAGGTGGCGGTGTAATACAAGTGATATGTCATGAAACAAATTAAAAATGTCATTAAAAACTGTCCGTATTATAAAAAAATCATAAAACTTTAATTATAAGTGAGGCATGTAAACCTGCCTCTAAACATTATTCTGCATAAATGTCTATATCTGAACGATTACTTCTACCATTTGAAAACGCGCTAAGATGACTTAGTTTACCTTATGGTCTGCAGGTGGCAGCGCCTATCGGCAAACTGCAAATTGTGGGTTGTGACTTAAACCGCTAGAGCGCGACATAGGTGTCTTCCGGCGTGCCTCTAGTCAAAACACCTTTAAAAATATATATCTCTTCGTCATTATACAAAAGACTGTATATGTATCATACCGCCAAATTATTTTAATGGTGTCGTGTGAAAATTATGTTGATATGCACATTGTCATAGCATGTGTCACTCTTGGATTGGTCAAATTAAAAATAACACCTTGGTGCATGGTGGGAGAGTTCCTTTCCCCGGGGCCTCCTTCTTGTGAATTTTAACTTGTAACTGAGTGCTGGAATAAGGAAAACGTAAATTTTGGTTTCGTTACCTGAGGCGAGTGCTTAGCTAAGATGGGGATATTAATACATTACTTTGCTGAATCTGAAGAATATGGTATGCAACTATAATCTGAGATATTCGTGAGCGAGATTTTCTGCCTAAATATGAAGATATGATGTATATGGTTGGATCTCAGTCTGCGTCTGCTGGCAGCCATCATTGTTTTTTTTTTTTTTTTTTTTTTTGTGGTCTGAATTCTTTTACGATAACTCTTTTGTGTTTTTAATATTAGTGTCTCCCAAAAAGGATTTCTTAAGGTATGTCTTATGTTTTTGTATAATTTTTTTTGGACCTCCATAGTAAAGTGTGTACTTGTGTTTAATTTTATTTCGTTTGAAGGCATTGGCTAGGCCAATATGTTACCACCAGATATGTAAATTTTTGTTAAATATTGTTTGTCCAGAGGACTCTTCTATATTTTATTTCGATTTTTCTTTCATTATTTATGTCTTGCTAAGACGTTTTCTTTCTTGTTTTTTTCGGGTACTGACCATACTCGTTTATGAAGTAGTAGGCCTAATTTTGATCGTTAGTCGTTATGGTTTTGTTTTTTTAAATAATTTATTAAACACAATGTGTACATTAAATTACAAACATTTGTTTACATATTTACTTCTGTTTTTCACCAGTCTTTTGTTAGCGTGTTTAGCGGCTGGGTTCTGTTTCCCCATTTCAGCAAGTGATACTTGGGGAATGGTTTGTTGCACAATTCACAGACGCAGTCGTTCTCCGGTTCGTGGTATGTTTTGTTCCGACATATCTTCCCATGGAACCCGTGGGCGGCGAATCTTGTGTACAGATGGCAAGCTCATAGTTCGGTCCCTTCCAGGCTTCTGTTTTCATCGCTTCTGTGTCCATTATTTGCTCTGGGACATCGTTGGCTTTGTTCTGTCTTTCCTTGATGACTGTTTTGTATGCGTGTGTTTCCGGTAATCCGAAACAGAGTTTTATGTCCTCTATGAAGAATGACTCTCGTGCTGTTTTATACGCGTAGCTGTTCCTTGTGAATTTAGAGATCGAGAGGGCTCGTTTTAGGAATCTGGCTTTAATGCTTTCTATTTTCCTAAGGTTGTTTGCCGTCAGGTAGGGCCATGTTATTTGTATTCCGTACGTTGCAATCGGAGCAACTTTCAGTTTGAACAGCGCGATCGCGGTTGGCAGGGAGAGCTTCTGGAGCTTAGGGATGTCGTAAGTTGCTTTCGTTGCAGCCGTCACTCTCTCTTGTGTATGCAGAGAGAAAGTGGTTCCAGTTGTTTGTAGTGTAACACCTAGGTATTTGAAGCTGGGTACAATTTCTATGGTTTCTTTCCCACACATGAAGTGGTCCCTCTTAGATAGTCTGCCTCCCCTTCTGAATTTCATTGCCTTTGTCTTCGCACTGTTTATTTCCATGGAGTTTTCTGTTGCCCATACCTTAATGTTCTCCATGACAGCCTGTAGATCTTCTTGACTCTTGGAGAGGATGGCCATGTCATCTGCGTACATTAGCAGTTTAACGTTTCTTGTTCTTATGGTCTGTCCGATATCTGAAGTCATCACGTTAAAGAGGACTGGGCTCATCGGGTCTCCTTGCAGGACCCCTCGTGTTTGGGTGAGGCTCTTCGACGTGGATATGCCATCATAGATTGTGAAAAGTTGGCGTATAGAATCGACTTGATCGTTTTGAGTTCGTTGTTTGTGCTGCCTAGAATGTCCTCTAGTTTGTGGATGAGTATCCTCCTGCTGATGCTGTCAAATGCCTTCGAGTAATCTGTGAAAATTGCGTATAATGGTGTGGCGGGTTTGGCTAGTGTAGTTGTTATTTCTTGTATGATTTCTTGGACAGCGTGCAGTGTTGATCTGCCCGGGGTGAAGCCATATTGATTCGGTGGTATGTAGGCTCTTAATCTATGTTCTATACGTGCTAGTAGGATCTTGGAAAACAGTTTGAATATGACATTTTCCAGGGCGATTCCCCTATAGGAGTTTGGGTCATCCTTTCTTCCCTTCCCTTTGTAAAGCACGATTATGATTGACTTTCTCCATTGTTCTGGAATTGAGTTGTTCTTTAGGCATTCATTAAAAAGTTCCGTCAGTGGTTCTAGTAGGTCTTGCTGTGCTTCCTTCAGGTGTTCCATGTATATTCCATCAGGTCCAGCTGCTTTGTTGAGTCTCCCAGATCTTATAAGTTGGTCGACTTTTTGGTCCGTAGTATTTTAAAATACCCTTTGTTCTCTTCATGTCAAGATATTATTTTATCTTCCTGTTTTCTCACTGGAGGAGTAAACATTTTTATTTATATTCTGCGTTTTCTGTAATTTAAGAACTGGATATACTTTCAACTGTTCTGGTCGCCATGGCTACTTGTTTACCGTAGTCCATTCTCGTCGGATGCTTTTTGTTTTTGGAGTGTGGATGTGGTACTCGTTCTTGTGTTATTGTGCTGTTGTTTAATTAGTTTTTTAATTACCTTTGTTTTTCTTTATTTGAAGTTTTTCTGTCTTTGTACTCCGGCGTGTACCGATCATTCCCTTTTGTTTATTGTAAATTTTCCATTATTTATTTACTTTATTCGCTTTTTCGTTGGATCTCGTGGTTCAGTTGAAGGTATGTCAGGTTCTTGTTAAGCATTTTAATGGCTCTTTAATTTATTTCAAGGCATTGCCTACTCTTCCTTCATCTAATACCTCATGGTATTTTTTATGTTAAATTTTGCTAATCATACTTCATACCAAAATATGGTTGTTGTAAAATTGTTTTGGTTACTTAATTAAAATTTTTGTTTGGTTACACTTAGGCAATTGTTATCTGGTAAAACCCTTAGCCTTGCTTTAATCCCCAGTGAGAATTTTAGGTATGTTTTGTTTAAGTTTTAATATTTTATGTGTGCTGATGCACTTTCTGTTCCTCTTGTTGAGCTGTTTCTATAAGATTAAATTTTATTTATATTAAGCTACTGTTGTGGCATTATTTCACCGGTGGTAGTCCTATGGGTTATTGGAGGACATCTGTAGACGAGTCTGTGGGTTTCCTCTTCTCCACCTCCTTTAATCTTTAGGTGTTCTTCTGTCGGGGTATGTAAGCTGTCGGTGAGCTACAGTTGCGAGCGGTCCTCTGAGAAAAGGTAAGTTGGCCCATCCTTTCCCCTCGTGCCTTGTCAATAACGATTGTAGTAATAATTTTAGTTCAAGTTATATATTGAACCATAAAGACTGTTTTAGTTCAGTTTCATGATGGTGAGTCAATTGGTTGAGAAATAGTGTGTTACTAAATTGTTTAATGTCACTAAATTGTTATTAATATTGATATTGTTAACGTTCATTGCAGAACTTATTTTCTGACTAAAAACGGTAGACTGACTTTCTTCAAATAGGTGTGCCAAGTCACATTTAAATATGTTGATATTTTGTATTTATTTTTAATTACATTAAACTTTGCTACATTTTCACCATCATCCCCCCCGTAAAACCTTACCCCTCCTTGTCACCTTCATTATGCCTACCCGATACTCCCACCCAAACCCTTGTGCGCTAATTACCTGCCTCTTTTCTTTATTACCCCTTAGGAACTGCGATTTGGAACATGGAATATGAGATACCGTACCTCTATAATAAGCAGCGAACTAGAAAGTTAGCTGTCCACCTTGTTGCGTAGTAGTTTCCCACTCCTACTCCACGCAAATGCTGGGATAGTACAAGGGTTTAAGTGGTAGTTGGCAAGGAGGGGCAAGGTTAAACTTAGTGAAACAAGAACGGTGTATATCAAAAATTGAGCATGTTGAGATTTTCGATCAAGACGGTTGGATATCATCAAACCGACACATTGCAAACCTAACATTACTCAATTTCTAAAGAAATCACAGAGAATTTTGGGTTCGAATGTTTGCTTCCCTGCAAGAAAGATGTATATCAACAAATATGGCGGAGGTTGACAATTTGAATGTGTCACCAAGCTCATCTTTAGCACTGAATAAGAGCAGGAATAGCGAACATGATGGCCAAGCAAAATTGAAATATGTAAATCGACCTTTCTCGCGATTTAACCACCCGTGCGCAATGAAACATGGAACAGCAATTTTTATACACATCGTAATGCACTGACATCTAATTTAGTTCAATTGTTTACATAACCTCAAGATGGTGGATGTGCGACATTTTAAAATTAATTTTTATTTCTTTTGTCCCAGTCACGTGATCGAAGTCAACGCATGAATAATGAACGTACGCAGTAATCGTCACCTAATAGTACATACCTCTATGGCCTACATAACATGGTGAGCATCCACAATATTTAGACGTTTCTCAATATGCCCATTTTATTTTCTTGTTTTGCGTGTGACTTGTGAGCAATACCATATTTTTATACTACAGTATATATGTATCTGAGCATTATTTTTCTTTATTTTGTATCCAAAGAAAATGGTTTGTGATATACAACGTTCTAGGTCTGTTGTGATATCCGACTTTCTTGCAGGGAAACTGCACTAAAATCAAGGTGAGTCCTACATGTTGAAATTTAAGAGAAATATAGTCCCTTAGTGTTGGAAGAGGGACTGCAACTTTAATGTATAGACATGTATATAACATATTTCCGTATTAGATTAGGCTCATGACGTTCTCTTTTAATACTGAAATGATATACAACGTTCTTGTAGGGCAGGCAACAATTAATATTGTAGCTTTCAGTCGGTCGACACTAATTACTAGAATATGTGAAGAATAACCTGACGTAAATTACATATATAAAACTTATTCACATGTATTTTATTTCAGGTTATTTTCACATATGCCAGTAATTGTTGTGTTGTCCGACTGAAAGTTACAATATTAATTGTTAATAAAGCAACACTGAAATATGGCTTCAAAGCTATCTTTACTGAATGGAACGGCCACGGCCACTTCCTGCCCAAATCCTGCCTAAATTACAACACACTAGTTCAGGCATCACAGTAACACAGGTTATCAGACAAAGTCTACAGACACAAAAGTACACGGCGCTAATGAATCGAAAGCAACGACTATTGGCCGTTTACAGGAAAATTAAATATCGTGGTGAATTCAGAGGTAAATCCGTTGAATAAAATCCCCGAACTGTAATTAAAATGCACTCTAAACACGCTAGGTAAAAATATTACTCAGAAGAAATAATTCGCCGGCATCACAAAGTATGTGCCACAGTCCTCCCCGGTTGTATCTACCTCGCTCAGGATTTAATCTGGTAGATGATCTATCCTTTGTTATTGTAGAGCAGCATAGACGACAGTCATGTTGTAAAATGACGAAACTGAAGAGTTTGGAATATACGGTATTACGTTTTCGTTTGAGTGATTGAAATAATGGACTCATACGTTTGTTTTGTTCCATGTCGTCGTACATGTAGACTTTAATATGAGTATACCCGCAAGCTAGTATTGGAAACACGGAGGTATTTCACCTCAATTAACGTAAATAGGTAGATGTTTCGACTAGCGTGAGAAAAAGTATTACATGAATGTGAAAAATGTGTTTTAGGGAAACAATAAAAGGTATTTAGTGATCGGTGTGTTTTTATTGATAAGATGCTAACAAATCTGCGTTCAAAAATTCAGAATATTTATATTAACACCTTGCACCGTCTATGCGTAAATAATTGCCTTAGAGGGCAGAGACCTTAAAGTGGTATTGTACGATTAAGGACTAATGTAACTAGGGACTAAGCAGCATTGATAAGAAATTCCTCATTTCTTAATAATGTAGTAGTACGCATAATGGACAGCTTTAGGCTGTCTGGAAAAATTAAACATCGCCTTTTCAATCGGTAATAAATTGACAATGCATTTATTTATAAACAGTTGTAAAAATAAATGTTATGTTATAAAGCATTGACAATGCTAATGCACAACTATTTCCAAATCTAAATCTAGATGATCACGTTAGAAATAAATAAATCAATAAAATGAAATGAAAATCCACAGCCTGCTTCCAGTCTCCGACCGGGTCAGGAATGGAATGAATGACGCCCCCCATCTAGCGGCGAGGATATGAACTGTGCCGGCTGCCGAGGCCTGACGCACTCCTCTGGGGCAATGATTAAATGAATGACAAATGAAATGAAATGATAGTGGAGAGTGTTTCTGGAATGAAATTTTGACAGGGAAAACCGGAGTACCCGGAGAAAAAACTGTCTGCCTTCGTTTTGTCCAGCACAGATCTCACATGGAGTGACCGGGATTTGAACCACGGACCCAGCGGTGAGAGGCCGGCGTGTTGCCGCCTAAGCCACGGAGGCTTAATATAAATCAATAAAATAAATTTCATAAAATAAGTAAATCGAATCTGTTCAACTTAATAAATGATAATGTTAAAATAAATTGCCAAGACTAATATTATAAACATTTCATAAAATAAATGCTAATGCTAATGTTAAACACAATACCATTTTTATAAACAGTGGTACGGTAATCTAAATTACAAATTTTATAATCAATTAGATTTTTTATAAACAACTACAAAAATGTATAAACAAATACAAATTTAATAACCAATGACAAATTACAACATTTTATAAACAAATTTAAAATTTTAATCGATTACAAATTTACATACAATTACAAAAGTATTATTATAAACAATGAGAAATTTTACAAACAATTACAAAGCTTTATAAACAGTTAGAAATATTATAAACCATTATTAATTTTAATTTTATTAACAATTACAACTTAAATAAACAATTATGCCAGTTATGTGTATTAGTGTTAAGAAAAGTAAATATTGGCTAATCAATGGCAAATTATTTTCAATATAATTAATATCTGCGTGTGAAGCGTCCAATTCAATCAGTTTGAAGATCAGAAATACTATAATTTTTGATGATGGACATTTGTAATGCAGGATTTTACTGTTGCAGAGAAATAGTTTGTTATTGCCATTTATTCAGTTATTGAATAATGTTTTCTTGCTCTTTTGTTTCTATCTTTCTACAAACCCAATTCTATATCACGGACCGAAGGTTGCAATATAAAAGTGTCTCCAGACTCACAGACGCAATACGTCTGCAACGAATCAAATTGATGGAGCAATTACAGAGAATGGACCCAAACAATATATAGTAACTTATAAAATTCCAACATACCAGAAGAACAAAATAACCGGATCGTATTGGTTCAAACAGGCTGAGAAGTACCTTAAAGAATTAGGATGACCGAATGTAATAGACCAAACTAAAGAAAATAAAATTGCACTTACTCGGAGTTTCGAGGACAAAGAGATAAGGTCTAACCATTACTTGTCGAGTATAAAGGAAACATGGGCTATAAGAAAAACCAACCATTGTTGCTGCTAAGAGACCCTTTCGGGACGAGGAAGAAATCATACTTGGAAATGTGTAATCATGAGATTGCATTATATCCTTTAAAAATAAAATAAGAATGCCTTACAGATAAATAAATTATATGTAACGATTTTTGAATATTCATCCATATAAACATTACTTTAGATTTGATAATATAGTTGAAACATGTATGATAAACTCCATGAAAGACGCATCACAAAATAGTGTTTCTAAACTATAAATGACGGTTGTATTTTTAAAAGAATTCAGGTGAATGCGACAACAGTTGTCAAAAAATGTTTCTAGTAAACAGTGTTTGCTTATGTACTGTAATTAGTTATATTTATAATTTAGAAATAATATCTTTTCATAAGTGCATAATAGGCTATATATAAATTGTTGGAGGCCATGAAACGTTACAGCATGTGAGTTCCGTAAGTATACAGTATATTACTACAGAGCGTTGGGTTTTCGTGTGTAGGGATGTTCTAAACTGTTTTCTTTCAGTTTTATTAACTTTAATTTAGGTGTGAGTGTGAGTATTGACATTTGGTTGGTCATAATATTGAGTGGAACGTTGAATGTTTTGTGCCACGATATTTTTGTGGTAAGCGGCCAATTTTTATAGTCTGCACATTTGCAGAGGTAGAACTCCTGGAGCAAATCGCGAGTTTCCAGAGCTCAGGTGCATCGTGGTCCGACGTTAACCAAGATATAGAACACACCTTTCACGGACGCAACCTGGAAGTGACGAAACACCAAAGATGAGAGAAAACAGGGCCGCCCAAGGTCATTTGTAAACCAAAGGTTGAGGAGAACAAGCTTGGAATACTTGCTGACCAAATAGCAGAGGTGAAGCTTTATTTAGAGAAAAGAATAGAGGAACAAATTAGAAAGGAAAATAATATTGCCACATTGATTGAACTAGAGAAATATGCTGCTTTAAGATATGTAATAAAGGAGACTGGGACTGCTGTCAAGAATGACAAGAGTAGAGCACGATCTAATACGGAAGGAATCTTCTTAGGTACTGGTAGGGACATACCACAACAGAGGCAAGAGTTTATAGATACATAGGATGCTGTCTCACAGGAAGACACCACCTCTACAAAGGATAATCGCCTTTTCTCAGACGTTGCATCCAGAAGAACTAGGAACAGAAATTTCCAACAGCCCAAGGGGGCATCAGTAGTTGGTACATAGGAAGAAGTGAAACTTCAAGCCATAGAGATATTGGCGTGGTTTTTCGAAGGAAGACTTAAGGATGTCACTACTGTCACAACACACAAGCCATTACTTGAGAAAAATGGAATAGACGGTGACATAGAAATCGAAGAGATTTTAATTAGAGTATGAACCGAAGCCTTCGAAGTTGGTTTCCGCTTTTCGCATTTGGAGAAAACTAATTCTGTGGACTTCTTGCAAAATGGAGTTTAAGTCCGTAGATTTCGTTTTCGAAGTTCACTAGACGAGGTGTTACACTTGACGCATGAGAGACGCGTAACAATAATGCACTGGAACGGCAAAAGCCTAGTCATGGCATTCCAACAATTAATCCCAATATTTTAGACGCCAAAGACGTAATTGTTCAAACAGAGACTTTCCTCACCAAAGATTGGTCTTCTCCCAACCATTACTCAATACATTCCTTCACCTCACAAGGAGAATTAGGAAGACCCAAAGGAGGGATAACCATAACCCTAAAACCTTGGCTATTTCCCTTTCGCATCACTCACGATACAGAAAATATTCTGGCTGCAAATGTCATGGGGGCCGCATAATTCCAATCAGAGCCAGAATTAAAATATATTATTACCGAAGAGAGCCAGGTCATAAACAAGATAAATAAATAGGAGACTGTAATAATAGCTGGCGATCTGAATTGTCGCACAGAAGTTGTTACGAACAGAAACGTCACTTCGTACTCTTTGGGAAAATGAAAGATATTAATTTACCAAATAAAAGGCATATACATGGTGTTAAATATTCTCCGAGTTGACTGATATGAATCTCAAATTATAAGAGCCGCCTTGTCAAACACTAGAAAGTAGTGTAATAATTAAATTAACACGTACATGTTTCGTTATATCAATGATAACTTCGTCAGCGTGAAAAATCTTAGAAACTACGGTATCTTAACAAAAACCTAACACGAAAATGGATTTCTTTTCAAAAAGTCATTAATTAAATAAATGAAAAGTCACATTACACTCATTACTTGTTCCGCTTTTGATGCACTGGTTTATGATGTTATCAATGTCCAAATATTTTACACATCCCATTATTATATAATTACCTAGTGAATATACATTAACCATTTTGAACAGCTGACGGAAATAACCAACAAACACATTCAAGGTCTTCGTCCTGAAGCAAACATTCCCATGTGCAAAATTTATTGAAATGACTGATATCTCAGGAGGATATGGTACGACCAAATATTTCACATATCCTATAATTATTTATTGATTATTTTGTGTGATTTTCTATTTGTTTGAATTAATGACTTTTCGTGAGTATATCCATTTTCTTTTAGGTTTTTGTTAAGATACCGCAGTTTCTATGATTTTTCACGCTGACGAAGTTATCATTGATGTAAAGAAACATGTACGTGTTAATTTAATTATTAAACTACTTTCTAGTGTTTGACAAGGCGGCTCTTATAATTTGAGATTTATTTACAAGAAAACACATACGGTATTATAAATAACACTCAGAAGACTCTATCTTGTATGCACAGTTCCTTGTCCTCTTTTTCTCACAAGAAAGAACTGTTGCCAACTGTCACATCCTCTCACCGTTGAGGAATGAAATCGCCAACTATTCACCTATCTTGCAGGAACATTGAGAGTTCTACCCGAACGTGTGGTCTTTGGGGTTGAACACCAGTTCCAGTCGGCTCTCCTAATGCAGAAGCTGTTTTCTTATTCAAGCTAGCCCTCAGAGGTGTGCTGACTTAATCAGGTACTTCTAGTGGGTTGAGTCGCTGTATGGGTCTCAAGAATTCTCCTTTAGATGTAAAAACCCTTGCAAGTCTTTTAATACCGTCATTTCCAAGGAACAAGTCCACAATTGTTCCAAGGGGCCAATCTATCCTCTTAGTGCCATCTGATCCAACTAGAACAATGTCAACTCTCTTGAACAAACGAGTTAGTTTACAACTCGGGGTACAGAGTGCCAAAAGTCCAAGATATTTCTGCCACAATATTTTCTTCAATGCCATTCTTAGTTTAAGAAGATGAAGATTTCGTTGATCCAGGGTTATAGCATCCAATGCATCACATTCTAAAACTCCAGTCGTCTTAATTTCTTGCAGAAAGCAGGCAGGGGCGAATGGAATTATATCTTCACATCCATCGGTCAGATATGTTAATGGTCTTGCACTTATGGTGGCTTCTATACTGCAGAGAAGGGTAAGTTAGACAGGCTTTACCCAAAACTCGTTTCAGAAGATGTTTAATTAGACGTATTAAACTTTCCCTGAAGCCTCCCCACCAAGGAGCACTAGGGGCATTAAGTCCCCAAGTAATACGTTCAACCGAATAGTGTTTAGAAATATTTTCCCAGTCAACATTTTGAAACGCGTTATCTGTACTCGTGAAATTTGTACCATTGTCTGAGTAAATCACAGAGGGCCGTCCTCTTCTTGCTACAAACCGCCGGAACGCATGCAGATACGCCTCCGCCGAAAGAGAAGTAACCATTTCGAGATGCACAGCGCGATACACCGCACATGTGAAAACCACAATCCAAGCTTTACTTTCATCCCTCAGGAACACTGGACCCGACAAGTCCACTCCTATCACTTCAAATACACAGGCATTCCGTATGCGGTCCAGAGGCAGAGAGGCCTGAGCAATTCCGCTATGTTGTCCATCATGCCTCTGGCACTTGACAAATACACGGGCTTCCCGTATGCGGTCCAGGGGCAGAGAGGCCTGAGCAATTCCGCTATGTTGTCCATCATGCCTCTAGCACTTGACAAATACACAGGCTTCCCGTATGCGGTCCAGGGGCAGAGAGGACTGAGCAATTCCGCTATGTTGTCCATCATGCCTCTAGCACTTGACAAACACACAGGCTTCCCGTATGCGGTCCAGGGGCAGAGAGGCCTGAGCAATTCCGCTATGTTGTCCATCATGACTCTGGCACTTGACAAATACACAGGCTTCCCGTATGCGGTCCAGGGGCAGAGAGGCCTGAACAATTCCGCTATGTTATCCATCATGCCTCTAGCACTTGACAAATACACAGGCTTCCCGTATGCGGTCCAGGGGCAGAGAGGCCTGAGCAATTCCACTATGTTGTCCATCATGCCTCTAGCACTTGACAAATACACAGGCTTCCCGTATGCGGTCCAGGGGCAGAGAGGCCTGAGCAATTCCGCTATGTTTTCCATCATGCCTCTGGCACTTGACAAATACACAGGCTTCCCGTATGCGGACCAGGGGCAGAGAGGCCTGAGCAATTCCGCTATGTTCTCCATCATGCCTCTAGCACTTGACAAATACACAGGCTTCCCGTATGCGGTCCAGGGGCAGAGAGGCCTGAGCAATTCCACTATGTTGTCCATCATGCCTCTGGCACTTGACAAATACACAGGCTTCCCGTATGCGGTCCAGGGGCAGAGAGGCCTGAACAATTCCGCTATGTTGTCCATCATGCCTCTGGCACTTGACAAATTTTCTTATAATTTTTCTAACTGTCCTCCTTCCATCGATGATCAAGAAGCGTTGTCTCAGATGATTAAGAAGAAGTTGTATTCCAATGTGATCCATAATCAAGCGAAAAGTGACGACATGGTTCGCCGGGAGAATCATTGGGAACCTGAATTGCCTCATATCTTTTCGCAGTTATAGTCTCGTTTTAACCTGAGAACACCATCTTCCAGGCGCGGATGTAATATAGACAGCTGTTTATCAACTAATCCATGGTAGCTTTCTCGTTGATTATATCATTGAACCTAATTTCAGCATTTTCTAACTCTTCAACTTGCAGATTTGATGTGATATCATCTCACGTCTAGGACAATTCTTACAGAAACGAAAACTCCATGCTATTAGATGAACTATTCGGTGAAAAATACCTACTATACCAGAGGGGACCTTCATTGGTTACAGTCATAGAATTCGCAGGGTTTTTCATCATTTCCTTTGCGATACTCTCTTCGTCATACACCACTTTTGTTTGAGGCCAACAGTCTGGAAATTCATACAACCAAGAAGGTCCCTCCCTCCACCGAGAGGCTATTAATTGCGATGCAGAATAGCCACGTGAGAGTGGATCAGCTGGATTCAATGAACCTGGAATATGTCACCAGCAGTTTGAATTGGTCAAGTTCCAGATCTCATTAACACGATTGCGGACAAACACCGACCAGTTCTCAGTCCTGCAGATCCTTACTAGAATTGTGGACGAGTCAGACCAGAGCAAAAACTCATGAACTTTCAGTGACAGACAAAAGAAAACCACTCGCGGCAGAAAATGTGTTGTTGGGTTACACGTAAAGTGTTTTGTAGTTGACCACACTAAGTAGTGAATGAGATAATGGATGCTGTATATTAGGAAGTGATAATGTTGTATAATGGCTGTAAATTGTAAATTAAAATGCTTTCAGACATCTTCGCTTTTCAGTACCAAGTTCTACATGTATTATTCTATCGTCCTACAAATAGGTCGGGACATTTTGTACAAACTAACAATAAGAGAATAATGAATCGGTATGCACATCGATATTTACCGGTAATTTAGAGGAAATTTTGTTCGACAAACTCAGTTTTTCCAAAATAAAATAATTCAGGATTATCTTTACAGTTACCTCGGCCTAGGCAGCTATTACAGGAAATGTATCCACAACTTCGCACGCATAGCCAAACCACTCACAGATCTAATACAAATAAAAACACCATTCATATTCACGGAAGAACATACAAACACATTTAACACACTAAAACATAAACTCACAACACCGGAATTACTACATAACATTGACGAGACAAAACCCACATTCATACACGTTGATGCCAGCCAGTATGGTATCGGAGCAGCATTAATACAGGGGCACAGAGACAAACACAGACACCCTGTTCCTTATGCTAGCAGAAGACTTACACAAACAGAATCTAGGTACTCCTGGGCGGTGAACTATTTTCGTACACACATATACGGAATATATTTCACAGTAATCACAGACCACGCCAGCCTCACACAATGGGATAGATTTAAGAATCCCAACTCCCGACTGAACAGATTCATATTCAAACTGTTTGACTATGAATTTGACGTGAAACACCGCAAGCGCGCTACACATGCAGACGCTGACGCTTCATCACGGCTTCCCATCCTTTACGCTCCCAATGAAGGCAAACACAAATAATGGGACAACATTCCTAAATATTCCATTGCACAACAGAACATCATTCAAGCACAAACAGAGGTTGCACACCTCAAACAAATCAGGGATGCTTTACACAATTTTGACAATGCAGACAATAAACACGCACGATTGGCACGCAGATTCATTTTGACAGATTCAAGTATACTGAAATGCAAGCCAACCGTCACACACGATAACACGCCAAACGCCGTACCAGTCTCACTTAAACACAAATTTTTACTGATTATCACGACTTACCCCTCGGCGGTGCACATCAAGGAACACACAAGCTATATCACAAGATCAGGGCTAAATATTACTGAAATAACATGAAAACAGACATAAACAACTTAATCAAAACATGCCCAATTACCAACAATGCAGAAACAGGGCGGGAAAACCACAAGGTTTCTTGCAGCCTATACCAGCTGGGGATATCTTTCACAGCATAGGTATAAACATCAAGGGACCCATATGCAAATCGAAACATGGTAACAAGTACATACCCGTAGCCATAGAATACCTCACAGAATGCATAAACACCAGAGCCGTACCCAAAGCAGACACACAACACGTAGCAGGATTTCTCATAGACATCATAACACGATACGGCACATTTCAGACATTACTCTCAGACAGGGGAACTGTATTCACAGCCAAAGTTACACAACAGCTCCTAGTTTCGCTCCCCAAACAAATAGTCTCACTGAGGCAATGAACAAGATCATTGGCAAGGCGCTCGCTATGTTTACAAACGACATAAGAGACAACTGGGACCAATACTTCCCTTTGATCACATTTAGCTACAACACATCGTAATTCACTGCCACATTTCCTACTACAAGGATATTATTCCAGAATCCCAATAGATAATATACACATGGCAGAGGATAAACTCACAGACAACAGGGAGTGAATTACACATCTAAACACAGCTAGACAAATGGCCAAAGATAATATAACTTAAGCACAACGCATACAAAGGACAGCACATGACAAGATACGAGTACACAAAGAATGCAGAACCAGCCAATCAGTAATGGTATGGGCTCCTAGCCGGAGGAAAAACATGTCAGAGTTCCTCATACCAAAATGGAAGGGCCCTTACAGTATATAACGAAAAGTTTTAGAACTCAATTACCTCATCAACATTAGACACAATCACAAAATCACACGAGATAATGTACATATTCGTCGCATGAATTGGTACCATTGGGGGCACAACAAACTCACACAGAACCCAGGAAGGCAACAAAGAGGACCAGACAATCACTACAATAACACACGTTACCACACAGCCACCACAATTACACAGTTTATTAGAACAATTTCACGCACACACAATAACACAGGCTAACAAACAAACTTTCCGAACACACAATAACACAGCCAGCACAATAACACAGGGTAACAGACAAACCTCACGAACACACATTAACACAGCCAGCACAATAACACAGGCTAACAGACAAAACCTCACGAACATACATTAACAAAGCCAGCACTATAACACAGGCTAACAGACAAACTTTACGAACACACATTAACACAGCCAGCACAACAACACAGGCTAAGAGATAAACCTTACGAACACACATTAATACAGACAGCACAACAACACAGGTCATCAAACAGATCACGCTAAACACACAACAGCCACATAAAATTACGCGGGTTATCAAACAAGATCACGCTGAACACACAGCCACCACAATAATACAGGTTACCAGACAGATTACAAAGAATACCATTACTGCAGCACAGAAAAACAGAATATCAGACGACCATAACAACGCAATACATCACAATCAGCATATACGTCACCCAGTGACATAACAATAGCGACGGAAGACAAAAGCGTGACGTTAGGCGACAAGCACAGCACGTCATCAGTGCAGCCACCACGAACGAAAACGCCACCTACTGGACGTCTCCAGAAAACCACAACGCCCAATCACCACAGGGAGTCACTATACCTTTCCAACCGGCCAGCAAACAGAGCAAAAGTTAGCCACGCCCACGTGCACCCTCACCATGGCAGCCATTGAAACCGTCCCAACCAACCAGCAAACAGAGCAAAAGATAGTCAAGCCCAAGTGCACCCGCACCGCGGCGGCCATTAAAACCGTCCCAACCAACCAGCAAACAGAACGACACAACACGCGGAACACGCGCGAACATTCAAACATACCAAGCCCTCAGTACTAACAGTTCACTAACGTACTAACGCAAGAGACTAACAACATTAGCTCAACTACCAAATATGGGAACTAACCTCCATGTACTAACAGAATGAACAATTAACAGGCCAACTGATATGCATGCACTAATCTCACTTACCCATAAGGACACCATAAGCAACTAGCCAACTAACTAAGAAAACGCCACACGGTAACGAGGTACCGAAAAATCCACACAAACCCAAACACTCTGCCTCCAACAACGATCACCACGAAAACATCCATCAAAGAACCAAATAAACTACAGTACCCCATACCCAAATTGACATCCATCCCACACTACACGTACCAGTCCCGATAAAACGTACCACTACCAACCACCGCAATATCACAGGCCAAAAAACAAAGCTACTTGTATACAACCACAGGACCCCAACACATGTACAGGGATCTAGAACAGCAAATCAAGCCCCAATCAGACAACCTCCGAACAGGCAAACGGCACAACACCCCCAAACCATCCCCCAAAAAACCTACCTCTCCTGCTACCATTATATTGTACCAACTATGCAACTCACTAATCACGTTCTTACCAGCAAACAAACAGTACATTCAAGACACTTATACACATCTTGAAGCTTTTACTACCCCTAGAATATTAATCTACACACAGCATTGACCAACGAAAAGCGCACCCCCCCCCCCAACCATCAAAAAGAAAGAAGAACAGAAGAATAAATGATCAATACAACACATTACACAGACGTGATCACGTGACACAAACAACAACACAGCGAATCAAGTAAAGTAGAATCAACAAGAATCAAGAACCAGGAATCAATAATCAAAATGAAGAGTCATGAACATATATTAATACAACACAATACACTGTCATACCCAATAACACACTGCGTCAAGAATAGAAGAAGTATTACGAAGTTTATTTATTACAACACATACAAGTCGTTCAACGCAATCACCAACAATTACACATTGCGCCAAGATGGAAGAATATGATAAAAAGATTTAAGAAAATATGTTAATACAACATAGGACACAAACCTTTCAACGCACGCACAAACAATCACAGGTTACGTCAAGAAAAGAAGAACATAACGAGAAGATATAGTACAAGACATCACACAAGACGTGTCACGCATATTACAATTACACATTCCGTCAAGATCAAGAAAGAACCACTGCGAAGATCAATGAACACAACACCTCATACTGAAGCGATCGCTCAAACACTACAAGAAAGAGAAGATACATGACCAGCAATTGCAACACTTACATTACCATTAATATGACTAATATCATTAACATGCCAATTTTCCATTCCAGGAACAGAATGAAAAAGACCAAAAACATGATCTTCGCAGCCACCTTCTTCACCATTCTCACAGGAACTGCAGCAGACACACACCAGGACCCATGAACCAAAATCACCACCGGCGTACATTGGAGGCCTATCCAAGGGCAAACCATATACCAGGGCAACATACCAATCAATTATAACATACCGACACATCAAACCCACATCCCCTCCCTGCCCTCGTACCACAGGACCAGTACCACACACAACTCACAGATGAAAATCCACAACTTCACGCACTATGGGAAACCACAGAGGACATAATCAAAATCCAAAACAACACAAACCACACCCAGAGTCAATACAATGAAACGCGCCACTCACAACCACGACACAAGAGGGAAATATCGTTTATCGGGAACTTCCTCCAATACTGTTGCGGCGTCGCCACTACCGAAGACGGAAAAACTTTACACATGACAGAACAACAAATTACGGACTACACAAATAATCTCATCAATATGATACACTCAAACCAAAAATACCTCACACAGAAAACATACAAACTCAACAATCTATCGCAAACCATTCAACAAACAATCGCGATAATCACAAACCGTCGGGAGACACTCGCGAATACAACGCAAAAATACATGGACTCACACTCGATAATACTCGCTTCCACCATCCAAATGATCGTGAGCAACACAATTAACGTATACAACATGAAAATGGACTGGACATACAGAAACAACACGACCTCACACTACGCAAACTAAATAAAATCCCAAAGGACACTATATCGGCAGACATCCTTACCACAGACCTCACACAATTAAACACTAAACTCCGCAGACATGGCAATCAATTACCGACACCCATACACCATATCTCATGGTGTTACACAAAGTCAATCTGCACATGCACCTACAGTGGAAACAAAATACACGTCACAGTCAAGATACCCATTATCGAACTACACGCTATCTAGAAGCTATAACTGGTACAACTGGTACAACCACACGTGCACACTCATCCACGATCCGACACTCCTAGCTATCAACAAACGTGATACCCACGTATTAACGGGCAACACCCTCCCCAGCGTCATATCACAAATCAATGCACTCTACTATGTCCAAAGATTCCAGGGATACACAACCACACAGCCTGCCTGTGCCATCAATCTCTATAATAACGCTCCCACCAGAACATTCCTGGTCATACAGCTGCGACCTGGGTTCCAAACGTGCATTGATCACACAAATGGGATTAGAAACTTTCATAGTAATGAACCCTACACCAGATATGAACATTATATGCACAAACACCTCAGAACCCCATTCGGGGCCATTTTATAGAACGCTTCCAGCAGCCATCGAAATACGCCTCCCATTCCACTGCAAACTCACAATCAACACGGATACAGAGATACCCACGACATTCCCCTGCGACACCAAATTACCATAGGAACTCACAATCACACATACCCTACCGGCCACATGGACAAGACACATAGAGATGAAGATACACGACTTTACACCCCTAAACAATTACCCATTACTCTACAACAATATCTCGGCAATACTCAATCACGATCGGTTCTCAACAATACTTACATCCAAGGTCACCCACAGGCCATTTTATGAACACGAACAAACCTTCCACATACCTTCACATTCACTAAACTGGTACAAATCAAATACCCCCATAACAACCACCACGATCACTATCCTCGTAATGAATACCATAATCAAACAGATATCACTCGCCCGAACCCTACGGCATCTAAACACACAGAAAACACTCCCTAATCCCAACTAACTCAGTACTCAAGAAAGCTCCCGATCACCCGCACCTGTTACACGAAAATCACAGACACGCACAGGCACCAATGTAGGCTAACCCAGCCAACGACCCCGAAGGGAACAGCACACACATCTCCACATAAGCTGGATGGACCAGAACTACCATCACAGCGAACTCCCACCGACAGGATGAAAAAACAAACACGATAATGACACAAAAATCTAATTAACACAGCCATGTTTCAGAAGACAGGCAGTGAATTTAATCCACACTATCTTTTTCAACTGCATTCCAGGAAGACACCAGCACGACAATTTTCGATGACTGTGGGCATCGAACATTGGACACGCAACTGCACACCGACGTAATTACACACATACAATCAGTGCCAGCACTTCCATCCATAAATATTATAGAGGGACTCCTTCGCCAAACCAATGCACACATGAAGCAACCATTACCTCACCCTATGTGTTACAGCATTAACACACGACGCAGCTCCAGCTTATAAAGGAAATAACGCTGAGAGGTGACCCCAATACGGACAATCGAATAAGAAGCAGTGAGGACAGGACCCCAAGATCAGTTGCTACCGATCTTGCTTCCACCCGTATCTCCGACATCGCCGCTCTACACTGTATACGACAACATCATCTTCAACACCAATCTCTGGGAGTGTACATAAGTGCTCCCAGCTCCCAACCTAAAACGAACCTTCATAAGTTTGTAACTTCAAGTTGCATTGTTGCTTACCTGAATAAATCCCCAGGCACAGTGCCTCCAGTGTTTGCACATAATCAGGTGTTGTTACTCTTAGCATAATTAGCCAAGTTCCCCTTCACTCTTCACTGCCCGCTCACACTCTCAAACACGTTATCGCTCACTCAACACACATTGGATCGCAACAAGGCCACTTCGCTGCCTTCAGTGTGCTCAGTGATCAACCGCTTTCAAGTTAACACGCACATCTCGTTCTGTCCCCTTGGCTCCTCGCCAATCTTTCCTCATTCACCAAGCCAGTACGACCCCCGAGGAACATTTCGAGGGGAGGCAGAACAATATCATTCAGCTTACTACTCCTAGGCACCCACTTATACGGTGAGTAGTTGATTATTCTTAGAGGTATTGACATACTGGAGTGTTTTCAAGCTCTAAGCATGAAGTTCAGAGCTCACCCACCAGACTGTGAGCGGATGGTTCCTCTGAAACTATCGACTCATCTGGAGCGTCATTCAGGTAATATCATTCAGATTTATCTCCAAAGTACCTACCCGGAGTTTGATTAGACTGCTTCTCTTATAGGCATTTAGGCACTGGAGTGTCTTTAAGCTAAAATTTAGTGTTTAGCTCCTAGGTACTCACCATACTGTATGTGGATGGTTAAAGTCACACTACTAAAAAGGTATTGATGAACCTTGAGTATTTAAGCTAATATCATTCAGGTTAAAGCTCCTAGGTACCCACCCACACTGAGCAGATTGATCTTCTTAGAGGTGTTGACAATTTGGAGTGTCATTAAGCTGATATAATTTAAATTACAGCTCATACCTACCCACCCCAACTGAGAGCACATTTTTCCTCTTAGAGGTCTTAAGACTCTGGAGTGTCCTTTAGTGAATATCACTCAGGTTAGGGCTCCTACGTACCCACACTGTTAGCAGATTGTTCTTCTTAGAGGTATTGACACAATGGGGTGTTCTAAAGCTTATATAATTCACTTAGAACTGATAGGTTCCCTCTCAAACTTTTAGCTTATGGTTCCTCTTAGGAGTATTGACACACCTGGTGTGTTTCAAGTTAATATCATTCAATTTAGAGCTGCTCGGTTGCCACCATACTCTAAGAGCATGGTGCTATAAAAACCTGGATTGTCTTTAAACTAATATTATTCAGTTTAAAGTTCCTATGTACCCTTCCAGACTGTGAGCGGAGGGCTTCCCTCATGGGTAATGGCACTTTAGGAATATCATTAGGCTATCATCAGTTTAGAGCTCTCTCACATTTTAAATCTCCTCTCCATATTAGGGCCAGAGTTTCAAACATTAAGTAGGAGAGATATTAATATACAATAGTGCTGATTTTAAGATGTGTTTCTGTGGAATTAATCATATTAACTAATTATTAATGATGCTTTGTTCAGCTGAATTGTACAATGTTTGGAACGTAATGATATGAAATTAATCATATCTAGAAGGTGTTCTTCTTTACGTTACAGTCAGAAGTAAAATACCGTAATTATTTATTACATTTAATCCACATAGGCAATAAATAATACAGATAGAATATATTATACCACATTGTGGCCCTCTTCATTTATTGCCTTATAAATTAATTAAAAGTAATTGAATTACGAGGAAAGTCTATCAATATTTATCTTGGTTTTTCTCTTTCCGTAATAAAATACATTCATAAAAGGTATTAAATGAACAGATCTGTAACAATGTGTGTTTTATTTGATGATAGAGTAAAATAATGTTCCGAAAGTTCCTATGGTTAAAATATGTGGTGATGGTAAAATTATGTTATAAATAGATTTTAAAATGTTTTCAAATGTCTTGGGATTGTTTCTCACAAGACGAAATAAGGATTTCCCCCTGGGGAGCATGGTTTGGAAATTTATTGTATTTATTCCTTCCTTTAGTGAAAATTTTATGCAGTACATGGTATGGATGAAGCTGATGGTCTTCGACTGAGAAAAATTGCGAATATATATATATATATATATATATATATATATATATATATATATATATGGTGAAGTTGGATTCAATTGGTGTTACTGTATGCGTTGGTTATTATTGAATGGGTCATTGGAAGGCAAGAAGCCATGTCCATTGATTGAATTTTCATATGTCTATTCTTGCATTCCATCCGTTATTATTTTCTAACCCCCTTTTTGACACTCATTTTGTCAATTCAATTGATAAATTTTCCTGCCAAAATGCAATTATTTTTGTTTTCACCCGTAGAGAAAGGAAATGTCGTTATTCCTTTATCTTTGAAGTTTCTCGATTCCAACTCCTGTAAATCGCACTATCCTAAACATTAGAATAACTTAGACCTCAGGCTCTAGCGATGGGATTTCTAACGCAGAAATGGCCGTTGCATGCCATCTAATCACTTCGTCACACCTATCCTGTTATGTTCCACAGAGTCTGTGATTGGCCAACGGGATAGTGGCTTTAGGTAGTAGTTGTTCTCACATTGCATGACATGAAGGTGGAGAAACCTTCATTCTTCGTTGTTAACAAATACATTTGTCTTGTCCCCTCAGGACCGTAAGGCTTCTCCCTGAATCACATTTCTCCAAATTTGACATTCTCAAGATTTTATCTAGCCAGCGCGAATAACTACCATGAAATATAATATTTGTAAAACAAACTTGGTCTTGGTCTGTCTATTAGCAAATGCAGCTGATCTCATAAGACAGCTCATTGATATGCTTTCTTTAACAAGATAAATATGCTGTAAAGTGGTAGTTATCTACACATTTATTTCAGAATAACTCTCTAAACGACATGTCATTAATGCCGGACAAATTTCTGACATAGATGTGATTTATTACATGAAGATATACTGAGTCAATTTCTACACGGAACTCTTCAAAAAACAAGGTATCTTGAACAATAAATTATTTCAAAGTGAACATAATACATGTAGGTGCATACCCAAAATATATATAACATGGATGCGTGAAACCCTCTACTCTTCCTAAAAAGTTCCCAATACATATATAGATGTACACAAAAACCCTCCATAAATTACATTCCCAGAACATATCATTTGGCTGTGCATCAAAACTCTCTTCTATAACAACTCCGGTGCATATCAGGGATTATTCCTTTTAAGTAAACAGTTCCTTATAAAGTAGGGCATAATTCATTTATTAAGATAACACAACATTATAGTCCAGTCTGTAATAGTTCTCTGATTGCTTACTTCAAGACGTATTTTGCGTGAGGCAATAATGTCATCTTTTAAAAACCATCTTTGTCCCATATAATCTTACACTTGTGACAGATCTTGGATCTGCACAGACACTCCTCATAATTATTTATTGTTATGTATAGTTGTATTTTATATTAATTTAATCGGAAAGTGCCCATTTGTAGAGTAGAAGTTAGTACCCAGGCTGTTGCCTGATGACCTTGTGTTATATGAAGTGAAACCGACTAAGAAGCGATACGGCATAACGTAGAACTAACGCATTTTGAGCCTATTTTCAATTTTGAAAAAATAGGCTTATGAGATCACTTTTTGTCCGTGTGTGTGTGTGTGTCCCACTAATAACTTCTAAACGGCTGAAGTGATTTCAATGAAACTCGGTAAGTTCATAGCACTATCCCGGAAGACCCCGACCGTCCTCTTCAAATTTTGTTACTTCTAAGCAATCCAAAATGGCGGCTGTGCGAAATATTTCACCAGCATTCAATATCTCCGAAACTATTCCCGATAACACCCTGAAATCTTTTACGGAGATAAAGGGAACTACTAGAAGTTCACCTATGTGACTTTTGAAAACCTGGTAACTACGAAACCAACCTGGTAGCCAAGCGAATTTGCGACTTTCAAATAGACGTTTCTCGCGATTTAACCAACCAAACGCATTAAAACTTGGTACAATATATGTTTATGCACTTTGTAATGCACCGACATCTATCTTGATTGAATTGTTTACATAACCACAGATAGCGGATGTGCGAAATATTTCAGCAGCATTCTATATCCCTGAAACTATTAGCGGAATCACCCTGAAATTTTGTACGGAGATAAAGGTCACTACGGGAAGTTCATCTATAAGACTTTCAAAAACCGGTTAACTACAAAACAACATGGCAGCCAAGCGAATTTGAAAATTTTAAATAGACCTTTCTCACGATTTAATGTTCGAACCGAAATGAAATCTGGTGCAGGAAATGTTTATACACATTGTAATACACTGGTATCTATTTTAGTTCAATTGTTTACATAACCTCAAGATGGCGGCTTTGCGAATTTTGAAATTAAGTTTTTATTTCTTGTGTCGTAATCATGCGATCGATGTTATAGTTTGAATAATGAACCTATGCAATAAGTTTTTTAAATGGCACATGACTCTATGGCCTATACATTTAACAATCCAACATGGCGACCATCCGAAATATTTAGACGGCTCTGAATATCAACGAATCTATTATAGCAATCAAACTGATTATTTTGTGTTCATAGGGACTATGATCTTAAGTTCACCCATAGGACTTTAAATAATCTGGTGATCACAAATCCAACATGGCGGCGACGCGAAGTATAAATATTCACATGGAGGTTCTCGCAATTTAACCATCCGAGTGCAGTGAAACTTGGTACAGTAAATCCTTAAACGAATGTTAATCCACTGGGGTCTAATTTATTTCAATTCTTTCCGTAACCACAAGAAGGCAGCTGTGCGAAATTTTAAAGTCTCCTTGTCACTTCTTGTGTCCTAATCATGCGATTGAAGTTTGAATGCTACACGTACACAATAATCTTCATGTTACAGTACATAACTCTAGGACCTACATATATAAAATCCAACATGGCGACCATCCGAAAGATTTAGTCGATTCTCAATATCTACGAATCTCTTACAGCAATCAAACAGAAATTTTGTATGTAGATAGAGGCAATTAACATAAGTAGGATATATGAAAATATGCTTATAGTTCTTCATGGAACTACTTGTTTGAAACTGATATTAATCTAGGTGGCGGTGATACGAGATATACATGCTTTGAAAAAATTATTAGATGATTGTTTGGTATCGAATGGATGCGGTTTGTTATATAATACGACGAGCTTCTACATGTCTTAGTGAATGTAATTGTTTTATAGAATAGATTCACATCCTTATATAACGGAGAAGTATCCGTACATTGATTCTTCATAAGAGGAACAAGATATATCGTATGTTGCTGAAAATAAAGAACACCTGTATGCACGTTATGTCCCAAATCTCAAGTAAGCCAAGGTAGCTGAATGGATATGTAATGTACGGCGCTTTCCGGTTAGTAATATATATATTGATTATTATACTCCGTTGTTCAGATGATAGTACAACCAAGTGACGCTGCATTGCGTGGGGCACGATTTATGGCAAATCACCAAGATAGGATCTCGAAAATGCACATGATAGGTGATGTAATTAAGATAGATAGTGATGTTAAGAGTGAATTTTGGGGGAATGTCAGAGATTGTACTGAGATCACGTACTATTCAGCGTCAAGTTAAAATGGAATCTGGAGATAAACTAGTGCCTATACGTGAGGAGGGGGAGATGACGGAAAAGGATGGTGCTAGAAGTAGTTTGGAAAGGTCCAATAGCGAAGAGAATGTGGTCTCGTATGAAAGTATAGAGAGGGTTAACCTTGGCTGGCTCCAATTACTGTTGAACCAAATGGAGGAAATGAGTAAGAATACTAACACTAAAATTGAGAAAATGAATAATAATAACACTGGAATTGAGGAAATGAATGATAATACCAATACTAAAATTGAGGAGATAAAAGAAGATTAACTGTAGAATTGACGAAATAGATCACAGTAATGGGAATGTGGAAAACAAGGTAGATGGGTTGAATGATAAAATAGGGAGATTGGAGGAGAAATTAGATTCAGAGTGTGAGAAGATAAAAGTTGAAATGGAAGTAAATAAGACTAGATTACAGACGCAGATAGATAAGATTCAGAAAGAGCATGGTGATAACAGTCACAAGATTGAGATTTTGGAAAGAAGGATAGGTACACAATGTGAAGCGATATAAGTTACTTTAAAGGAGAGGATGGATAGGGTGGATAGCGTGGTAGAAAAGAATACAAAGGAATGCTTTAGTAGAATAGAGGGAATGGAAGAAAGATTTAATCAACAGAACTGAAGAAACAAGATACTGTATTACAGAAAATGGACGAAAATAAGAAAGAATTAAACGAAGAATTCGGAAGGATAGAGAAGAAAATGGAAGTAATAGTAGAAAACAAAGTTTTGAAACCATAATAATAGGCAAGGAAATGATTCAAGAAATGGGGGGCGTGAGAAAGCAGATGATATTGGAGAAACTGAAGAAGAGAAACGAGAAGCAGATGAGGTTGGTCATGAGGACAGTAGCAGTCAAGAAAGAGAGGCTAAAGATGAGGGTAAAAGTGTCAGAGTGAGCCATGGAGAAGACAACACACTGGGAAAAGATAAGGTGAAGAAACGTTGGAGAAGGAAGATGGGGATATATAGGATGAGATGTAAGACGAAGAGAAAGGAGTTGTTGAATAGTATGAGACAGACAAGAAAGAAGAGGAGAAAATTGAGGAAGGGAAGGAGAGAGGAACGGTGGAGATGGCAGATGAGGAGTACAAGGTACGGAATGACATGGTGGATGAAGAAAAGGCCAGATGGAAGGCAGGAGATGGAGGAGGAAGACTAAGAGAAGAACAGAAGAAAGCAAAGAAGCTGATACAGAACAAAAGAAAAGAACTGTTGAGTAAGAAAAGGCAAGTGAAGAGAATAAGGAAGAGAACGAATTTGGAAAAGGCAGGAGCTAGGAGAATTAACCAACAAATGAAAGGAATCCCTAATGAATTCAGCGTGGGTGATAAATTTTGCTCAAGATTCCATTTCCGCCATCCGCAGAAGATAAGCAGATATCTAAATTTTTCTTGCTTTATTATGGCCCGTTCTCAATTGAAAGACGTGTCGGTAAATGTGCATATTCTTTAATGAAATCAGATGGCATTATATTGGGAATATATAATATTTTTAATTTGAAGAAATATATATCGTAGGACCACTGCATTACATGTTCTATAATGGTACATTGCCGAGCATACCTTGTTACAGATAAACTGTTATACAATGAATACATTGTGCTTCTAGACTGTGAAGTTCTAATTTGGGCGTATTGAATCACGTATGAAATTAGTGAAGTATCCGTAAATTGATTCTTCATAAGAGGAATCAGATATATATGTTGCTGAAAATAAAGAACTCCTGTATGCACGTAATGCCCCAAATCTCATGTAAGCCAAGGTATCTAAATGGATATGTAATGTACTGTGCTTTCCGGTTAGTAAGATATTGATTAATTAATTAAATTTTATTCATTCCTTCCTGTCATTATACTCTGTTGTGGTTAATAGGTCATTTCATTATTTACTCTGTATACATATTATTTCTACGAGAGGGGGGAAGAGTATTTTGCCATAAGCAAGCTAATAGTCCTGCTGCCCAGGAGAAGAGTCTTATGTATTCTATATTTCATTCTTATTATGAAAATATGTGGCGCCCAATAGAATTTATTTACGGGTCAGAGCAATCACACACTGAAGAGCCATCTTAGTGAATGACAACTTGTTAACAGCTGTTGAACAGTCAAGGGGATCAGTCAATGGTATGCAGACATCACTTACCTTCCAGCAACCTTGAAACAAGGCTGTCTCCACCTCTTTATGAAACTTACACTTTGCTATTACGAAACAAGTCTGGACAAATCAATAAGTCGTGTACCTGTCGCAAAGAACCGCACTTAATATAACTTTCCTCCACCAGGACAACACTGCAAAATTATGTACAAAAAGAAGTCAAACGTATTCAATTTACAGTACACCTTGAAAAACAGATATTGTTGTAATATGCACTGTACTCTCAATAAGCTCTAATTAGGCAAAAACGCGCAAGGTTTATCCACAAACCAGATAATACAGAGTATACTGTACATCATAAAGTAAATTTGTTAACGCTTAATTACATGAATGTGACTGATGGTCACTATTGGTTATAAACCTTAAAACTGACTCGTATACTAAATGCCAAATGAAATATATTACATGAATTTAGCTACCGGTCGAACTGTATTAAAATATGAGTTTTCAATTTAGCCAAACCCGTTTAGTGAAATCTACTTCACATGAAAGCGCGCAAGTTATTCTGGCTAACAGGCGAAAATTCTGTTTCATATGCTCTGCACACTGATTGAGTAATTCACAAGAAATATGGTATTTGCCTGTTGCCCCAATGAAATTGGCTATATCTTAAGATACTCTTTTAAGAACCCTATTTTGCATGTACAGTAATAGTCATGCATTCATGACACACACGTGTCTCATTAGACCATCTTTCGAACAAACTCTTTTCCAATATATCACTTAAACGTAGCCTTTTACTAGTATACATGAAGATATGTTTCAACCACGATATATGCGATCTATCGTATAACATACCTTCCATGAATTAAGAGGCGCTTCATGAATATACTGCTTTCTAACATACCTTTCTGAGCTTATATTTCGTGATAACATATTATTTGTAAATTACTCATTTCACATAACATGAATACAACTTCTGGCCGCTATCAATTAAAGTGTGCTTCCCAAAATCTCCCTTCGTAATTTTCACCACATGTACCACTTGAATATGGCTTTTGACCCAACGATGAAAAATTGATTGTTCTGAGCCTCCGAATCAATTAATTATAATCCGTACATAATATGTGAATACTGCTTTTGGCAAGTATGAATTAACACATGTTTCGATATACAACCAATAAAGTAAAAATAGCTCCGCATGTACTCTTTGAATATGCCTTGTGGCAACAAAGTAACAAGTTATTCTTAACAGATAATTGTGAGTAAATGTTGCTGTGTATATAATACATAATTATGGCGTAATTTTTTCTTGACTAAAGTTTGCTCGGCATATTATGTGTAGATGCGGCTATTAACCCAAATGAGTAGGCATGTGCCTAAAATTTTGTTTTCGAATTAACGTTTTCTCCACACGAGTTTCTCCAAAGATCCTTTCCTAGTTAAGATTCAGCAAATGCTGCATGAATTGGGCTTCAAGCCATGTGAACTAGCATGTGACTTCAAAGATCTTATCCCAGCAAATATTGCTCCGCATTAACAACATAAAGTACATTTGGCCACTAATAATCAGCATGTGTCTGTCTAAAAAACTTAGCAGAGTAAAGTTTGGTCTGGATGTACTAAATTGTTATTGTTTCAGCATACTATGAAATAGGAGGTGTCTCTTCAAAGACCCTTACTCAGAAAAGTAGCTTCATATATACTGTTTGAGAAGGGCTGTAAGCTGCTATAAATATGCAAGTGTGTATCAAAATATAGTTTCATAGCAAAGTCTTCTTCACATGAGCTACTCAAATGCGCATTTTCTAACATCCTATCCGAAAATTAAGTCGCCAGTCTCAAGTTCCACATGTACCTTGAGTATGCGCATTATTACCTTTAAGGATCAGCACATTTGTTTCCAAGAAATCCTGTAATGTAAAGTTTGCTGCGCATGTACTACATGATTAAGGCTTTACACCTTAATGTATGAAAATGCGTCTTTTCAAATGTTGTTTGAAAGGAAAGTTCTTTCCGCATATACTACCGGAAAGATGTTATTCACCACTATGACCAAGCGCGTGCGTCTCCAAAATTCCATTCCGACTTAACTTTGCGCGAACTACATGCATATAGCTTTATACAACTATGATTGTGCACGTCTTCCCTCAAACCAACGCCACCTAGATAATATTATTATTTAGGTGGCGTTGCTCAAACACCCGTTGCAAGTAAATTTCTTTCCTGATCTAGTACACGAATATGGTTTGATGCCACTATGAATGACTTTCGTATGATTTGCAACTACCCTACTCAGTCTAGTTTGATCAGCATATGCTACATGAATATGGCATACTACCAATAATGAGCATTTGTGTCTTCAAAACTTCCATTCCCAGTAAAGTTCTTTCCTCATGTGCTAAACGGACACGGCCTTGCACCACTATGATTTAGCATGTGTGTCTTGAAATCCCCATTCCTACTGAAGTTTGATTCGCATATGCTACACGAATGTTTCCTTACACCACTATGAATGACCATGTGTCACCTCAAATTTCCCTTTTCAGAAAAGTTTGCTCCTCATGTGATACATGAATTTGGCCTAACACCACTATCAAGAAGTATGTGTGTCTTCAAATGTTCCTTCCGAGAAAAGTTTGATCCTTATTTGCTACATGAATATGGCCTTACACCACTATGAGTGAGCATGTGTCTCTTCAAGTCTCTCTTCTCCGTAAAGTTTGATCCACATGTCCTACATGAATATTTCTTTTCACCGCTATGAGTGTGCATGTGTCTTTTCAAATATCCCATGATAGTAAAGTTCGATCCACATATGCTACATGAATATGGCCTTACACCACTATGAGTGAGCATGTGTGTCTTCAAATGTCCCTTGCGAGTAAAGTTTGATCCACAAGTGCTACATGAATATGGCCTTACACCACTATGAGTGAGCATGTGTGTATTCAAAGTTTTCTTCTGAGTAAAGTTTGATCCAAATGCGGTACAGGAATGTGGCTTTACTCCAGTATGATTCAGTATGTGTGTCTTCATGTATTCCTTCGTTATAAAGTTTGCTCCGCATGAGCTACATGAATATGGCTTAACACCACTATGAATGAGCACGTGTCTCTTTAAACCTCCATTTTCTGTAAAGTTCATTCCGCATATGCTACATGAATATGGCTTAGCACCACTATGAGTTAGCATGTGTTTCTTCAGGCTTCCCTTCTGAGTAAATTTTGATTCACATGAGATACATGAATATGGCCTTACACCACTATGAATGAGAATGTGCGCATTCAAATGTCCCTTATGATTAAAGTTTGATCCGCATATGCTACATGAATATGGCTTAACACCCCTATGAGTGAGCATGTGTTTCTTCAAGCTTCCCTTCTTAGTAAAGTATGATCCACATGAGATACATGAATATGGCATAACACCACTATGAGTGAGAATGTGTCTCTTCAAGCTTCCCTTCTGAGTAAAGTTTGATCCACATATGGTACAAGGATATAGTTTTTTACTACTATGAGTCAGCTGGTGGGTCTTCAAATTGTACCTCTGGGAAAAGTTTTTTCCGCATGTACTACATGAATAGGGATTTAGACCGTTATCAGTTGAGATTTGTTTCTTCGTGTCACTGTAGGCTGCCAAGTTCCTGTTACCATTTTGAAAATGTGAGGCAACAAGGGCATAGTTTGTAAGGGTGTCCTCCGACCTGTGGAACATAATACTGACAATAGAAAATATCCACTAAAGCAAGCTAGGTAAGTAGCCACTAGCATTACAATATTAAAAAATCCCATACGACGTACAATTACTCACAAGTATACAATTACATTCTGCGACCAAAGTAATTTATAATTTTATTATGCTATTGTGGACATAGATTAGAAATCCTAAATGTGAAGCATCAGATAATCATCGCTTTACGATCGTAATCAGTCATCCAAATCAATTATTGATTTATGAAAACAATTGCGCACAATGTGCATTAGATTTGATGAGCATAATCTTACAATGATTTCTATCTCTTTTTGCCAAATTGCAAGTGGTATTAGCCACACCGAACATTACACAGTTTACACTCACATAAATTTAAAAAATCATGAAGTCTCTTATCATTCCAGACCACATTATGTAATCCATGACGTGCAAACCTGGCGACAACATGCCTCTACTCGTAAATAGTCTGAGTCCCGTGGCAATTCGAAATCGCGTCAGGGCTGATAAATTACCACCAAATGTCTGCTCGTTTCGATCTCGTCTTCTTATAGTATCTTCGAAAGTGGACGTCAATGACAGAGACATTCTATTTCTGATCTCTTGTATCAGATAGTCTTCAATAGTTAGTACATATATGTGTTTCATTGGAGTGAATTTCGAGACACAAAGTGTTCTCCTGAGGAAAGAGGCCTTTACATTCTCTAAAGTTTCTATACTCACATTTAGTTGATCCCATATAAGTTCAACTCCATAAGTCAAAACCGGTATTACTTCCATTAGAATGAGTTCCATTGAGGTAGTTAAGGATAGTTTTTCGGGATTTGGAATGTCTTTCATATCTCTAATTGCTGCTATAGTTTGGTCTCTAACAAGAAAAGAGTAGGTGGCTCTTGCAGTTTGAAGGCAAATGCCCAGATGTTTGAACTGATTCTTCATGGCTATTTTTTTGCCCTGGGTACATTTGGTCTTGTAGTGCATTTTTACCTCCCATCCGGAACGTCAATTGGTATGTCATTTTAGTTATGATTGTAATCTTATTTTCCATTGCCAATTCCGAGAGTCTATCGATCGCATAATAGAAGTCTTTCAGGATTGATCCTCCTATGACAATGTCATCAACATACAAGTATACAACGATCTTCTCTTCTATCCCATGAGTGACTCTTGTCACATTGGCTGTTACGATATTGAAAAATACGGGACTCATGTGGTCACCCTGTAGTACACTGTTCGTTTGGGTCCTGACACTGGATGTTGTAATGCCATCATCTATGAGCTCTCGTGTCAGGTAGTATGTTTCTGATGATTATGGCAAGATAGATTTCCCGACCTATAAAGCGCTCGAATTTCGTGATAAGTACTTCCCTAACCAGTAAGACGAAAGCCTTATTAAAGTCTATGAAAACTGAGAAGATGTTTCCCTATTCATGTATTAAGACATCATCTATGTCAGTCAATAAATTCCTTATTGCAGGAAGAGTTGATCCTTCCCCTTCTAAAGCCAAATTGAAAGCCCGGAATAGAGTTATCAAACAACACGGTGAATCTATTACATAGGATTTTAGTGCACACTTTGGAACCGTTGTTCTCTAGTACGATACCTCGATAGGAGTTGGGATCTTCTATGTTACCTTTCCTTTTTTAGAGAATATTAAATTTGGATTACCTCCAGCACTGTGGCATATTTCCTTTTTCTAAGCATTAGTTGACAATGAATTATGTAATCTCATATAATTTGTCTCAGGGTTAAGGAATAACACCCATTACAACGTGGGTTCAATCGTGTTGACCGATTGAATAGCATTCAATTTCGCTACGAAAGATGAAGCAGAGATATAAACAGTGTTAAGTTAAATAGTGTAAATTTCAGCAGTGCCATTACTATGCACGTTTTCTTCATATATGATGAACCGAGCACGTTTCTACTCTTGAATGATTGAAGTGTCATGCAGTCTGAACACCTAGTACACAGACAATGCTGTTCTATATGTCGGAGATCATGGAGTAACAGTTCTTCTGGATAACGTGATAATCCTTCTCCTGCACGAAAATATTATTGTGCATGGGGAAAGGTTAATAACATTCACTTACGGCTGTTATTTCCTGAAGGTCAAGAAGGTCATCATCTCCAATAAAATTATATGGTAATTGGGTGCTGCTTTGTATCACCAGAACGAGCATTCAGTATTATTTTCTATCACTCATTACAGTGGAATGTTTTCATTGATATTCTTTTACTGTCGAGTACACAAGAAAATTACGTTAAAAAAGGCTGTACGAGGACATCACGATTAATTCATTGAAACGGGTAACTGAATACCAAGTAACTAGCAATGTGTCCGCACATTCAAGTAACACAAATTAATTCACATTTGTTTCACTATAGAATGACCATTCTGGCTAGTTGGAATATACAGGACACATGACTTTATCAGGGTTATTATACTTCACTGTTTAATACATAACGGATGAATGGATATCAGAACTTACGGCTACACCAATTGTGTGCATATGATTGATTTATTGAACTGAGCGTTCTACTTTCTGGTTGGCACCTTTTCTTTTAAACGTTAACTTTTCAAAACACAACGACTTCATCCGAAGTAGTATTAAAAATGTTCGACCTGAATTTCATTCAAGCAAGTTCATACTGCGTAAAAAGTATTTCTAAATTAATTTCCGGTGCCAAAGATATACCAGTATTGGGCCTCTATTAACGTTTGTTCGACATCAATGCGAGAAGAGTGCATCATTAATTATTTTCACAACGAAATGACGTTGATTTTACAATAGAACATCGTCAGTCATGCTTTTTATCCCTGCGTCGTGGATTAAAAGCATTGCCTACTTCTAGTGATATTGTTTCTATGTGGATACAAATGGTTGATGGCTTGACCTGGTATACATGTTTTGTGGGGACGTGTTCGACTGGAGGTGTTCACTTCCCAATGCAAGGGTTTCAGCGTAATCTTTTTTTGTTTTTTGTTTATAGGGTTAAGTTTTCAAATGAATCCCTCGCGGAGGTAATAAGCGGTAATCACAACTTACTGAATGATCCTAATCGTCAACAGCTCAGTTAGCCACAGGAGAGATTGTGAGACGGGCACAGCACATTCCTCCCTCAACTCCTTTATAAAATACAGCACTAGTGAGTTGCCAGTCCGCTGGTATAAGCAAGTGAGGGAATGTAAATTAGTGCCCATTTGTATAATGAATTTGAGTTGTAATATTATGTTAAGTTATTTCTAGGAAACTGTGGTTCATTAAAGTTTACAGTTTATAGAATGTCAAGGATTAGAAAGCAGAAGTACAAAAATGTTCCTTCTGGCGAGTGGCTACTGTGTAAATTTTAGAGGGGAAATGTTGTATTATGGGCTATTTCTATGTTCTATATCCTAGGGAGTTTTTCTTTCTAGTTTTAAGTCTTTGAGTTGTTACTAATTATTTTACAGCTAGGCTACTGTGCAACTTGGTCGATATTTGGTGCTGTTAGCGTGAGGGTTGGAACGGGGTGCTTTGAACATTTTGGGGACGAGCTTGCATTTGTTTTGCAGATTTCATAGTAGTTAAAGATTTTTACCTCAGGAATAGTTCCCCTTCAGTTTTACTATAGTAGATGAGATTAACCTTCTTGCGGTCACGCCCATTTATATAATACAAGCGGTCGCGCGACGGTAATCAACCGTCTACATTTTTTTCTCAATTGTGAGTTTCATTTTTACTTTCAATGGCAATATGACTGGCTTTGAGGTTGGTCGAACATGTACTTGACATACAGAGGTGTAAATATAGTGAGCCCGAAATCACATCTGCAATGTGACCTCTATGGCTCATGAGGAATTTACCATCCTCGAGAGAAGCGAAGACTTCCAAGGAGAAGGCATGATTAGCGCTCATTTGATTTAGTATGAGTTGCCGTTCCACTGATGTACAAAATTTTTGTTATTTTCATGAGACTATATTATTAGTCATTATTGTACATATTTCCGATGCACTAGAGGAAGATTTAATTTATAATGTAAAGGAAACATAAAGATTAAAACCCGCAGAGGATGCCATAGACATTTCACAGTCGCACATTTGACTGATAGCTAGATAGCCCATCCGGCATCTTGCTAACCACCACTCTTACTGCAGGCATGGTCCTGACATAACGTGACAATTTGTGATCGACAAAAATCGACGAATATCTAGTGAGATAAACTTAATCCGACGAACAGTGATGTGCTTTAGCGCGCAGCAAGGCTGCTGAGTGAATTTGAAACTATTCGTGAAGGCAAATTCTGTATATTTGCAGTATTATAGTATTATTGACCACGCTAACATCGAACACGCCGCCTAGCACGTTTTTCCAAAGTGTAGCTGAAGTGTTACGATATTACCAGGTAATATGTACAGTGGAACATGTTAATGAAAGAATCAGCTGTTATTTAATTCACCTAGTTTTGAGTGAGCATACTGTAGTAGCAAAAGTTGCTAAATTAAAATCTGTGAGCGGAGAAAAATGCATGGCCAATATTGCTCTTACCCGCTATGCAAGTGTAGTTTCAGTGAGAAATTGCAACTTATAATTTAATATTAGATTCAGTGCAAACCTACAAATACGGCATCATCATGGCATTGATTACACACATTCCACATGCTGAATAAATGCTAATTATTCCCATTATGACGGAGTTGGAAATGGAATAAAAAAAACATGATGGCGGGGTTCAGTGATGGCTAATAATACTATAAAGGAAGGACGGTGCATTCTAGGCAACTTACCACCGTGCCTTACTTGCAACGTAAACCAGGCAAGCCATTTCACTATGGAAACGTGAAGCACACATGTAAGTCCGGCTAGATCTCGTTATGGGGGATTAGTTTTGGTAAGACCTTACGCCGCACATTCATAGGTAGGGCCCTTAAATAACATGTTTTCCTAGTGGTTAGGTAACCACAATCTTTGTCGTATCATTTGCAAAAGCTTGGGACAAACGCTTTTGCCAACATTCTTGTAAATACACATTTTCTAGTTCAACTGTGCACCGAACCAACACTCTTTAACTTGGAGAAGTATTTTGAGCAGGAAAATTCTAATACGACACCAACATCGAGAAGGGAAATACAACCGAATACTGGCAAAACACCTGTCAGATTTGACATTCCCACATTCAGTAGGACACCAAATATTATTCAAACACCGAATTCGAATATTGCCTTATTAAAGAGTCAAGATAAACGCCCTCATAAGTACACAGGAAACGGATCTCAGACACCTGTAGAATTTTTTCACAACCTGGAAAACTACATGCGTGAAACATTGGTAACACCAGACAGAGAACTAGGAATAGTAGAGAGATTGCTAGATGGCCCAGTTCTAGTATGGTTCAAAGCATTTAGCTATTCTTTCCGAAACTACCAAGGATTCAAGGAAGCGTTGTTAAAGACATTTTTGTTAGTTGAAATTCAACAAGGAATCAGAGCCGAGATGTAGAGCAAACGTTTTTTCTAGTAATTTACCAACCAAATACGCATCGTACTTTGCGAAACAGCTTGCCAGACTTCAATGTCTACGTCCACCTGTATCAGAGCATGAGTTAGCGCAGACTATTATCAGACAATATCCAGGAGATGTCCAGAAGTCATTAATCGCTTCAGGGGAGGATATATTCGTCAAATGCGACAAATTTTACGCAGACTAGACTGTAGCAACGAACAATTTGCAATAACAAGACATCGTGGTGAGACACGTCAAGTTAATCTAACATCTGTAGATCGGATGGTACAAACAACCAACCGCACTGACAGAGACAAGGACAGAGAAGCTCGTAACCGGAACATCAACAATCCGAGGAGAGATGGGATACGATACGAGAGAAAGAGACAAGTAGAGGAGTATTGTCAGAGGCGATACCAGGCCATGAGGAACGATCGACCTCGTTGGAATCGCCATCGAAACCAACGCAACAACAACAATAACAATCGATATGACTGCAGGAATGACAATAATAATCCGAGAAGAGATTACAGATACAACGGAGGCTATCGTAGAGATAGGGACCCAAGGTATCAGGGTAATAACAACAACGACAATCGTAGAAACGAACGAGCAGTCAGAGATTGGCAAGGTAGAGCAGAGGAGAGCCAACGATATCTACGCGAATTTCGTGATAGAAGAAAGGATCGAGATAGACATCCAACATAGGGGGAACAAACCCCGAGAGACAACCAACATGTCACAGTTGCTGATGTTCATCAAATCGAACTAGCTGAAGACCGCATGTCGGATGAAGAATTCCGAAACATGACAGAAAGAATGGAGAGAGCCAGAGAACAGAACAGGAGTAGATGGAACTGATGACCTTGATGTCAAATGTAAATATGATGGACTACGAACTACGAACGACGGATGTTGTAAATACTTTTGTGTGTGTGTGTAATATTTGAACATTGAGGGAGTGAAGTAAATGAAAGTTCCTTTCATCATTTATATTTCACCAACGAAAGAGCATATGAGCCCAAAATCACATCTGCCATGTGACCTCTATGGCTCATGAGGAATTTACCATCCTTGAGAGAAGCGAAGACTTCCAAGGAGAAGGCATGAGTAGCGCTCATTTGATTTAGTATGAGTTGCCGCGCCGCTGATGTACATTTTTTTTGTTATTTTCATGAGACTGTATTATTAGTCATTATTGTACATATTTCCGATGCACTAGAGGAAGATTTAATTTATAATGTGAAGGAAACATAAAGATTAAAACCCGCAGAGAATGCCATAGACATTTCACAGTCGCACATTTGACTGATAGCTAGATAGCCCATCCGGCATCTTGCTAACCACCACTCTTACTGCAGGCATGGTCCTGACATAACGTGAAAATTTGTGATCGCCAAAAATCGACGAATATCTAGTGAGATAAACTTAATCCGACGAACAGTGATGTGCTTTAGCGCGCAGCAAGGCTGCTGAGTGAATTTGAAACTATTCGTGAAGGCAAATTCTGTATATTTGCAGTATTATAGTATTATTGGCCACGCTAACATCGAACACGCCGCCTAGCACGTTTTTCCAAAGTGTAGCTGAAGTGTTACGATATTACCAGGAAAAAAGGTACAGTGCAACATGTTAGTGAAAGAATCACGTGTGATTTAAATCACCTAGTTTTGAGTGAGCATACTGTAGTAGCAAAAGCTGCTAAATTAAAATATGTGAGCGGAGAAAAATCCATGGCCAATATTGCTCTTACCCGCTATGCAAGTGTAGTTTCAGTGAGAAATTGCAACTTATAAGTTAATATTAGATTCAGTGCAACCCTACAAATACGGCATCATCATGGCACTGATTACACACATTCCACATGCTGAATAAATGCTAATTATTCCCATTATGACGGAGATGGAAATGGAATTTAAAAAAACATGATGGCGGGGTTCAGTGATGGCTAAATAAGACTATGAAGGAAGGACGGTGCATTCTAGGCAACTTACCACCGTGCCTTACTTGCAACCTAAACCAGGCAAGCCATTTCACTATGGAAACGTGAAGCACACATTTAAGTGCGGCTAGAAGCCGAAACACCTTTTTATGTACGATCTCATTATGGGGATTAGTTTTAGTAAGACCTTACATCGCACATTCTTTGGTAGGGTCCTTAATTAATATGTTTTCCTAGTGGTTATGTAACCACAATATTTGTCGCATCATTTGCAAATGCTTGGGACAAACGCTTTTGACAACATTCTTGTAAATACACATTTTCTAGTTCAACTGTGCACCGAACCAACACTCTTTAACGTGTAGGTATTTCTTGTTAAATTATCATGTCTGAACAACTGCATCCTTACTGGGACAGTAAAAAACCAGCAATCACCTGTTGGCCGTGAAACAAGCCAATGTCACATTCTTTTATTGACATTGTAAACGCGACAGCAGCGCACTCTTTACTTGAGATATTATTTAGAAGGCTGTGAGTGGAGTGAACACTAGCCAATACTGCATAAAACCTGTTTACGATATGTGGAGAAGCGGGAGTGTAACTTTATTCAACTCGACATTCAGACGACTACCATACAAGCTATGAACTGTATTTTTGTAAGACGAGCCAAGCAGGCTATCTTGAGTTCGAAGTGAGGGGTCATTTTAGGACCGTAAACGAAAGACCCTGGTTTATTAATACAAGTTTTCCCAGACTGTAGATGTCTGATATATGAGCACATGTTTTACACTTACTATATGTTCAGAATACACAGCTGTCATTACAGCAAGAATAAAATCTTGTCCACAAGTTGGAACTGTATAAATATAGTAAAACCGTTATGTGAAAATGCACTACAGAGGTAGGATATGATTACCCTTAGTTGCCCAGTACTAGTTTTGGTACTATATGAGCTGATAACGTGAACGACTTTTGTCACGTTATTCCAGCAGATGACCGACGGTTCATGGTATTGATCAGCACACAGAGATGCTAGCTGAAGTTTGGAATTGATTTTTCTTCCAATGATGAGTTTGATATTGGATCTTTTACACCAATTTTTCACACTTTATGAAGTTAACATGGTCACTAAACAATACAATGAAACTGATAGGACTGAACTAAGCTGATAAATAAGAAAGTACGAGTCAAATATCGGGATTTCCTACTTAATAATGAACATAAACAAAGAATTAGGAAGTCTAATAAAACGTAAATAAACCAATAAACTTAAAGAAACCTTGATGACCAGTACTTAGATTTGATTCTTCGACACATCTAATACAAATATAGCTATTCCTATTGTGAGACGACAATCAGTTAGTTACGTGTTTAAAAACAGAAGCAAACCTGATAATGCGACATTAGACATGTTTTACTCATGCAGTCGCCGACCTAATTTATCTCTCCCCACACAAATTATGACCCAACTTCACAAATAGTGAAGCTGCGATGTAGGTAGGCAGGAACAGTGGCGCCCATTGCGCAGTATTAAAAGGGTTACATGTTACTTATTTGTGTTGTACATTAGAATAGATTTTCATGCGTTCTGTTAGGTTCAGAATGTGCATAGATTTTGCATGGAAATAAATTTTGGATGAAACGCTTGCCGTTTTCATCATTGTTACTATGAACGTACGATATGTATTAGATTAAACGACTATAACGATAAATGTTGGAGATGACACCATCATAGCGTAGCTTCAAACTTATTATGCTGTAAATGTAACGAATACCTTGCATTGTAAACAAGTAAATAACATTCTTTGCTGTAGAGTCATGCTTGTATTATCAATATTATTGAATCTCCGAATTAATTGTATAGGGAAGAACCACGTGTCATTCTCTTAGATTGCATTTTGAGTTTTTCTTTTTTGCGGAGGACTTCGAGAGTCTTAAGTTAATAGGATTTCGCACGGAGACGAGTAACATTATTATCACCATTGATTAGCACGGCTTAGCGGTTTTCACCTCTATGAAGTAGTTAGGGGACTGCCACTTTTTTGAATAAACTCTGTGTGATTTAAATGTAAGCCTTGCCTCTTTATTGTATTTTTGAGTTTGTATTCCTCTGGACTGGTTGTTCACCTCTCATTACACCCGACACCCCCGAGTACAGTTTCTGTAGTGCTTTCCAAGTCCAAGAATGCATTCCTTTCCGTCTTGTATGTCTTCCTGGGAGATGGGGGTTTCGGAAGGGTCATTTAAGGACTATGGCTCCCCGAGATCCTCGTCAAATGGGCACAATAGAAACATTAATTCAATAAAAATCCATAATAAGAGCAACAACGGTAGTGGCAAAAATGTAGAAGCACTATATGACATCTTTAAAGATAGTATTGTGTGTGGATGTTGGGGGCAGAATGCGCAACTGGGCTATCTGTAGTGAATGAAATGTGTTAGAAATGAGGAAATACTATGATAAATTCTAACAGTTTGTATTGGACGGTCGGCAAAAAAATTTGCACTTCCGGTCGCGCGCGACGGTAGCCTACCGCTCGACTGCGTCCTTAGCACTTTGATGAACAACTGAGCGATAACGTCGCCATCAAGAACCGCTACTCCTGTGTCATCTAGCGAAGGATATCGTACCCTGAGAATACATTTGCCTTTTTTGCACTTTGTAACGAACAGAGGACTTCTACTTTCGTTCTATTCAATTAGACGGTAATCTACCGCGAGCGGATGAATGTTAACAGTCGCTAGACTCCTCAATTCTCACGCAGTCATTTTGTGGGTTATTCGTATGTTCTATATCATGGTGCCTTGTACTTTTTGTATTTTATTTTGCAGATTGCAGCAGTGCAACTTGGTACAGAAAACCCGGGTTCGAATACTGGTTCTGTTAGTGTGAGCGCAGGTGCATTCTGTGTTGTATTATAGGGAATTGTGTTTTTTGTTACAAGTGAGCAATGCTTTTCCTCAGAGTTCTGTTACAGGGACTTGTGTTTTCTGTTACAAGTGAGCAATGCTATTCTTCTGAGTTCTATTATAGGGACTTGTGTTTTCTGTTACAAGTGAGCAATGCTGTGTTATATTATAGGGACTTGTGTTTTCTGTTACAAGTGAGCAATGCTGTGTTATATTATAGGGACTTGTGTTTTTGTTACAAGTGAGCAATGCTATTCTTCTGAGTTCTATTATAGGGACTTGTGTTTTCTGTTACAAGTGAGCAATGCTATTCTTCTGAGTTCTATTATAGGGACTTGTGTTTTTGTTACAACTGAGCAATGCTTTTCCTCAGAGTTCTGTTACAGGGACTTGTGTTTTCTGTTACAAGTGAGCAATGCTATTCTTCTGAGTTCTATTATATATATACACCGCGGACAGGCCAACAAGGACCACGCAAATATCACTTCTTTATAGGTCTAGTTTCCTTCTTTCTCTTCCAGAAGTCTTTCATCCTGGTCGACTGTGCAGCTCTTCTTTCAGCAGTCCATTCTCCTCTGTTGAGATTTTTCTTCTCCCCGACAAGAATTTTGAGACCAAAAATTTTTTTCTGTACTCTATTCGATTTAGACAATCTTCTTCAGTAATTTTGAATTTTTGAAGTTCTTCTTTCATTTGTTTTACATAGCCTCCTTGTCCTTTATAGTTCCAGATTTTATCAAAAATTTGTTTGTTTAACCTTGAGCAATCCATGCGGACCATATGTCCGTAGAACTGAAGTCGCCGTTTTCTGATCATCACTTCAAGGTTGTCGATTTTACTATAAATTTCTGCATTCGATCTCAGTCTATAACCTTCCTGTGTTTTCCTAGGACCATAAATCCTTCTTAAAATTCTTCTTTCTATCTTGAGCAAATTCTCCATTCCGGTTATATTTGTAGTTTCCATGCCGTACAAGATGACTGGTCTAACAACAGTATTAAAATGTCGTAATTTTGCATTGATAGACAGGTTCTATTATAGGGACTTGTGTTTTCTGTTACAAGTGAGCAATGCTGTGTTATATTATAGGGACTTGTGTTTTCTGTTACAAGTGAGCAATGCTGTGTTATATTTTACGGACTTGAGTTTTTTGCAGCAACCGAGCAATGCTAATAAACTATATTATATCACAGGGACTTGTTCTTTTTGTTACAAGCGAGCAATGCTAATAAACTTTGTTCTATTATAGGGTTTTGTACCATTTTTTTACAGGCACAGTGATGTCGAAACATCCAAAAGTCGAAAGTTACTATGTATACAGAACAAGCTGTCTTGCATTTGTCTAAGTTATGACTGGGCAAGTAAATAGCAGTAGAAAGTTAGTATGTATAAACTGCACGCTTTATTGCACTCACTGTTAGATTTGGCTAGGTATCTAACGAAATCTAACCTGACAATTTAGCTCCACACAAGTTTAGTCTGTGGAAGGATCTTTTACATGTCATAAATCTATGACATGGGACCACCGGCTTTACTTACCCGCCGAAAGAAGGCATACTGAAGGATTTTAACGCTCTTAAAATATCCGACGACTTCTGCCGGGTTTGAACCCGCTATCGTGGGCACAGCAGTTCAGCATGCTACCAACTACGTCACTGAAGCCACTATTGCTCGTGTAAAATTACACGAAGGCAGTTTCAAATTGTGTTTTAGAGATGTACACCATAAGGTTGAAGTTCCTTTCGTGGCTTACGCCGACTTTGAATGCCTCTTGAAACCTGTTCAATCTTGTCCGCCTAGGGACGAAGCAACGTGCAATATCTATCAGGAACATACACCCACGAGCTTTAGTGTATATTTTAAAAGCACATTCCTCAAGCGATACCACACAATTCGGTTTACCTAGAGAGCCGAAACTATACAGTGGACCTAATGCAGTCGAGGAGTTAATTAATGATTTAACAAGCTTGGCTCGCACATTAAGTTTTGTGCATGAAGAAAAACTGTCTTTGAACGTGACAGAGGAGCAAGAACGCGGCTAAGGCTTGTTGCACATGTGGAAAAGAATGTTATCATGACAATAATTACCGAGTGAGAGACCACTGTCATATCACCGGGGAACACCGTGGCTGTGCACATAACAAGTGAGAGACCACTGCTATATCACCGGGGAACACCGTGGCTGTGCACATAACAAGTGAGAGACCACTGTCATATCACTGAGAACATCGTGGCTGTGCACATAACAAGTGAGAGACCACTGTCATATCACCGGGGAACACCGGGGCTGTGCACATAACAAGTGAGAGACCACTGCTATATCACCGGGGAACACCGTGGCTGTGCACATAACAAGTGAGAGACCACTGTCATATCACTGAGAACATCGTGGCTGTGCACATAACAAGTGAGAGACCACTGTCATATCACCGGAGAACACCGTGGCTGTGCACATAATAAGTGAGAGACCACTGTCATATCACCGGGGAACACCGTGGCTGTGCACATAACAAGTGAGAGACCACTGTCATATCACTGAGAACATCGTGGCTGTGCACATAACAAGTGAGAGACCACTGTCATATTACTGGGGAACACTGTGGCTGTGCACACAACAATTGCAATTTGTATTGTAAAAGTGTCACATTCTTTTCCTTGTTCATACATAATCTCCATAATTATGATATGCATTTTACTGTAAGAGAACTACGTTCAATGCCGGGGAGAGTGACAGCTATTCAGAACACTAGTGAAAATACATTTTCGTCATGAAATATATTCAAGATGAATCTGTACGTATTAAATTTATAGGCTCATTTTGTTTCTTGAATAGCAGTCTGGAAAAGCTAGCCGAAAACTTAGAACACTTTCCTCTATAATGAGGAGAAAGTGCGTTTTTCTCTATGAATACATCGACTCGTGGGGTAAATATGAAGAAACGAGTCTACCTTCAAATGAAAAGTTCTGTAGCAAATTAAAAGAGAACAATATTATCAATGAGGACTATGAACATGCAAAGGACAATGAACATACGAAACCTTTTATCAGAGTAAAAAATGCAAAGAAAACTTTTCAAACTCATACAACGCACAACGCCACGAGGAATCTTGTTGTCTAGAGGGAGGTTACAAGCCTGCCCTTGTTTGTTCAGATCATTTCAACCATCCATCATGGGTCTCTATGTAAGGAGAATATGTTTATAAGCTCTAAGCTCTGTATAATTGTGGATGATAAATCCAAAAGTTCATTAATAACAGCCCCTATGTTGTTGAGCATGACACATTTATTTATTTATCTAGCGTATGGAATTTAGTGCCGGGATAGTCCGAGGACACATTCGGCTAGCCAGAGGCAATAGCTGCTTCAAGCGGACACCCATAGGGTGAAATACAAGTTCCGTTCAATTTCACGTAGTTCCAACTTTCGCTACCGGATATCACTGACACCAAGTGGTGAACGTTGGAACTTTAATAGAGCGTTACAACTAAATCTAACCTAGAAATTTAGCTTCACACAAATTTAGTAAGTTGAAGGATCTTTTACATGCCATAAATCTATGGCATGGGACCACCGGCTTTACTTCCCCTCCAAAGCATACTGACGGAAATTAACGTCTTAACAAATCCGACGACTTTGGCCAGGTTTGAACCCGCGATCTTGGGCACAGCAGTTCAGCAAGAGATGAATGACTCATTGATTGTATATTCTATGAATTCCTTTGCATTTAGGTAGATTTCATTAGAAAGCTAACTATTGCTATGGGTCCCATGTTTTGACTTCCGGAAAATTTCGACATATCTTCGCGTTTCACATCCCCCAGACCCCAAAACCACCGTCAGTTCAAAAGTTTATATATAATTTATGTATTATATATATATATATATATATATATATTGAACCCGCTGAGCTAAGGTTCATGTGATATTTTTCATGACAACATTTTTATGATGGGATGTATTACCTTTGAACACACCCAGAAAGCAACCAGAAGCTGAGAGCTTATACTATTCTCTTTGGAGTAGCGAAGGATCGCACTTTTGACTTTGGGGAAGTCTGCTAATTATTTATCTGAGGTCTTATTAATCAACTTTACCTTTCTACGAGACTCAGAATATTCCATTTCGTCATTCAGTATTATTGAAACATTTTGGAGAATGTTTTTTCACTTTAAGGTACGGTAATCTCATTGCAGATACGCAAGAAGGGATGTAAATAGTCGCTCAACGACTTAGTTTGACGACTTGATTACACGAGGAACACAGTTCCATGCACTACGTCAGGAGAATCCGCTCTGTTGAGGCGTGTTGAAATATCCGTCATGTAAGACGTGGAAACAGTCCGCTTTTTAGCGAAGAAATATTTATCAAGTGTCATCGAGCACCAGAGTCTGTGCATCACGATTTATAAGGTGTAGTGATCAGCACAAATTGCATTGTGAACGTATTTAAAATATTGTGAATTTTCTACGATTCTGTAGCACCACATTTTGTACCCACGTGATTTGTGGAGGGCTGAAGCCTAGTGTTAAATATACCAATATCTGTGATAAAGTTACATTGAACGAGTGTGATATTAAAACCACTTCGTATACAAATTGTGAATTTTACAATAAATTTTCACGATGTTTTACATCAGTCTGGATGTTTCTTTTCTCAGTCTAGCTTTTAAGGTGAACCTTTCCTTAGGCAGTCTATGACCTTTAGTCACCATGTACCACGATCCCTGTGGACGAAGGATTCTCGAACCGCTTTGGCCTGTATGGAAGTTCACCTGATCCTCTCGGCAGTTAGGTCCGGCGGATGAGATGTTAGGGAGGTAATTTCGGTTGTTGGCTATCCTGGCAACTCCTCTGACGGGCACATAACATATACTCTTCTTTAAATGGCGCCCAACTCATGTGCCGACGTTTACGTGGTGACCGTGAGTTCCATGTTATTTAAGAGGATCTTAATTTTGATAAATGGTAAATTGACTGGAGTGGGACGAACTTAGAAAGTCGTACTGCAGATCGATAAACCGCATGGCATTCATGTTTGATACAAGTCCATGGGGGTGAGGCTTTTGGGTTAGATAAATGATGGATAGGATTTTCTTTGATGATGCCTCATCCTGAGTAAATGTAATACCCTGAATGGATGTGACGTAGTCATTCTCATCGATACAGGGGCAATGATAAGTGTCATTTCCACCGATTGCCATGCCAGACTGAAAGCAAACTCTGAGGTGACAGAGCTGCCAGTTTCTGCAGTAAGAGTCAGAGGAGTTATACCTGACCGTGTCGTAACGTGCAAAATTCAGATTTTATGCACTTTAAAAATTTCGAGCCACGTGTATTTGCACGAATTTCTAGTGATGAAAGGCTTGCATCATGATGCCATATTGGGTGCAGACTTCATTTGGAAGTACGATGGAATCATAGATATGGGACGTAATACGGTGAAGTTTAAGCCGAACGAACCCATCCAAATGAATTTAGTAGAGGAAGAACCAGAATTTGAATCCGAAGTCAACGTTGTTGAGAATTTAAATGGCAAGGAAATTGAGGAGACACGAGATGCCGACGGAGAGGCAGAACAGTTATCAGCACCCGTATGAGAGAAACTAGATGCAATATTAAACGAATACGAGGATATATTCGACACCACACCTGGTGAGATATTGGACTACGAGTACGATCTTATACTATTGGATGATTCCCCGTTCCAGAAGAAGATTTATCATATCGCAGAGAAACACCGAGAGGAAGCTGCTAAGAAGATCCATGAAATGGAAGCAGCAGGAACAATTAAGAAGTCACCAACTCCTTTCTTGAATACTATAACACCTGTGGTTAAGGTGGATGGAAGCCTGAGACTTTGTCTCGATGCCAGGGCCATAAACGAGCGCCTAGCTCCTGAGCATGACCGACCGCCCAAGATTAGGGACATCCTCAGAAAATTTAAGGGGAAGAAGGTATTTTCGTCATTGGACTTAGTACAATCCTACTACCATATAAGATTGCCTGTGCATACTCAGAAGTATACAGGGTTTCTGTTCGATCAGACTACCTATGTCTTTCGAAAACTACACTTTGGAGTGAAAAATGCCAGAGCTGCATTAATTTGAGCACTTGATGCGAAGCTGACTCCTGAAGTAAAACAGAAGGTGATATGTTACGTGGATGACATCATCATAGCCTCGGAAACGGAGGAAGAACATTTAGCAACTTTACGCCTTGTTTTTGAGAATCTTCGACAGGCTAACTTCAAAGTGAAGTTCGACAAGTGTCGATTCTTCCAGAGAGAAGTCAAATTTGTGGGACTCATAATTAATGGAGATGGATACAGGCCGAATCCGGCGAAGATCAGAACCGTTGCTGCATTTCCGACACCAACCCGTGTGAAACACGTGAGACAATTCCTGGGAATTATCCAATTCTTTGCTGCTCATTGTGAGAAGTATTCTGAGACTGTCACACCACTTCAAGGTTTGCTGAAGAAGAATTGCCGATAGGCTTGAGACGACGAGTGCGAAACGGCTTTCAGAAAAGCTAAACAGATGCTGGTTGATTCGATTCAGTTAGAATATCCAGACTACTCCCGGAATTTTATTCTAGAGACTGATGCATCTGCGATTGGAATAGGTGCCATCCTATTGCAGGAGGAGGATGAGAAGAAACGTCATTACATCGCTTTCTTAAGTCGACGTTTGAGAGCGCATGAATCTCATTATTTCACCACTGAGATTGAAGCACTTGCGATTGTTTACGCGCTTGAGTACTGGCAGAAACTGTTGTTAGGCCAGAGGATTATCGTGAGGACCGACCACCATGCGCTGACCTTCGTTTTACGAACAAGACTGGCAAGCGACAGGATCACACGTTGGACGCTGTTTCTCCAACAGTTTGATTTGGAAATTGTTTACCGACCAGGCAGAGAGAATGTGTTGGCCGACATTCTCAGCCGGAATCCTGAAGCCACCGTGAATGCCATTGACATCGAGGGAGAATGCGAGGAACACCTTCGCCGACTTCGTCAACTACCAGAAGGACAACGACGTGAGGAGGAACTCAGGGACATTATCCGCTTCCTGGAACGACGAATGGATCCACAGGATGCTCACTATGTGAGGACAGCCGCTCTTGCAGATGATATCTGATCTATCATCGTGTCTTGTATACGTTTGTGGACGTGGACTACACTCAACTGCGTGCAGTCATTCCGAGGAGATATCAAGAATCTGTCATTCTTATGGTTCATCTATCCATTGGACATGGTGGGACTGACAAGACCATTGCGACCATCAAGGAGTCTTTTACCTGGAAAAGGCTAGCAACCACCGTTAGACAGTGTTTACGTGCTTGCGACGCATGCCAGCGGAACAAGTACACGTGACACTTGTTGAAGGAATCCCCTAGGCCCATACTCCCAACTCAACCCAGAGAGTTATACGCACAGGACCTCTATGGCCCTATACCAAAGGCCCGCCGTGGGAATCGCTTCATTGTTGTAACCATTGATGTGTTCACGAAATATGCGATGCTTCATCCGATTCAGAAAGCCACCGTACACCAGATTATCCAGAGAATTAGACGACAAGTGATACCAGAGGCAGGAAAGCCACACTTCCTGTTGACTGATCACGGATCACAGTTCACCTCCGCAGAATTCGCCAATGCTATGAACGAATTGGAGATAGGTCATGTTTTATCTTCCATTCGCCATCCAGAGAGCAACCCAGCAGAATGCGTAATGTCTACTATTGCAAAATTCTGTCGATTGTATTGTCAGGAAGAACACTGGCGTTGGACCGAAGTCCTAGTTATTATGGCAAAATGTATTAACTCAACAGTCCATGAGAGCACTGGTCTGATACCTATGGTTTTGCATTTGGACCAGATGCCGATGAGAATGTGGAATCGTCTGATTGTAAATCCACCTTGTTTACAACCATCACACGCCAGCAGACTTTTAGCTGCAAGGGACACTTTGGACAGACAAGCTGCGAAACGTTTAAGAAGAACCAGACGTCAGAGATTCAGAGAACCACTAGTCGCGGGGGACCTTGTTCTTATAAGGAGACCCGGAATTTCAAGTCCTATAGACCGCATATATGGGAAATTTCTGTCTTTATATTATGGCCCCAGTCGTATTCGACAACCTATGAACAATGGAAGTTACGTGATTGAAGACATTCAAACAGGAGAGTGCATTGGAACCTTCAACGCAGCTAATCTAAAAAAAATATCACTCATGAATGAACTTTGAGTCAAATAAAATTGTCTTCCCTACATTTTATTTGAAACGACGGAGAGGCAGATGAACCCACTGAGCAAAGGTTCATGTGATATTTTTCATGACAACACTTTTATGATGGGATGTATTACCTTTGAACACACCCAGAAAGCAACCAGAAGCTGAGAGCTTATACTATTCTCTTTGGAGTAGCGAAGGATCGCACTTTTGACTTTGGTGAAGTCTGCTAATTATTTATCTGAGGTCTTATTAAATCAACTTTACCTTTCTACGAGACTCAGAATATTCCATTTCGTCATTCAGTATTATTGAAACATTTTGGAGAATGTTTTTTCACTTTAAGGTACGGTAATATCATTGCAGATACGCAAGAAGGGATGTAAATAGTCGCTCAACGACTTAGTATGACGACTTGATTCCACGAGGAACACAGTTCCATGCACTACGTCAGGAGAATCCACCCTGTTGAGGCGTGTTGAAATATCCGTCATGTAAGACGTGGAAACAGTCCGCTTTTTAGCGAAGAAATATTTATCAAGTGTCATCGAGCACCAGAGTCTGTGCATCACGATTTATAAAGTGTAGTGATCAGCACAAATTGCATTGTGAACGTATTTAAAATATTGTGAATTTTCTACGATTCTGTAGCACCACATTTTGTACCCACGTGATTTGTGGAGGGCTGAAGCCTAGTGTTAAATATACCAATATCTGTGATAAAGTTACATTGAACGAGTGTGATATTAAAACCACTTCGTATACAAATTGCTACGGTGGATTTATCCGCCAGAAATCGACGCCTATTTCACGGATGCCACGTGATTGTAAAAGTAGAATCTGTGCACGTGTGAACCAGCAGATCAGTGCATGGCCATTTATTAATGATATCTGCAAAGTGTAGAGGCTGTGTTGCTAGATATATGTGTAACGCATGTGATAGCTACAAAGCACACCGCAATTTTCAAGTACTAATGGAATACATGATGTCTAACATTACCGACCACGTGTTCGACACTTATAACACCATGTTCGAGCCGGAGATAATGGGCTAAGTACCGTTATGGTATGAGGGAGACGTCTCGGATGGAACTAGCATGATTTGGAACTTCAAGAACGTCGAACGAGAAGGAAGGAATCGAGGATGCCTTTCCTAGGCATGTCCAACCCATTCACGATGTCGACTACAGGGACAGACCGAACCCTGGTCTTTAGGAGAGCCAAGATGGAAGTTCTGATACGGACGATGCCAATCCTGAAAGCCAGAGGTGCTTTTGTTCAACCCTTGTCATTGAACAGAGAGCTAAGTGTGGGCTCCTTCATATCGTGAGTTTGTACAACCCTTCTTTGTTCTAGTCATTGGTGGTATATTTAGATTAGTGTAGATTGTAAATCAGCCGAACTTAGTGACAGCCATTTCATAGGTAGGGAATGTAATTAGTATAATTAGATGTCATTTATTACAGTGATTGTGAGCCACCCTCGGGTTCGACATTTTGTTCAACCCTGGTGCAACCTGATGGACGTCATAGGACGCCAATTCCTGTCTATTGCTAAACGTGACCGTAGTCATTTCAAGGCCACTTTGTTTAACCCTATCTGGGATGATTTTCGAGTCTTAGAAGACTCCTGTTATGGCAAGTTGATGCCTTGATTATATTTCTTTAACTGCACTCATAGCAGACAGTCAATGTTACGCCCCTGACTTCATTAGAGAAGTCGTATCATTTAGGTAATCGACTGTAATTACCAGTTTTGTAACTGCATTTATATTTCATTCATGATGTGCTCAGAAGCCGTCCAGGTCAAGTGTAGACCTTGCAAGTAAAAGGGATGTTTCGTTGTAGCCTAGCATCGAACCCAGTTCCCAACGTATCATTAAGCAAATCCAGCAGAGTGGAGTTTGCGCCATAATATTATTTTGTTTGTGTCAAGTGTGATGACACGTAATTATTTGAATGTTTGATACAAGAAACTACTGAAGTATTTTATCTTTGAGAGCAAAGAGCTCCAGCAATGAGTGACATTGCTATCTTTTAAACGTCTTTGCTATGAAAGACAGAGTTATATGTTTGTATTCAGCTTTAGAGCGTGCTCTTAATGCACACATTCTTTGATGTTCATAACCTATGGTAAAGGTATTATTATGAGGCCAGTTTCATAGTTATTTTCTTGCCTGAATTGCCGGCCCAGTCAACGTGTTGTGTCTAATAGTGCAGGGAGCCTGCAACTTGCTGTGACTCAGACAGGTTTGTGAATATTTCCCAGCGCACGAGTGAGAGCGCTTGCTTCCAAGTGAGACAGACTTATGTTAACACAGGACAGAATGCTTGTAGCATTCATTTATTTTTCATTGCATTGATAGTTCATGGAACCCAGAGTCCATTTCTGTATCTGCTCACATGTTCTTTAGATTGTCATTTGTTAGTTAAACGCCTTTTGCGTGTACCGTTGTTTCGACGAGTACAGTTATGCCAGGATTCTTATTTTATGTTGGAGGCTAGCCCCGTGATGAGGTTTTTTTCATGTGTGAAGGTATTTTGTGTACCATGTCCGGGACTGTTCCCGTCGACCAGATATTTAGGGAGGGTAACTGATGTGTCCAGGCCCGTCCCAGAGTTATTGAACGCGAGCCAAGCTCCGCTGGTAACTTGTGTTATTGTGTGTCCGAGTTGTTATTGCTCGTTGATTGTATTCCGACTTTTGAGTCGAGGCTTTTTGGCAGAGATGATCTCTCAGAGACGCTCCGTGCCAAGCTAGTCAGCTGTTTTCGCCATAAACCAACGATAATTTAAACCGACATCTTAATAATAAAACGCATAATTTTGATAAACAAAATATAACTTACGAATCCTTTCTATTTAACCTTGTTCATTTGCATTTGGAACCTGCTGACATGGCCGTGCTAATGAAAGTATTTCCTGGAGGAAATGACCTTAGGACAGCTGACACTTTTTGTAGCGAAAGAGGCTTGCTCGAACCTTTAGTTCGTAGCTGGTGGAGCGCAGGCCATACGATGTTAGACGTAGTCTTCACTACGCAGTCGTCACCGTAATTACACACGTTAAATGACTATGGCTTACAAACAGTAAACCAAGGTGTAGGTAGGCTTTGAATAAAACTGTGGTCTTGTATTTATTGATGTAAAAGTGTACAAATCCTCTATGTCACCTTTTGTGTGCTGATTAGCACCTAGTCTATAAGAGTGCCTTAGATGTTTTTATTATGGCTTGTCACATAGCTTTGATTGTAATTGTTTGATATTACGGACGTCACCGCCGTAAATTTTGTAACTAATTGGCAGGACTTAGCTAGATGAATTAATATTAAATGTAAATGAGAAAATGGTATCATCCTAACTTAGATTTGCTTTGCTCCCCTGTTAAATGTCAATTCCGATATTAGCTTGATCTTGTAACTTGATGTAGGGTTTTGCGCCGTACCATTTTCCTAGTGTTGCTGTTGTTGCTTTAATTATTGTGAGATAGATCTTTCGCGAGGGTTTACTCTAACTTCTCAGGTAGGGACCTGCTCTGTATTTTTGATTATTTATTAGCTTGCGGATTAGCCGATAGAAACCCTCCGAACCAGGATAGGGGTTTGTGAATTTTACAATAAATTTTCACGATGTTTTACATAAGTCTGGATGTTTCTTTTCTCAGTCTAGCTTTTAAGGTGAACCTCTCCTTAGGCAGTCTATGACCTTTAGTCACCATGTACCACGATCCCTGTGGACGATGGATTCTCGTGCCGCTTTGGCCTGTATGGAAGTTCACCTGTTCCTCTCGGCCGTTAGGTCCGGCGGATGAGATGTTAGGGGAAGTCATGTCGGTTGTTGGCTATCCTGACGGGCACATAACATATATATATATATATATATGTATATATGTATATGGGTTACTTGTGGACACGATAACTGCCGTAATTTTGCACCAATCACTTTGAATTTTTTACCGAATATGTATGCCTATAAGATCTCAGTCGAGTTCGTTACTGGACTAAATCGGTCCAAGGGGGTGAAAATGGGGGGCTTTTTTTTTCGAAAAAAGTGAAATATTGCTATAACTCTCTTAATATGTGAAATATCGAATCCGTTCAACGTTCATACTATGTGTCGGATAAAGCCCAAAAATTTATGTTTGAAGAGGTTTTTTTTATAGCACCAACCATTGACCAAAGGGGTGGGAAAAAGTGGATTTTTCGGGAAACATTAATCATATCTCTCCTAATAGGTACAATATCAAAACCGCACAAAATGGACAATATTCCCCTAATAATTACCTAAAACTTTTGTCTGAAAGAATGTCTGATATGACCCACCATTATGCCAAGGGATGAGAAAAATGATTTCGGAATTATAAGAAAATGCCAAGAGCTATCAGAGGTTGCCATGTCAACACTACTAAATTGAAGAGGGATGAGCCATCAGACGTTGCCATGACAAAGCACTTGCACGAGATCAGATTCAGATTTCCATCTGACTAAGTGTGAAGCGGCTTCGGTGACGTAACTGGTAGCATGCTGAATTTATATGCCCAAGGTCGCGAGTTCAAATCTTGCCAAAGTCGTCGGATTTTCTAAGAGCGCTTAAAATCCCTCCGTATGCTTTCCTTTGGAGGGGAAGTTCCAAACTTCGTTGCGAGTTGCTGGTTACGGTGGCATCTAGTAGCCAAGTTCACAGCTAGGTGTCGTTGACGGTAGTACCTGGTAGCAACATTAGGAACTACTGCTTGACATTGACCGTCTGCAGTCCTTACATGAATTACAGACTAATACAGCCATCCCAAAGTACACGGGGTTACATGACCGCGTTGTCGCAGCCCCTAAACTGAGGAACCAACCAAAATCTCTGCGGGAGATATAATTTTGCGTGAAGAAGTAACAGACCGTTACATAGTTACACATCAGTGTCGAGACCTTGCATAAGGACAGTGTGACCACAAGTATAACAAGTAGTTCCGTGAAGAACTATACAGCCTATTTTCATATATCCTGCTCATGTTAATTGCCTCTATCAACATACAAAATTTCAGTTTAATTGCTGTAACAGATACGTAGATATTGAGAACCGTCTAAATATATCAGATGGTCGCCAGGTTGGATTTTTATTTTTGTGCTATAACATTAAGATTATTGTGTACGTGTGGTATTCAAACTTCAATCGCATGGTTAGAACACAAGAAGTAAAAACGAGATTTTAAAATTACGCACAGCAGCCATCCTGTGATTATGCAAACAATTGAAATAAATTAGATGCCAGTGGATCAACATTTGTATAAGCATTTAATGTGCAACGTTTCACGGCACTCAGATGGTTAATTCGCGAGAAACGCCCATTTAAATATTTATACTTCGCGTCGCCGCCATGTTGGATTTGAGCTCACCAGGTTACTGAAAGTCCTATAGGTGAACATATGTTCATAGTCTCTATGAACATAAAAAGAATTCAGTTTGGTTGCTGTAAAAGATTCATAGATATTGAGAACCATCTAAATATTTCGGAAGCTCGCCATTTAGGATTTTTTATATGTATAGGCCATAGAGTTATGTACCATTCAAGGACAATTATTGCCTAGGTTCATTATTCAAACTTTCACTCCGATCGCATGATTACGGCACAAGAAATAAAAACTTAATTTTAAAATTTCGCACAGCCGCCATCTTGAGGTTATGTAAACAATTGAATTAAATTATATGGCAGTGCATTACAATCTGCAAAATCATTTACTGTACCACATTTCACTGCGCTCAGAGAGTTAAATCACGAGAAAAATATATTAAAATATTTCAAATTCGCTTGATCGCCATGTTCGTTTGTACTTTACAGGTTTATAAAATATACATAGATAAACTTGTATCAGTATCCTTTATCACCGTACAAAATTGCAGGGTGTTATCTGTAATAGTTTCGGAGATATAGAATGTCAGTGAAATATTTCGCACAGCCGCCATTTTGAGGTTATGTAAACAATTGAACTAAATTAGACTCCAGTGTATTACAATGTGTATAAACATTTGCTGTACCAAGTTTCATTACGTTTGGATAATTAAATCGCGAGAAAAGTCTATTTAAAAGTATCAACTTCGCTTGACCGCCATGTTGGTTTTGTAGTCACCAGGTTTTTGAAAGTCTCATAGGTGAACTTCTAGTAGTGCCCTTTATCACCGTACACAATTTCAGGGCGATATCGGTAATAGTTTCGGAGATATTGAATTCTAGTGAAATATTTCGCACAGCCGCCATGTTGGATTGGTGAGACGAAACAAAATTTAAAGGGCACGGTCGAGGTCGCCGGGAATAGTGCTATGAACTTACCGAGTTTCATTGAAATCGCTCCAGCCGTTTAGATTTTATTAGGGACACACACACACACACACCTCACACACACACACACACACGGACAAAAGGTGATCTCATAAGCCTATTTTTTCAAAATTGAAAAGAGGCTAAATATGGACCCCAAATGACAAGAAGGTTACCGTTCCCATAAGAAAATAAAATGTTTAAAATAAAAATAAAATGAAGAAAAACGAAGTTAATTAAGCTCCAATTATAAAATACCTTCTCGCAAAAAATGAGGTCTGATCCTTCTACGAAAACCTGCATATTCTGCCTATTTTCGCCTATCCCCAAGTTTGTCCGGTGAAATCTACCTCCGCCTTCCGGCGTGCCGAGAGGACTTTTTTAAATCAGGATGCCATGTCCTAATCTTAACGTCAACCGTCATCCAGATCATCATCGTTCTTCAAAATGAGCTAAATACTACTTCAATGGTTTTCACTAAGTTTTAAATGATTTTAACCTGATTTTATAGACAGTGTGAGATTGCTATGCGATGCAAAATCTGCCTTCAAAAGATCTTCTTGATTTATTTGTAGCTACTTCAGCTAGCTTTCTAAAATGAAAAGGTACTTCTTGTTCTGAGTATCTGGGAAGTTCTCACACCGTGGGAGTCTTATTCAACCCACTGTCTATAAAAACTTAGCTTTCACCTCCGCGGGATATTCTGCTCAATTCTACTGTTCTCAACTCTAGAATTTTCTACAGCAAGTTATCTTTTTGCAAGTAATGCCGTCAAGTGCCTTCCACCTAAATATGGGAATGCTTGTTCCTCACTGAGGAATTTATGTTGAAAATACTTCTGATCAGCATACAATTTGTCTTCCTTCGTTGGCAATTGTCCGCTGCATGCAACTACCATCTATAAACGTCACAACGCAATAAACTTTCTCAAACTATAATTCAAATAGCGATCTCTACAATTAAAATAACTTTTCATCTGATAAACTTTCCTTGTTGCAATAGTGAATTATTCAACGGACTACCGTGCATAACAGTGCCCATTCAACCACCATCCGTGTCGCGTTCGAACGCTATAAATACGGCCATAAACGTTTTCCTGATTCTCCTATATCCTCCTCTCACACTCCTCACTAACACATTATAATAATTGTAAAATTTAGGTTCATTACAATGAGGTGACACTCTATAGAAGTGTCCTCCCATCTTTGTACTGTTTTTCATAACAAATTTCTGCATCATTGGTGTCTAGTACACACCTCAAATTATATTGTTTTTCCTCTTTTCATTAGGGAATTCAATTATTTCTACTCACGAGTGAGTTTTCCAACTTTCCTTTTTCCAGGTTTCACGAAAGGGTAACCGGCCCCATTTTTCTCGTGACCCCTGCTTCAATACAAGAAGATATAGAAACTTCTTCTTAATTCTCTCTTTTCTTGTTATAATCTCAAATTTAACATTTTTTTATACTTTTAGAACTTCCATTAGGAATTCTTGAAGTATATATATCTTACCTGATTTATTGTTAAACTTTAAATTTGCTAATCTCAGCACTATTTTAAAATCTTATATAGATTTGGTGCTTTCAAGAGTTTCCAAACCAAATTTTGTTAATCGCCTAGTGCAAACTTCAACAATTTTAGAGGTCTGAGACCTCATAGGTTTAAAATTTAAAATTGTACATTTTTACAGTTGTTAAATTTATCATATTTTTACGCATTGTTAAATATATCAAACTATATCCTTTTGCTTCATCATTTTCTATAAAATAACGATTAGGCAGGATCCTACCTCCCCTAACTCTACCCGAAAGCTCATTCTCGCTTTAAGAAACTAGAGCATCAAAGTAAAAAAGGTTTCACTACGTTTTGCATTTGAACAAAAACTCTCCACAAAAGCTTTTTCAAAGTCGCTCTTAGCTTTTATAGCTAATTCTAACTAGCCAGTAAGGCAAGTATAGCTAGCTCCGCCAGCTTCCTGCTTGTTGAGACTGTATACCTTATGGTTGGTTTTCCAAATTTAATTTTTCTTCTTGTCTAAACTTTGCTGGATAGAAGCGTAGCCTTTCTTGAATGCAACAATTGGTGTTCTTACCAAAACATAAAACCTTTCAAAATCATGAAGTATAACATAAATTTCAAGCCAAATCAATACTTTTTACTTACATAAAAATGCTACAGGTACATGTTTCGAAAACACACAATGTTTTCTTCCTCAGCCCACTTATTGGTGTTAAACATCATATAACATCGATAACCTCACTAAATAACAAAAACACAGTTCACATTTATTCTCTTGGTCTTCCTTTGTTAGGCCTGTGTCATTCGACACATTAATGTCACTCACGGAATAAACACTTATTAGTTGAAGTAATGAATATTGACACATTTACTCATTGCTAGTTTCAACGTGGGTTGCTGAAATGCACACAAGTGTCGTATAACCTTGCCAAAATCGGAGAAAACAACTAACCAGCACCCAGGAAGGTAATTGGGTGTGGCGTCATGAAAATAATTCGAGTCAGGAATGTATGTTGGAAGTTAAACTATTGCGGTGGGGGTTGAGGAGGTGGTTTGCGTTTATTATTATTTAAATAATCTGCTAATAAATCAAACAATTCATTCGTTTCAAAATTAACCTCGTTTAGATTAATGCATTCCTTTGACCTCTGATAGGTAATTATATGAATATTTTCTAAAATATTCATATAGCTGCCCTTCGATGCGTAATGCAAAATTTTGACGTCATTATTTATGTCCGTGAACTTATGTCCCGTTTCTTCCCTGTGTACCGCCATGGCTGAAAACTTCCTGTGTTTTATGGCCGAAACATGCTCAGCATAACGAGTACGTATGCTCCTACCCGTTTGTCCCGCGTAATTTGAATTGCAAAAATTACATCTGAGCTCATAAACTCCCGATTTTAAATGTATATCACTACTGTTGACTTTATTGGAGTTGAAAAATTTGTTGAAATTAGAATTATTGGTTTTAAAGGCGACGTTCATATTGTGTTTCTTTAGGATGTTGGTTACTGTGTAAAGGCTTCGATTTACGTAGGTGAAGGTGGCAAGTGCTTTCTTTGTTGTGTCCTCTCTAACTAATTTTGTTAAGGGTCTGTTTTTCAACTTGTAAATTAATATGCTGACATAATTGTAGTTGTAACCATTGAGTTTAGCTATTTGATATATAATGTCAATTTCTTGCTTCCAGTCAAGATCAGAGGAAGGGATTCTTAACGCTCTATTAATGAGGCTTATGAACGTTGCATTCTTGTGTCCGCCCGGATGGTTACAATCCTGCCGTATAACTATACTCGTTTGCGATGGTTTTCTGTAAACTTTATAATGAAGACGATTATCTTTTTTAATCACAGTTATATCCAGATAATTGATTTTATTATCGACTTCTGATTCTAAAGTAAATTTAATATTGCTGTCAATTATGTTCAAATCATCCAATATTTGCTCTATCGCTTGAACTTGGTTATTGATAATGATGAAGATATCGTCTACATATCTTCCCCAGAAAACGATGCCACTAATTTGGTTAATAATTTTCTCATGTTCAATGTGGTCAAGGTAAATGTTGGCCAAGACACCCGATAATGGAGATCCCATTGCAAGGCCTTCAGATGGTTTATACATTTTCTTGTTGAACAAAAAAAAGTTGTTGTCGGTGACAAAGGTTAAAATTGAAATAAATTCCGCGATTTCCACATTAGATAATTCACTACTGTTAATTAATCTATCCTGAATGATCTTGATCGTTTTCTTGACCGGGATGTTAGTATACATGTCTTTAATGTCGATCGAATGCATAGTGTTATTCTCGTTTATTTTCAAGTCTATGGTTCTTTCACAGAAATGCATGGAGTTAACGAAAGAACAGTCGGCCTTGAGTTTGTAGTGTTTATTAAGAAACTGTTGGGCAAATTTCGCTAGTGTGTACGTTGGGCTATTCCTGGAGTTTACAATAGGCCTAATAGGGGTGCTAGGTTTATGAATTTTTGGAAGAGATCTCAAAGTGGGAATGCCGGGGTTCATGCTTACTAGCTTATCTGCTTGCTTTTCATCTAAGATAAAGATAGTGTTCTTCAAAGGTTGTTTCAAACGTTTCTGAATGACGTTGGATGGGTCCTTCTTGACTTCTGTGAAATTGCCAGAATTAAGAAACTCGATTGTTTTATTGACGTAACCGTCTTCGCTCATTAATATTGTTGTGTTGCCTTTATCTGCTTTGGTTATAATTATGTTGTTGTCATTGATTTTGGTGATGAGACTTTTGAACTTGTTGTTTAAATCGCAACATATATTGATCTTTTTCTTGCTTGAATTAATTATCTTCTTAATTTTCTTATTAGTTTCAAACCTAACGGCATTTTGTTCTTCAATGGGCAGTTTCCTAATGGCTGTTTCAGCTTCGGCTACAAGGACGGTTAGATCGTTTTTATTTAGCTTTTGCTCCCAGTTGTGTTTGGCACCCTTTTGGAGAATCCCTAGATCGCTCTGGTGGAAATTGACATTAGTTAAGTTTATAACTGGGCTTTGGAAAATATGGCAATTGTTCACATCAGGTGCGTTTTGGTTACTGGGCATTTTCTGCGAGTTGACTAAATAAAAGAATTTATTGTTTAAGGTATTGATTGACCTTTTTTTATAACGCAAGAGTGCGTTATATGACACACGATTATTTGGTAGTTATCCCATTCTTTCTTATCTATAGAATTAGCTGTCTCTATGTGGGCACGGTATAAGGCATTACTGATGTAGTTCTTTTTCATGAAAAGAAACTTTATTTCACGACTAAGAATTTTGTTGTTCACCAAGAATTGTGTATGTCTTTCGTATGGGTTGGAATGCCCTTTTCTTTGGTAGCCCTTAAGATGTTGAGGAATTAATTTGTATTTCTTGCATTTCTTAAGAAAATCGATGTCCTTAATGACGTTAGCCAATTTAACTTTCAGATCTTTGTATTTGTATTTTAACCTGTTGGCCTGGCTAGCCTTATACTTAATTGCACTCATTCCAGGTTCCGTATTGACCATGTTAACATGAAGTATAACATAAATTTCTCGCCAAATCAATACTTTTTACTTACATAAAAATGCTACAGGTACATGTTTCGAAAACACACAATGTTTTCTTCCTCAGCCCACTTATTGGTGTTAAACATCATATAACATTGATAACCTCACTAAATAACAAAAACACAGTTCACATTTATTCTCTTGGTCTTCCTTTGTTAGGCCTGTGTCATTCGACACATTAATGTCACTCACGGAATAAACACTTATTAGTTGAAGTAATGAATATTGACACATTTACTCATTGCTAGTTTCAACGTGGGTTGCTGAAATGCACACAAGTGTCGTATAACCTTGCCAAAATCGGAGAAAACAACTAACCAGCACCCAGGAAGGCAATAGGGTGTGGCGTCATGAAAATAATTCGAGTCAGGAATGTATGTTGGAATTTAAACTATTGCGGTGGGGGTTGAGGAGGTGGTTTGCGTTTATTAGTATTATTTAAATAATCTGCTAATAAATCAAACAATTCATTCGTTTCAAAATTAACCTCGTTTAGATTATTGCATTCCTTTGACCTCTGATAAGTAATTATATGAATATTTTCTAAAATATTCATATAGCTGCCCTTCGATGCGTAATGCAAAATTTTGACGTCATTATTTATGTCCGTGAACTTATGTCCCGTTTCTTCCATGTGTACAGCCATGGCTGAAAACTTCCTGTGTTTCATGGCCGAAACATGCTCAGCATAACGAGTACGTATGCTCCTACCCGTTTGTCCCGCGTAATTTGAATTGCAAAAATTACATCTGAGCTCATAAACTCCCGTTTTTAAATGTATATCACTACTGTTGACTTTATTGGAGTTGAAAAATTTGTTGAAATTAGAATTATTGGTTTTAAAGGCGACGTTCAAATTGTGTTTCTTTAGGATGTTGGTTACTGTGTAAACGCTTCGATTTACGTAGGTGAAGGTGGCAAGTGCTTTCTTTGTTGTGTCCTCTCTAACTAATTTTGTTAAGGGTCTGTTTTTCAACTTGTAAATTAATCTGCTGACATAATTGTAGTTGTAACCATTGAGTTTAGCTATTTGATATATATATAGTAAATTTCTTGCTTCCGGTCATGATCAGAAGAAGGGATTTTTAACGCTCTATTAATGAGGCTTATGAACGTTGCATTCATGTGTCCGCCCGGATGGTTAGAATCCTGCCGTATAACTGTACTCGTTTGCGATGGATTTCTGTAAACTTTATAATGAAGACGATTATCTTTTTTAATCACAGTTATATCCAGATATATCGACTTCTGATTCTAAAGTAAATTTAATATTGCTGTCAATTATGTTCAAATCATCCAATATTTGCTCTATCGCTTGAACTTGGTTATTGATAATGATGAAGATATCGTCTACATATCTTCCCCAGAAAACGATGCCACTAATTTGGTTAATAATTTTCTCATGTTCAATGTGGTCAAGGTAAATGTTGGCCAAGACACCCGATAATGGAGATCCCATTGCAAGGCCTTCAGATGGTTTATACATTTTCTTGTTGAACAAAAAAATGTTGTTGTCGGTGACAAAGGTTAAAATTGAAATAAATTCCTCGATTTCCACTTTAGATAATTCACTACTGTTAATTAATCTATCCTGAATGATCTTGATCGTTTTCTTGACCGGGATGTTAGAATACATGTCTTTAATGTCGATCGAATGCATAGTGTTATTCTCGTTTATTTTCAAGTCTATGGTTCTTTCACAGAAATGCATGGAGTTAACGAAAGAACAGTCGGCCTTGAGTTTGTAGTGTTTATTAAGAAACTGTTGGGCAAATTTCGCTAGTTTGTACGTTGGGCTATTCCTGAAGTTTACAATAGGCCTAATAGGGGTGCTAGGTTTATGAATTTTTGGAAGAGATCTCAAAGTGGGAATGCCGGGGTTCATGCTTACTAGCTTATCTGCTTGCTTTTCATCTAAGATAAAGATAGTGTTCTTCAAAAGTTGTTTCAAACGTTTCTGAATGACGTTGGTAGGGTCCTTCTTGACTTCTGTGAAATTGCCAGAATTACGAAACTCGATTGTTTTATTGACGGAACCGTCTCCGCTCATTAATATTGTTGTGTTGCCTTTATCTGCTTAGGTTATAATTATGTTGTTGTCATTGATTTTGGTGATGAGACTTTTGAAATTGTTGTTTAAATCGCAACGTATATTGATCTTTTTCTTGCATGAATTAATTATCTTCTTAATTTTCTTATTAGTTTCAAACCTAACGGCATTTTGTTCTTCAATGGGCAGTTTCCTAATGGCTGTTTCAGCTTCGGCTACAAGGACGGTTAGATCGTTTTTATTTAGCTTTTGCTCCCAGTTGTGTTTGGCACCCTTTTGGAGAATCCCTAGATCGCTCTGGTGGAAATTGACATTAGTTAAGTTTATAACTGGGCTTTGGAAAATATGGCAATTGTTCACATCAGGTGCGTTTTGGTTACTGGGCATTTTCTGCGAGTTGACTAAATAAAAGAATTTATTGTTTAAGGTATTGACCTTTTTTATAACGCAAGAGTGCGTTATATGACTCACGATTATTTGGTAGTTATCCCATTCTTTCTTATCTATAGAATTAGCTTCCTCTATGTGGGCGCGGTATAAGGCATTACTGATGTTGTTCTTTTTCATGAAAAGAAACTTTATTTCACGACTATGAATTTTGTTGTTCTCCGAGAATTGTGTATGTCTTTCGTATGGGTTGGAATGCCCTTTTCTTTGGTAGCCCTTAAGATGTTGAGGAATTAATTTGTGTTTCTTGCATTTCTTAAGAAAATCGATGTCCTTAATGACGTTAGCCAATTTAACTTTCAGATCTTTGTATTTGTATTTTAACCTGTTGGCCTGGCTAGCCTTATACTTAATTGCACTCATTCCAGGTTCCGTATTGACCATGTTAACATGAAGTATAACATAAATTTCTCGCCAAATCAATACTTTTTACTTACATAAAAATGCTACAGGTACATGTTTCGAAAACACACAATGTTTTCTTCCTCAGCCCACTTATTGGTGTTAAACATCATATAACATCGATAACCTCACTAAATAACAAAAACACAGTTCACATTTATTCTCTTGGTCTTCCTTTGTTAGGCCTGTGTCATTCGACACATTAATGTCACTCACGGAATAAACACTTATTAGTTGAAGTAATGAATATTGACACATTTACTCATTGCTAGTTTCAACGTGGGTTGCTGAAATGCACACAAGTGTCGTATAACCTTGCCAAAATCGGAGAAAACAACTAACCAGCACCCAGGAAGGTAATTGGGTGTGGCGTCATGAAAATAATTCGAGTCAGGAATGTATGTTGGAATTTAAACTATTGCGGTGGGGGTTGAGGAGGTGGTTTGCGTTTATTATTATTTAAATAATCTGCTAATAAATCAAACAATTCATTCGTTTCAAAAATTACCTCGTTTAGATTATTGCATTACTTTGACCTCTGATAAGTAATTATATGAATATTTTCTAAAATATTCATATAGCTGCCCTTCGATGCGTAATGCAAAATTTTGACGTCATTATTTATGTCCGTGAACTTATGTCCCGTTTCTTCCATGTGTACCGCCATGGCTGAAAACTTCCTGTGTTTTATGGCCGAAACATGCTCAGCATAACGAGTACGTATGCTCCTACCCGTTTGTCCCGCGTAATTTGAATTGCAAAAATTATATCTGAGCTCATAAACTCCCGATTTTAAATGTTTATCACTACTGTTGACTTTATTGGAGTTGAAAAATTTGTTGAAATTAGAATTATTGGTTTTAAAGGCGACGTTCATATTGTGTTTCTTTAGGATGTTGGTTACTGTGTAAAGGCTTCGATTTACGTAGGTGAAGGTGGCAAGTGCTTTCTTTGTTGTGTCCTCTCTAACTAATTTTGTTAAGGGTCTGTTTTTCAACTTGTAAATTAATCTGCTGACATAATTGTAGTTGTAACCATTGAGTTTAGCTATTTGATATATAATGTCAATTTCTTGCTTCCGGTCATGATCAGAGGAAGAGATTCTTAACGCTCTATTAATGAGGATTATGAAGGTTGCATTCTTGTGTCCGCCCGGATGGTTAGAATCCTGCCGTATAACTGTACTCGTTTGCGATGGTTTTCTGTAAACTTTATAATGAAGACGATTATCTTTTTTAATCACAGTTATATCCAGATAATTGATTTTATTATCGACTTCTGATTCTAAAGTAAATTTAATATTGCTGTCAATTATGTTCAAATCATCCAATATTTGCTCTATCGCTTGAACTTGGTTATTGATAATGATGAAGATATCGCCTACATATCTTCCCCAAAAAAGGATGCCACTAATTTGGTTAATAATTTTCTCATGTTCAATGTGGTCAAGGTAAATGTTGGCCAAGACACCCGATAATGGAGATCCCATTGCAAGGCCTTCAGATGGTTTATACATTTTCTTGTTGAACAAAAAAATGTTGTTGTCGGTGACAAAGGTTAAAATTGAAATAAATTCCTCGATTTCCACTTTAGATAATTCACTACTGTTAATTAATCTATTTTGAATGATCTTGATCGTTTTCTTGACCGGGATGTTAGTATACATGTCTTTAATGTCGATCGAATGCATAGTGTTATTCTCGTTTATTTTCAAGTCTATGGATCTTTCACAGAAATGCATGGGGTTAACGAAAGAACAGTCGGCCTTGAGTTTGTAGTGTTTATTAAGAAACTGTTGGGCAAATTTCGCTAGTTTGTACGTTGGGCTATTCCTGAAGTTTACAATAGGCCTAATAGGGGTGCTAGGTTTATGAATTTTTGGAAGAGATCTCAAAGTGGGAATGCCGGGGTTCATGCTTACTAGCTTATCTGCTTGCTTTTCATCTAAGATAAAGATAGTGTACTTCAAAGGTTGTTTCAAACGTTTCTGAATGACGTTGGTAGGGTCCTTCTTGACTTCTGTGAAATTGCCAGAATTAAGAAACTCGATTGTTTTATTGACGTAACCGTCTTCGCTCATTAATATTGTTGTGTTGCCTTTATCTGCTTTGGTTATAATTATGTTGTCATTGATTTTGGTGATGAGACTTTTGAACTTGTTGTTTAAATCGCAACGTATATTGATCTTTTTCTTGCTTGAATTAATTATCTTCTTAATTTTCTTATTAGTTTCAAACCTAACGACATTTTGTTCTTCAATGGGCAGTTTCCTAATGGCTGTTTCAGCTTCGGCTACTAGGACGGTTAGATCGTTTTTATTTAGATTTTACTCCCAGTTGTGTTTCGGACCCTTTTGAAGAATTTCTAGATCGCTCTGGTGGAAATTGACATTAGTTAAGTTTATAACTGGGCTTTGGAAAATATGGCAATTGTTCACATCAGGTGCGTTTTGGTTACTGGGCATTTTCTGCGAGTTGACTAAATAAAAGAATTTATTGTTTAATGTATTGACCTTTTTTATAACGCAAGAGTGCGTTATATGACTCACGATTATTTGGTAGTTATCCCATTCTTTCTTATCTATAGAATTAGCTGCCTCTATGTGGGCGCGGTATAAGGCATTACTGATGTAGTTCTTTTTCATGAAAAGAAACTTTATTTCACGACTAAGAATTTTGTTGTTCACCAAGAATTGTGTATGTCTTTCGTATGGGTTGGAATGCCCTTTTCTTTGGTAGCCCTTAAGATGTTGAGGAATTAATTTGTGTTTCTTGCATTTCTTAAGAAAATCGATGTCCTTAATGACGTTAGCCAATTTAATTTTCAGATCTTTGTATTTGTATTTTAACCTGTTGGCCTGGCTAGCCTTATACTTAATTGCACTCATTCCAGGTTCCGTATTGACCATGTTAACATGAAGTATAACATAAATTTCTCGCCAAATCAATACTTTTTACTTACATAAAATGCTACAGGTACATGTTTCGAAAACACACAATGTTTTCTTCCTCAGCCCACTTATTGGTGTTAAACATCATATAACATCGATAACCTCACTAAATAACAAAAACACAGTTCACATTTATTCTCTTGGTCTTCCTTTGTTAGGCGTGTGTCATTCGACACATTAATGTCACTCACGGAATAAAAACTTATTAGTTGAAGTAATGAATATTGACACATTTACTCATTGCTAGTTTCAACTTGGGTTGCTGAAATGCACACAAGTGTCGTATAACCTTGCCAAAATCGGAGAAAACAACTAACCAGCACCCAGGAAGGTAATTGGGTGTGGCGTCATGAAAATAATTCGAGTCAGGAATGTATGTTGGAATTTAAACTATTGCGGTGGGGGTTGAGGAGGTGGTTTGCGTTTATTATTATTTAAATAATCTGCTAATAAATCAAACAATTCATTCGTTTCAAAATTAACCTCGTTTAGATTATTGCATTCCTTTGACCTCTGATAAGTAATTATATGAATATTTTCTAAAATATTCATATAGCTGCCCTTCGATGCGTAATGCAAAATTTTGACGTCATTATTTATGTCCGTGAACTTATGTCCCGTTTCTTCCATGTGTACCGCCATGGCTGAAAACTTCCTGTGTTTTATGGCCGAAACATGCTCAGCATAACGAGTACGTATGCTCCTACCCGTTTGTCCCGCGTAATTTGAATTGCAAAAATTACATCTGAGCTCATAAACTCCCGATTTTAAATGTTTATCACTACTGTTGACTTTATTGGAGTTGAAAAATTTGTTGAAATTAGAATTATTGGTTTTAAAGGCGACGTTCATATTGTGTTTCTTTAGTATGTTGGTTACTGTGTAAAGGCTTCGATTTACGTAGGTGAAGGTGGCAAGTGCTTTCTTTGTTGTGTCCTCTCTAACTAATTTTGTTAAGGGTCTGTTTTTCAACTTGTAAATTAATCTGCTGACATAATTGTAGTTGTAACCATTGAGTTTAGCTATTTGATATATAATGTCAATTTCATGCTTCCGGTCATGATCAGAGGAAGGGATTCTTAACGCTCTATTAATGAGGCTTATGAACGTTGCATTCTTGTGTCCGCCCGGATGGTTACAATCCTGCCGTATAACTGTACTCGTTTGCGATGGTTTTCTGTAAACTTTATAATGAAGACGATTATCTTTTTTAATCACAGTTATATCCAGATAATTGATTTTATTATCGACTTCTGATTCTAAAGTAAATTTAATATTGCTATCAATTATGTTCAAATCATCCAATATTTGCTCTATCGCTTGAACTTGGTTATTGATAATGATGAAGATATCGTCTACATATCTTCCCCAGAAAACGATGCCACTAATTTGGTTAATAATTTTCTCATGTTCAATGTGGTCAAGGTAAATGTTGGCCAAGACACCCGATAATGGAGATCCCATTGCAAGGCCTTCAGATGGTTTATACATTTTCTTGTTGAACAAAAAAATGTTGTTGTCGGTGACAAAGGTTAAAATTGAAATAAATTCCTCGATTTCCACTTTAGATAATTCACTACTGTTAATTAACCTATCCTGAATGATCTTGATCGTTTTCTTGACCGGGATGTTAGTATACATGTCTTTAATGTCGATTGAATGCATAGTGTTATTCTCGTTTATTTTCAAGTCTATGGTTCTTTCACAGAAATGCATGGAGTTAACGAAAGAACAGTCGGCCTTGAGTTTGTAGTGTTTATTAAGAAACTGTTGGGCAAATTTCGCTAGTTTGTACGTTGGGCTATTCCTGAAGTTTACAATAGGCCTAATAGGGGTGCTAGGTTTATGAATTTTTGGAAGAGATCTCAAAGTGGGAATGCCGTGGTTCATGCTTACTAGCTTATCTGCTTGCTTTTCATCTAAGATAAAGATAGTGTTCTTCAAAAGTTGTTTCAAACGTTTCTGAATGACGTTGGTAGGGTCCTTCTTGACTTCTGTGAAATTGCCAGAATTAAGAAACTCGATTGTTTTATTGACGTAACCGTCTTCGCTCATTAATATTGTTGTGTTGCCTTTATCTGCTTTGGTTATAATTATGTTGTTGTCATTGATTTTGGTGATAAGACTTTTGAACTTGTTGTTTAAATCGCAACATATATTGATCTTTTTCTTGCTTGAATTCATTATCTTCTTAATTTTCTTATTAGTTTCAAACCTAACGGCATTTTGTTCTTCAATGGGCAGTTTCCTAATGGCTGTTTCAGCTTCGGCTACTAGGACGGTTAGATCGTTTTTATTTAGCTTTTGCTCCCAGTTGTGTTTGGGACCCTTTTGAAGAATCTCTAGATCGCTCTGGTGGAAATTGACATTAGTTAAGTTTATAACTGGGCTTTGGAAAATATGGCAATTGTTCACATCAGGTGCGTTTTGGTTACTGGGCATTTTCTGCGAGTTGACTAAATAAAAGAATTTATTGTTTAAGGTATTGATTGACCTTTTTTTATAACGCAAGAGTGCGTTATATGACACACGATTATTTGGTAGTTATCCCATTCTTTCTTATCTATAGAATTAGCTGTCTCTATGTGGGCACGGTATAAGGCATTACTTATGTAGTTCTTTTTCATGAAAAGAAACTTTATTTCACGACTAAGAATTTTGTTGTTCACCAAGAATTGTGTATGTCTTTCGTATGGGTTGGAATGCCCTTTTCTTTGGTAGCCCTTAAGATGTTGAGGAATTAATTTGTGTTTCTTGCATTTCTTAAGAAAATCGATGTCCTTAATGACGTTAGCCAATTTAACTTTCAGATATTTGTATTTTAACCTGTTGGCCTGGCTAGCCTTATACTTAATTGCACTCATTCCAGGTTCCGTATTGACCATGTTAACATGAAGTATAACATAAATTTCTCGCCAAATCAATACTTTTTACTTACATAAAAATGCTACAGGTACATGTTTCGAAAACACACAATGTTTTCTTCCTCAGCCCACTTATTGGTGTTAAACATCATATAACATTGATAACCTCACTAAATAACAAAAACACAGTTCACATTTATTCTCTTGGTCTTCCTTTGTTAGGCCTGTGTCATTCGACACATTAATGTCACTCACGGAATAAACACTTATTAGTTGAAGTAATGAATATTGACACATTTACTCATTGCTAGTTTCAACGTGGGTTGCTGAAATGCACACAAGTGTCGTATAACCTTGCCAAAATCGGAGAAAACAACTAACCAGCACCCAGGAAGGCAATAGGGTGTGGCGTCATGAAAATAATTTGAGTCAGGAATGTATGTTGGAATTTAAACTATTGCGGTGGGGGTTGAGGAGGTGGTTTGCGTTTATTATTATTATTTAAATAATCTGCTAATAAATCAAACAATTCATTCGTTTCAAAATTAACCTCGTTTAGATTATTGCATTCCTTTGACCTCTGATAAGTAATTATATGAATATTTTCTAAAATATTCATATAGCTGCCCTTCGATGCGTAATGCAAAATTTTGACGTCATTATTTATGTCCGTGAACTTATGTCCCGTTTCTTCCATGTGTACAGCCATGGCTGAAAACTTCCTGTGTTTCATGGCCGAAACATGCTCAGCATAACGAGTACGTATGCTCCTACCCGTTTGTCCCGCGTAATTTGAATTGCAAAAATTACATCTGAGCTCATAAACTCCCGTTTTTAAATGTATATCACTACTGTTGACTTTATTGGAGTTGAAAAATTTGTTGAAATTAGAATTATTGGTTTTAAAGGCGACGTTCAAATTGTGTTTCTTTAGGATGTTGGTTACTGTGTAAACGCTTCGATTTACGTAGGTGAAGGTGGCAAGTGCTTTCTTTGTTGTGTCCTCTCTAACTAATTTTGTTAAGGGTCTGTTTTTCAACTTGTAAATTAATCTGCTGACATAATTGTAGTTGTAACCATTGAGTTTAGCTATTTGATATATATATAGTAAATTTCTTGCTTCCGGTCATGATCAGAAGAAGGGATTTTTAACGCTCTATTAATGAGGCTTATGAACGTTGCATTCATGTGTCCGCCCGGATGGTTAGAATCCTGCCGTATAACTGTACTCGTTTGCGATGGATTTCTGTATACTTTATAATGAAGACGATTATCTTTTTTAATCACAGTTATATCCAGATATATCGACTTCTGATTCTAAAGTAAATTTAATATTGCTGTCAATTATGTTCAAATCATCCAATATTTGCTCTATCGCTTGAACTTGGTTATTGATAATGATGAAGATATCGTCTACATATCTTCCCCAGAAAACGATGCCACTAATTTGGTTAATAATTTTCTCATGTTCAATGTGGTCAAGGTAAATGTTGGCCAAGACACCCGATAATGGAGATCCCATTGCAAGGCCTTCAGATGGTTTATACATTTTCTTGTTGAACAAAAAAATGTTGTTGTCGGTGACAAAGGTTAAAATTGAAATAAATTCCTCGATTTCCACTTTAGATAATTCACTACTGTTAATTAATCTATCCTGAATGATCTTGATCGTTTTCTTGACCGGGATGTTAGAATACATGTCTTTAATGTCGATCGAATGCATAGTGTTATTCTCGTTTATTTTCAAGTCTATGGTTCTTTCACAGAAATGCATGGAGTTAACGAAAGAACAGTCGGCCTTGAGTTTGTAGTGTTTATTAAGAAACTGTTGGGCAAATTTCGCTAGTTTGTACGTTGGGCTATTCCTGAAGTTTACAATAGGCCTAATAGGGGTGCTAGGTTTATGAATTTTTGGAAGAGATCTCAAAGTGGGAATGCCGGGGTTCATGCTTACTAGCTTATCTGCTTGCTTTTCATCTAAGATAAAGATAGTGTTCTTCAAAAGTTGTTTCAAACGTTTCTGAATGACGTTGGTAGGGTCCTTCTTGACTTCTGTGAAATTGCCAGAATTACGAAACTCGATTGTTTTATTGACGGAACCGTCTCCGCTCATTAATATTGTTGTGTTGCCTTTATCTGCTTTGGTTATAATTATGTTGTTGTCATTGATTTTGGTGATGAGACTTTTGAACTTGTTGTTTAAATCGCAACGTATATTGATCTTTTTCTTGCTTGAATTAATTATCTTCTTAATTTTCTTATTAGTTTCAAACCTAACGGCATTTTGTTCTTCAATGGGCAGTTTCCTAATGGCTGTTTCAGCTTCGGCTACAAGGACGGTTAGATCGTTTTTATTTAGCTTTTGCTCCCAGTTGTGTTTGGCACCCTTTTGGAGAATCCCTAGATCGCTCTGGTGGAAATTGACATTAGTTAAGTTTATAACGGGGCTTTGGAAAATATGGCAATTGTTCACATCAGGTGCGTTTTGGTTACTGGGCATTTTCTGCGAGTTGACTAAATAAAAGAATTTATTGTTTAAGGTATTGACCTTTTTTATAACGCAAGAGTGCGTTATATGACTCACGATTATTTGGTAGTTATCCCATTCTTTCTTATCTATAGAATTAGCTTCCTCTATGTGGGCGCGGTATAAGGCATTACTGATGTTGTTCTTTTTCATGAAAAGAAACTTTATTTCACGACTATGAATTTTGTTGTTCTCCGAGAATTGTGTATGTCTTTCGTATGGGTTGGAATACCCTTTTCTTTGGTAGCCCTTAAGATGTTGAGGAATTAATTTGTGTTTCTTGCATTTCTTAAGAAAATCGATGTCCTTAATGACGTTAGCCAATTTAACTTTCAGATCTTTGTATTTGTATTTTAACCTGTTAGCCTGGCTAGCCTTATACTTAATTGCACTCATTCCAGGTTCCGTATTGACCATGTTAACATGACGTATAACATAAATTTCTCGCCAAATCAATACTTTTTACTTACATAAAAATGCTACAGGTACATGTTTCGAAAACACACAATGTTTTCTTCCTCAGCCCACTTATTGGTGTTAAACATCATATAACATCGATAACCTCACTAAATAACAAAAGCACAGTTCACATTTATTCTCTTGTTCTTCCTTTGTTAGGCCTGTGTCATTCGACACATTAATGTCACTCACGGAATAAACACTTATTAGTTGAAGTAATGAATATTGACACACTTACTCATTGCTAGTTTCAACGTGGGTTGCTGAAATGCACACAAGTGTCGTATAACCTTGCCAAAATCGGAGAAAACAACTAACCAGCAGCCAGGAAGGTAATTGGGTGTGGCGTCATGAAAATAATTCGAGTCAGGAATGTATGTTGGAATTAAACTATTGCGGTGGGGGTTGAGGAGGTGGTTTGCGTTTATTATTATTTAAATAATCTGCTAATAAATCAAACAATTCATTCGTTTCAAAATTAACCTCGTTTAGATTATTGCATTCCTTTGACCTCTGATAAGTAATTATATGAATATTTTCTAAAATATTCATATAGCTGCCCTTCGATGCGTAATGCAAAATTTTGACGTCATTATTTATGTCCGTGAACTTATGTCCCGTTTCTTCCATGTGTACCGCCATGGCTGAAAACTTCCTGTGTTTTATGGCCGAAACATGCCCAGCATAACGAGTACGTATGCTCCTACCCGTTTGTCCCGCGTAATTTGAATTGCAAAAATTACATCTGAGCTCATAAACTCCCGATTTTAAATGTATATCACTACTGTTGACTTTATTGGAGTTGAAAAATTTGTTGAAATTAGAATTATTGGTTTTAAAGGCGACGTTCATATTGTGTTTCTTTAGGATGTTGGTTACTGTGTAAACGCTTCGATTTACGTAGGTGAAGGTGGCAAGTGCTTTCTTTGTTGTGTCCTCTCTAACTAATTTTGTTAAGGGTCTGTTTTTCAACTTGTAAATTAATCTGCTGACATAATTGTAGTTGTAACCATTGAGTTTAGCTATTTGATATATAATGTCAATTTCTTGCTTCCGGTCATGATCAGAGGAAGAGATTCTTAACGCTCTATTAATGAGGATTATGAAGGTTGCATTCTTGTGTCCGCCCGGATGGTTAGAATCCTGCCGTATAACTGTACTCGTTTGCGATGGTTTTCTGTAAACTTTATAATGAAGACGATTATCTTTTTTAATCACAGTTATATCCAGATAATTGATTTTATTATCGACTTCTGATTCTAAAGTAAATTTAATATTGCTGTCAATTATGTTCAAATCATCCAATATTTGCTCTATCGCTTGAACTTGGTTATTGATAATGATGAAGATATCGTCTACATATCTTCCCCAAAAAAGGATGCCACTAATTTGGTTAATAATTTTCTCATGTTCAATGTGGTCAAGGTAAATGTTGGCCAAGACACCCGATAATGGAGATCCCATTGCAAGGCCTTCAGATGGTTTATAAATTTTCTTGTTGAACAAAAAAATGTTGTTGTCGGTGACAAAGGTTAAAATTAAAAATAAATTCCTCGATTTCCACTTTAGATAATTCACTACTGTTAATTAATCTATCCTGAATGATCTTGATCGTTTTCTTGACCGGGATGTTAGAATACATGTCTTTAATGTCGATCGAATGCATTGTGTTATTCTCGTTTATTTTCAAGTCTATGGTTCTTTCACAGAAATGCATGGAGTTAACGAAAGAACAGTCGGCCTTGAGTTTGTAGTGTTTATTAAGAAACTGTTGGGCAAATTTCGCTAGTTTGTACGTTGGGCTATTCCTGAAGTTTACAATAGGCCTAATAGGGGTGCTAGGTTTATGAATTTTTGGAAGAGATCTCAAAGTGGGAATGCCGGGGTTCATGCTTACTAGCTTATCTGCTTGCTTTTCATCTAAGATAAAGATAGTGTTCTTCAAAGGTTGTTTCAAACGTTTCTGAATGACGTTGGTAGGGTCCTTCTTGACTTCTGTGAAATTGCCAGAATTAAGAAACTCGATTGTTTTATTGACGTAACCGTCTTCGCTCATTAATATTGTTGTGTTGCCTTTATCTGCTTTGGTTATAATTATGTTGTCATTGATTTTGGTGATGAGACTTTTGAACTTGTTGTTTAAATCGCAACGTATATTGATCTTTTTCTTGCTTGAATTAATTATCTTCTTAATTTTCTTATTAGTTTCAAACCTAACGACATTTTGTTCTTCAATGGGCAGTTTCCTAATGGCTGTTTCAGCTTCGGCTACTAGGACGGTTAGATCGTTTTTATTTAGATTTTACTCCCAGTTGTGTTTCGGACCCTTTTGAAGAATTTCTAGATCGCTCTGGTGGAAATTGACATTAGTTAAGTTTATAACTGGGCTTTGGAAAATATGGCAATTGTTCACATCAGGTGCGTTTTGGTTACTGGGCATTTTCTGCGAGTTGACTAAATAAAAGAATTTATTGTTTAATGTATTGACCTTTTTTATAACGCAAGAGTGCGTTATATGACTCACGATTATTTGGTAGTTATCCCATTCTTTCTTATCTATAGAATTAGCTGCCTCTATGTGGGCGCGGTATAAGGCATTACTGATGTAGTTCTTTTTCATGAAAAGAAACTTTATTTCACGACTAAGAATTTTGTTGTTCACCAAGAATTGTGTATGTCTTTCGTATGGGTTGGAATGCCCTTTTCTTTGGTAGCCCTTAAGATGTTGAGGAATTAATTTGTGTTTCTTGCATTTCTTAAGAAAATCGATGTCCTTAATGACGTTAGCCAATTTAATTTTCAGATCTTTGTATTTGTATTTTAACCTGTTGGCCTGGCTAGCCTTATACTTAATTGCACTCATTCCAGGTTCCGTATTGACCATGTTAACATGAAGTATAACATAAATTTCTCGCCAAATCAATACTTTTTACTTACATAAAATGCTACAGGTACATGTTTCGAAAACACACAATGTTTTCTTCCTCAGCCCACTTATTGGTGTTAAACATCATATAACATCGATAACCTCACTAAATAACAAAAACACAGTTCACATTTATTCTCTTGGTCTTCCTTTGTTAGGCGTGTGTCATTCGACACATTAATGTCACTCACGGAATAAAAACTTATTAGTTGAAGTAATGAATATTGACACATTTACTCATTGCTAGTTTCAACTTGGGTTGCTGAAATGCACACAAGTGTCGTATAACCTTGCCAAAATCGGAGAAAACAACTAACCAGCACCCAGGAAGGTAATTGGGTGTGGCGTCATGAAAATAATTCGAGTCAGGAATGTATGTTGGAATTTAAACTATTGCGGTGGGGGTTGAGGAGGTGGTTTGCGTTTATTATTATTTAAATAATCTGCTAATAAATCAAACAATTCCTTCGTTTCAAAATTAACCTCGTTTAGATTATTGCATTCCTTTGACCTCTGATAAGTAATTATATGAATATTTTCTAAAATATTCATATAGCTGCCCTTCGATGCGTAATGCAAAATTTTGACGTCATTATTTATGTCCGTGAACTTATGTCCCGTTTCTTCCATGTGTACCGCCATGGCTGAAAACTTCCTGTGTTTTATGGCCGAAACATGCTCAGCATAACGAGTACGTATGCTCCTACCCGTTTGTCCCGCGTAATTTGAATTGCAAAAATTACATCTGAGCTCATAAACTCCCGATTTTAAATGTTTATCACTACTGTTGACTTTATTGGAGTTGAAAAATTTGTTGAAATTAGAATTATTGGTTTTAAAGGCGACGTTCATATTGTGTTTCTTTAGGATGTTGGTTACTGTGTAAAGGCTTCGATTTATGTAGGTGAAGGTGGCAAGTGCTTTCTTTGTTATGTCCTCTCTAACTAATTTTGTTAAGGGTCTGTTTTTCAACTTGTAAATTAATCTGCTGACATAATTGTAGTTGTAACCATTGAGTTTAGCTATTTGATATATAATGTCAATTTCATGCTTCCGGTCATGATCAGAGGAAGGGATTCTTAACGCTCTATTAATGAGGCTTATGAACGTTGCATTCTTGTGTCCACCCGGATGGTTACAATCCTGCCGTATAACTGTACTCGTTTGCGATGGTTTTCTGTAAACTTTATAATGAAGACGATTATCTTTTTTAATCACAGTTATATCCAGATAATTGATTTTATTATCGACTTCTGATTCTAAAGTAAATTTAATATTGCTATCAATTATGTTCAAATCATCCAATATTTGCTCTATCGCTTGAACTTGGTTATTGATAATGATGAAGATATCGTCTACATATCTTCCCCAGAAAACGATGCCACTAATTTGGTTAATAATTTTCTCATGTTCAATGTGGTCAAGGTAAATGTTGGCCAAGACACCCGATAATGGAGATCCCATTGCAAGGCCTTCAGATGGTTTATACATTTTCTTGTTGAACAAAAAAATGTTGTTGTCGGTGACAAAGGTTAAAATTGAAATAAATTCCTCGATTTCCACTTTAGATAATTCACTACTGTTAATTAACCTATCCTGAATGATCTTGATCGTTTTCTTGACCGGGATGTTAGTATACATGTCTTTAATGTCGATCGAATGCATAGTGTTATTCTCGTTTATTTTCAAGTCTATGGTTCTTTCACAGAAATGCATGGAGTTAACGAAAGAACAGTCGGCCTTGAGTTTGTAGTGTTTATTAAGAAACTGTTGGGCAAATTTCGCTAGTTTGTACGTTGGGCTATTCCTGAAGTTTACAATAGGCCTAATAGGGGTGCTAGGTTTATGAATTTTTGGAAGAGATCTCAAAGTGGGAATGCCGTGGTTCATGCTTACTAGCTTATCTGCTTGCTTTTCATCTAAGATAAAGATAGTGTTCTTCAAAAGTTGTTTCAAACGTTTCTGAATGACGTTGGTAGGGTCCTTCTTGACTTCTGTGAAATTGCCAGAATTAAGAAACTCGATTGTTTTATTGACGTAACCGTCTTCGCTCATTAATATTGTTGTGTTGCCTTTATCTGCTTTGGTTATAATTATGTTGTTGTCATTGATTTTGGTGATAAGACTTTTGAACTTGTTGTTTAAATCGCAACATATATTGATCTTTTTCTTGCTTGAATTCATTATCTTCTTAATTTTCTTATTAGTTTCAAACCTAACGGCATTTTGTTCTTCAATGGGCAGTTTCCTAATGGCTGTTTCAGCTTCGGCTACTAGGACGGTTAGATCGTTTTTATTTAGCTTTTGCTCCCAGTTGTGTTTGGCACCCTTTTGGAGAATCTCTAGATCGCTCTGGGGGAAATTGACATTAGTTAAGTTTATAACTGGGCTTTGGAAAATATGGCAATTGTTCACATCAGGTGCGTTTTGGTTACTGGGCATTTTCTGCGAGTTGACTAAATAAAAGAATTTATTGTTTAAGGTATTGACCTTTTTCATAACGCAAGAGTGCGTTATATGACTCACGATTATTTGGTAGTTATCCCATTCTTTCTTATCTATAGAATTAGCTGCCTCTATGTGGGCGCGGTATAAGGCATTACTGATGTAGTTCTTTTTCACGAAAAGAAACTTTATTTCACGACTAAGAATTTTGTTGTTCACCAAGAATTATGTATGTCTTTCCTATGGGTTGGAATGCCCTTTTCTTTGGTAGCCCTTAAGATGTTGAGGAATTAATTTGTGTTTCTTGCATTTCTTAAGAAAATCGATGTCCTTAATGACGTTAGCCAATTTAACTTTCAGATCTTTGTATTTGTATTTTAACCTGTTGGCCTGGCTAGCCTTATACTTAATTGCACTCATTCCAGGTTCCGTATTGACCATGTTAACATGAAGTATAACATAAATTTCTCGCCAAATCAATACTTTTTACTTACATAAAATGCTACAGGTACATGTTTCGAAAACACACAATGTTTTCTTCCTCAGCCCACTTATTGGTGTTAAACATCATATAACATCGATAACCTCACTAAATAACAAAAACACAGTTCACATTTATTCTCTTGGTCTTCCTTTGTTAGGCCTGTGTCATTCGACACATTAATGTCACTCACGGAATAAACACTTATTAGTTGAAGTAATGAATATTGACACATTTACTCATTGCTAGTTTCAACGTGGGTTGCTGAAATGCACACAAGTGTCGTATAACCTTGCCAAAATCGGAGAAAACAACTAACCAGCACCCAGGAAGGTAATTGGGTGTGGCGTCATGAAAATAATTCGAGTCAGGAATGTATGTTGGAATTTAAACTATTGCGGTGGGGGTTGAGGAGGTGGTTTGCGTTTATTATTATTTAAATAATCTGCTAATAAATCAAACAATTCATTCGTTTCAAAATTAACCTCGTTTAGATTATTGCATTCCTTTGACCTCTGATAAGTAATTATATGAATATTTTCTAAAATATTCATATAGCTGCCCTTCGATGCGTAATGCAAAATGTTGACGTCATTATTTATGTCCGTGAACTTATGTCCCGTTTCTTCCATGTGTACCGCCATGGCTGAAAACTTCCTGTGTTTTATGGCCGAAACATGCTCAGCATAACGAGTACGTATGCTCCTACCCGTTTGTCCCGCGTAATTTGAATTGCAAAAATTACATCTGAGCTCATAAACTCCCGATTTTAAATGTATATCACTACTGTTGACTTTATTGGAGTTGAAAAATTTGTTGAAATTAGAATTATTGGTTTTAAAGGCGACGTTCATATTGTGTTTCTTTAGGATGTTGGTTAGTGTGTAAACGCTTCGATTTACGTAGGTGAAGGTGGCAAGTGCTTTCTTTGTTGTGTCCTCTCTAACTAATTTTGTTAAGGGTCTGTTTTTCAACTTGTAAATTAATCTGCTGACATAATTGTAGTTGTAACCATTGAGTTTAGCTATTTGATATATAATGTCAATTTCTTGCTTCCGGTCATGATCAGAGGAAGGGATTCTTAACGCTCAATTAATGAGGCTTATGAACGTTGCATTCTTGTGTCCGCCCGGATGGTTACAATCCTGCCGTATAACTGTACTCGTTTGCGATGGTTTTCTGTAAACTTTATAATGAATACGATTATCTTTTTTAATCACAGTTATATCCAGATAATTGATTTTATTATCGACTTCTGATTCTAAAGTAAATTTAATATTGCTGTCAATTATGTTCAAATCATCCAATATTTGCTCTATCGCTTGAACTTGGTTATTGATAATGATGAAGATATCGTCTACATATCTTCCCCAGAAAACGATGCCACTAATTTGGTTAATAATTTTCTCATGTTCAATGTGGTCAAGGTAAATGTTGGCCAAGACACCCGATAATGGAGATCCCATTGCAAGGCCTTCAGATGGTTTATACATTTTCTTGTTGAACAAAAAAATGTTGTTGTCGGTGACAAAGGTTAAAATTGAAATAAATTCCTCGATTTCCACTTTAGATAATTCACTACTGTTAATTAACCTATCCTGAATGATCTTGATCGTTTTCTTGACCGGGATGTTAGTATACATGTCTTTAATGTCGATCGAATGCATAGTGTTATTCTCGTTTATTTTCAAGTCTATGGTTCTTTCACAGAAATGCATGGAGTTAACGAAAGAACAGTCGGCCTTGAGTTTGTAGTGTTTATTAAGAAACTGTTGGGCAAATTTCGCTAGTTTGTACGTTGGGCTATTCCTGAAGTTTACAATAGGCCTAATAGGGGTGCTAGGTTTATGAATTTTTGGAAGAGATCTCAAAGTGGGAATGCCGTGGTTCATGCTTACTAGCTTATCTGCTTGCTTTTCATCTAAGATAAAGATAGTGTTCTTCAAAAGTTGTTTCAAACGTTTCTGAATGACGTTGGTAGGGTCCTTCTTGACTTCTGTGAAATTGCCAGAATTAAGAAACTCGATTGTTTTATTGACGTAACCGTCTTCGCTCATTAATATTGTTGTGTTGCCTTTATCTGCTTTGGTTATAATTATGTTGTTGTCATTGATTTTGGTGATAAGACTTTTGAACTTGTTGTTTAAATCGCAACATATATTGATCTTTTTCTTGCTTGAATTCATTATCTTCTTAATTTTCTTATTAGTTTCAAACCTAACGGCATTTTGTTCTTCAATGGGCAGTTTCCTAATGGCTGTTTCAGCTTCGGCTACTAGGACGGTTAGATCGTTTTTATTTAGCTTTTGCTCCCAGTTGTGTTTGGCACCCTTTTGGAGAATCTCTAGATCGCTCTGGGGGAAATTGACATTAGTTAAGTTTATAACTGGGCTTTGGAAAATATGGCAATTGTTCACATCAGGTGCGTTTTGGTTACTGGGCATTTTCTGCGAGTTGACTAAATAAAAGAATTTATTGTTTAAGGTATTGACCTTTTTCATAACGCAAGAGTGCGTTATATGACTCACGATTATTTGGTAGTTATCCCATTCTTTCTTATCTATAGAATTAGCTGCCTCTATGTGGGCGCGGTATAAGGCATTACTGATGTAGTTCTTTTTCACGAAAAGAAACTTTATTTCACGACTAAGAATTTTGTTGTTCACCAAGAATTATGTATGTCTTTCCTATGGGTTGGAATGCCCTTTTCTTTGGTAGCCCTTAAGATGTTGAGGAATTAATTTGTGTTTCTTGCATTTCTTAAGAAAATCGATGTCCTTAATGACGTTAGCCAATTTAACTTTCAGATCTTTGTATTTGTATTTTAACCTGTTGGCCTGGCTAGCCTTATACTTAATTGCACTCATTCCAGGTTCCGTATTGACCATGTTAACATGAAGTATAACATAAATTTCTCGCCAAATCAATACTTTTTACTTACATAAAATGCTACAGGTACATGTTTCGAAAACACACAATGTTTTCTTCCTCAGCCCACTTATTGGTGTTAAACATCATATAACATCGATAACCTCACTAAATAACAAAAACACAGTTCACATTTATTCTCTTGGTCTTCCTTTGTTAGGCCTGTGTCATTCGACACATTAATGTCACTCACGGAATAAACACTTATTAGTTGAAGTAATGAATATTGACACATTTACTCATTGCTAGTTTCAACGTGGGTTGCTGAAATGCACACAAGTGTCGTATAACCTTGCCAAAATCGGAGAAAACAACTAACCAGCACCCAGGAAGGTAATTGGGTGTGGCGTCATGAAAATAATTCGAGTCAGGAATGTATGTTGGAATTTAAACTATTGCGGTGGGGGTTGAGGAGGTGGTTTGCGTTTATTATTATTATTTAAATAATCTGCTAATAAATCAAACAATTCATTCGTTTCAAAATTAACCTCGTTTAGATTATTGCATTCCTTTGACCTCTGATAAGTAATTATATGAATATTTTCTAAAATATTCATATAGCTGCCCTTCGATGCGTAATGCAAAATGTTGACGTCATTATTTATGTCCGTGAACTTATGTCCCGTTTCTTCCATGTGTACCGCCATGGCTGAAAACTTCCTGTGTTTTATGGCCGAAACATGCTCAGCATAACGAGTACGTATGCTCCTACCCGTTTGTCCCGCGTAATTTGAATTGCAAAAATTACATCTGAGCTCATAAACTCCCGATTTTAAATGTATATCACTACTGTTGACTTTATTGGAGTTGAAAAATTTGTTGAAATTAGAATTATTGGTTTTAAAGGCGACGTTCATATTGTGTTTCTTTAGGATGTTGGTTAGTGTGTAAACGCTTCGATTTACGTAGGTGAAGGTGGCAAGTGCTTTCTTTGTTGTGTCCTCTCTAACTAATTTTGTTAAGGGTCTGTTTTTCAACTTGTAAATTAATCTGCTGACATAATTGTAGTTGTAACCATTGAGTTTAGCTATTTGATATATAATGTCAATTTCTTGCTTCCGGTCATGATCAGAGGAAGGGATTCTTAACGCTCAATTAATGAGGCTTATGAACGTTGCATTCTTGTGTCCGCCCGGATGGTTACAATCCTGCCGTATAACTGTACTCGTTTGCGATGGTTTTCTGTAAACTTTATAATGAAGACGATTATCTTTTTTAATCACAGTTATATCCAGATAATTGATTTTATTATCGACTTCTGATTCTAAAGTAAATTTAATATTGCTGTCAATTATGTTCAAATCATCCAATATTTGCTCTATCGCTTGAACTTGGTTATTGATAATGATGAAGATATCGTCTACATATCTTCCCCAGAAAACGATGCCACTAATTTGGTTAATAATTTTCTCATGTTCAATGTGGTCAAGGTAAATGTTGGCCAAGACACCCGATAATGGAGATCCCATTGCAAGGCCTTCAGATGGTTTATACATTTTCTTGTTGAACAAAAAAATGTTGTTGTCGGTGACAAAGGTTAAAATTGAAATAAATTCCTCGATTTCCACTTTAGATAATTCACTACTGTTAATTAATCTATCCTGAATGATCTTGATCGTTTTCTTGACCGGGATGATAGTATACATGTCTTTAATGTCGATCGAATGCATAGTGTTATTCTCGTTTATTTTCAAGTCTATGGTTCTTTCACAGAAATGCATGGAGTTAACGAAAGAACAGTCGGCCTTGAGTTTGTAGTGTTAATTAAGAAACTGTTGGGCAAATTTCGCTAGTTTGTACGTTGGGCTATTCCTGAAGTTCACAATAGGCCTAATAGGGGTGCTAGGGTTATGAATTTTTGGAAGAGATCTCAAAGTGGGAATGCCGGGGTTCATGCTTACTAGCTTATCTGCTTGCTTTTCATCTAAGATAAAGATAGTGTTCTTCAAAAGTTGTTTCAAACGTTTCTGAATGACGTTGGTAGGGTCCTTCTTGACTTCTGTGAAATTGCCAGAATTAAGAAACTCGATTGTTTTATTGACGTAACCGTCTTCGCTCATTAATATTGTTGTGTTGCCTTTATCTGCATTGGTTATAATTATGTTGTTGTCATTGATTTTGGTGATGAGACTTTTGAACTTGTTGTTTAAATCGCAACATATATTGATCTTTTTCTTGCTTGAATTAATTATCTTCTTAATTTTCTTATTAGTTTCAAACCTAACGGCATTTTGTTCTTCAATGGGCAGTTTCCTAATGGCTGTTTCAGCTTCGGCTACTAGGACGGTTAGATCGTTTTTATTTAGCTTTTGCTCCCAGTTGTGTTTGGCACCCTTTTGGAGAATCTCTAGATCGCTCTGGTGGAAATTGACATTAGTTAAGTTTATAACTGGGCTTTGGAAAATATGGCAATTGTTCACATCAGGTGCGTTTTGGTTACTGGGCATTTTCTGCGAGTTGACTAAATGAAAGAATTTATTGTTTAAGGTATTGACCTTTTTTATAAGGCAAGAGTGCGTTATATGACTCACGATTATTTGGTAGTTATCCCATTCTTTCTTATCTATAGAATTAGCTGCCTCTATGTGGGCGCGGTATAAGGCATTACTGATGTAGTTCTTTTTCACGAAAAGAAACTTTATTTCACGACTAAGAATTTTGTTGTTCACCAAGAATTATGTATGTCTTTCGTATGGGTTGGAATGCCCTTTTCTTTGGTAGCCCTTAAGATGTTGAGGAATTAATTTGTGTTTCTTGCATTTCTTAAGAAAATCGATGTCCTTAATGACGTTAGCCAATTTAACTTTCAGATATTTGTATTTTAACCTGTTGGCCTGGCTAGCCTTATACTTAATTGCACTCATTCCAGGTTCCGTATTGACCATGTTAACATGAAGTATAACATAAATTTCTCGCCAAATCAATACTTTTTACTTACATAAAAATGCTACAGGTACATGTTTCGAAAACACACAATGTTTTCTTCCTCAGCCCACTTATTGGTGTTAAACATCATATAACATTGATAACCTCACTAAATAACAAAAACACAGTTCACATTTATTCTCTTGGTCTTCCTTTGTTAGGCCTGTGTCATTCGACACATTAATGTCACTCACGGAATAAACACTTATTAGTTGAAGTAATGAATATTGACACATTTACTCATTGCTAGTTTCAACGTGGGTTGCTGAAATGCACACAAGTGTCGTATAACCTTGCCAAAATCGGAGAAAACAACTAACCAGCACCCAGGAAGGCAATAGGGTGTGGCGTCATGAAAATAATTCGAGTCAGGAATGTATGTTGGAATTTAAACTATTGCGGTGGGGGTTGAGGAGGTGGTTTGCGTTTATTATTATTATTTAAATAATCTGCTAATAAATCAAACAATTCATTCGTTTCAAAATTAACCTCGTTTAGATTATTGCATTCCTTTGACCTCTGATAAGTAATTATATGAATATTTTCTAAAATATTCATATAGCTGCCCTTCGATGCGTAATGCAAAATTTTGACGTCATTATTTATGTCCGTGAACTTATGTCCCGTTTCTTCCATGTGTACAGCCATGGCTGAAAACTTCCTGTGTTTCATGGCCGAAACATGCTCAGCATAACGAGTACGTATGCTCCTACCCGTTTGTCCCGCGTAATTTGAATTGCAAAAATTACATCTGAGCTCATAAACTCCCGTTTTTAAATGTATATCACTACTGTTGACTTTATTGGAGTTGAAAAATTTGTTGAAATTAGAATTATTGGTTTTAAAGGCGACGTTCAAATTGTGTTTCTTTAGGATGTTGGTTACTGTGTAAACGCTTCGATTTACGTAGGTGAAGGTGGCAAGTGCTTTCTTTGTTGTGTCCTCTCTAACTAATTTTGTTAAGGGTCTGTTTTTCAACTTGTAAATTAATCTGCTGACATAATTGTAGTTGTAACCATTGAGTTTAGCTATTTGATATATATATAGTAAATTTCTTGCTTCCGGTCATGATCAGAAGAAGGGATTTTTAACGCTCTATTAATGAGGCTTATGAACGTTGCAGTCATGTGTCCGCCCGGATGGTTAGAATCCTGCCGTATAACTGTACTCGTTTGCGATGGATTTCTGTATACTTTATAATGAAGACGATTATCTTTTTTAATCACAGTTATATCCAGATATATCGACTTCTGATTCTAAAGTAAATTTAATATTGCTGTCAATTATGTTCAAATCATCCAATATTTGCTCTATCGCTTGAACTTGGTTATTGATAATGATGAAGATATCGTCTACATATCTTCCCCAGAAAACGATGCCACTAATTTGGTTAATAATTTTCTCATGTTCAATGTGGTCAAGGTAAATGTTGGCCAAGACACCCGATAATGGAGATCCCATTGCAAGGCCTTCAGATGGTTTATACATTTTCTTGTTGAACAAAAAAATGTTGTTGTCGGTGACAAAGGTTAAAATTGAAATAAATTCCTCGATTTCCACTTTAGATAATTCACTACTGTTAATTAATCTATCCTGAATGATCTTGATCGTTTTCTTGACCGGGATGTTAGAATACATGTCTTTAATGTCGATCGAATGCATAGTGTTATTCTCGTTTATTTTCAAGTCTATGGTTCTTTCACAGAAATGCATGGAGTTAACGAAAGAACAGTCGGCCTTGAGTTTGTAGTGTTTATTAAGAAACTGTTGGGCAAATTTCGCTAGTTTGTACGTTGGGCTATTCCTGAAGTTTACAATAGGCCTAATAGGGGTGCTAGGTTTATGAATTTTTGGAAGAGATCTCAAAGTGGGAATGCCGGGGTTCATGCTTACTAGCTTATCTGCTTGCTTTTCATCTAAGATAAAGATAGTGTTCTTCAAAAGTTGTTTCAAACGTTTCTGAATGACGTTGGTAGGGTCCTTCTTGACTTCTGTGAAATTGCCAGAATTACGAAACTCGATTGTTTTATTGACGGAACCGTCTCCGCTCATTAATATTGTTGTGTTGCCTTTATCTGCTTTGGTTATAATTATGTTGTTGTCATTGATTTTGGTGATGAGACTTTTGAACTTGTTGTTTAAATCGCAACGTATATTGATCTTTTTCTTGCTTGAATTAATTATCTTCTTAATTTTCTTATTAGTTTCAAACCTAACGGCATTTTGTTCTTCAATGGGCAGTTTCCTAATGGCTGTTTCAGCTTCGGCTACAAGGACGGTTAGATCGTTTTTATTTAGCTTTTGCTCCCAGTTGTGTTTGGCACCCTTTTGGAGAATCCCTAGATCGCTCTGGTGGAAATTGACATTAGTTAAGTTTATAACGGGGCTTTGGAAAATATGGCAATTGTTCACATCAGGTGCGTTTTGGTTACTGGGCATTTTCTGCGAGTTGACTAAATAAAAGAATTTATTGTTTAAGGTATTGACCTTTTTTATAACGCAAGAGTGCGTTATATGACTCACGATTATTTGGTAGTTATCCCATTCTTTCTTATCTATAGAATTAGCTTCCTCTATGTGGGCGCGGTATAAGGCATTACTGATGTTGTTCTTTTTCATGAAAAGAAACTTTATTTCACGACTATGAATTTTGTTGTTCTCCGAGAATTGTGTATGTCTTTCGTATGGGTTGGAATACCCTTTTCTTTGGTAGCCCTTAAGATGTTGAGGAATTAATTTGTGTTTCTTGCATTTCTTAAGAAAATCGATGTCCTTAATGACGTTAGCCAATTTAACTTTCAGATCTTTGTATTTGTATTTTAACCTGTTAGCCTGGCTAGCCTTATACTTAATTGCACTCATTCCAGGTTCCGTATTGACCATGTTACCATGACGTATAACATAAATTTCTCGCCAAATCAATACTTTTTACTTACATAAAAATGCTACAGGTACATGTTTCGAAAACACACAATGTTTTCTTCCTCAGCCCACTTATTGGTGTTAAACATCATATAACATCGATAACCTCACTAAATAACAAAAGCACAGTTCACATTTATTCTCTTGTTCTTCCTTTGTTAGGCCTGTGTCATTCGACACATTAATGTCACTCACGGAATAAACACTTATTAGTTGAAGTAATGAATATTGACACACTTACTCATTGCTAGTTTCAACGTGGGTTGCTGAAATGCACACAAGTGTCGTATAACCTTGCCAAAATCGGAGAAAACAACTAACCAGCAGCCAGGAAGGTAATTGGGTGTGGCGTCATGAAAATAATTCGAGTCAGGAATGTATGTTGGAATTAAACTATTGCGGTGGGGGTTGAGGAGGTGGTTTGCGTTTATTATTATTTAAATAATCTGCTAATAAATCAAACAATTCATTCGTTTCAAAATTAACCTCGTTTAGATTATTGCATTCCTTTGACCTCTGATAAGTAATTATATGAATATTTTCTAAAATATTCATATAGCTGCCCTTCGATGCGTAATGCAAAATTTTGACGTCATTATTTATGTCCGTGAACTTATGTCCCGTTTCTTCCATGTGTACCGCCATGGCTGAAAACTTCCTGTGTTTTATGGCCGAAACATGCCCAGCATAACGAGTACGTATGCTCCTACCCGTTTGTCCCGCGTAATTTGAATTGCAAAAATTACATCTGAGCTCATAAACTCCCGATTTTAAATGTATATCACTACTGTTGACTTTATTGGAGTTGAAAAATTTGTTGAAATTAGAATTATTGGTTTTAAAGGCGACGTTCATATTGTGTTTCTTTAGGATGTTGGTTACTGTGTAAACGCTTCGATTTACGTAGGTGAAGGTGGCAAGTGCTTTCTTTGTTGTGTCCTCTCTAACTAATTTTGTTAAGGGTCTGTTTTTCAACTTGTAAATTAATCTGCTGACATAATTGTAGTTGTAACCATTGAGTTTAGCTATTTGATATATAATGTCAATTTCTTGCTTCCGGTCATGATCAGAGGAAGAGATTCTTAACGCTCTATTAATGAGGATTATGAAGGTTGCATTCTTGTGTCCGCCCGGATGGTTAGAATCCTGCCGTATAACTGTACTCGTTTGCGATGGTTTTCTGTAAACTTTATAATGAAGACGATTATCTTTTTTAATCACAGTTATATCCAGATAATTGATTTTATTATCGACTTCTGATTCTAAAGTAAATTTAATATTGCTGTCAATTATGTTCAAATCATCCAATATTTGCTCTATCGCTTGAACTTGGTTATTGATAATGATGAAGATATCGTCTACATATCTTCCCCAAAAAAGGATGCCACTAATTTGGTTAATAATTTTCTCATGTTCAATGTGGTCAAGGTAAATGTTGGCCAAGACACCCGATAATGGAGATCCCATTGCAAGGCCTTCAGATGGTTTATACATTTTCTTGTTGAACAAAAAAATGTTGTTGTCGGTGACAAAGGTTAAAATTAAAAATAAATTCCTCGATTTCCACTTTAGATAATTCACTACTGTTAATTAATCTATCCTGAATGATCTTGATCGTTTTCTTGACCGGGATGTTAGAATACATGTCTTTAATGTCGATCGAATGCATAGTGTTATTCTCGTTTATTTTCAAGTCTATGGTTCTTTCACAGAAATGCATGGAGTTAACGAAAGAACAGTCGGCCTTGAGTTTGTAGTGTTTATTAAGAAACTGTTGGGCAAATTTCGCTAGTTTGTACGTTGGGCTATTCCTGAAGTTTACAATAGGCCTAATAGGGGTGCTAGGTTTATGAATTTTTGGAAGAGATCTCAAAGTGGGAATGCCGGGGTTCATGCTTACTAGCTTATCTGCTTGCTTTTCATCTAAGATAAAGATAGTGTTCTTCAAAGGTTGTTTCAAACGTTTCTGAATGACGTTGGTAGGGTCCTTCTTGACTTCTGTGAAATTGCCAGAATTAAGAAACTCGATTGTTTTATTGACGTAACCGTCTTCGCTCATTAATATTGTTGTGTTGCCTTTATCTGCTTTGGTTATAATTATGTTGTCATTGATTTTGGTGATGAGACTTTTGAACTTGTTGTTTAAATCGCAACGTATATTGATCTTTTTCTTGCTTGAATTAATTATCTTCTTAATTTTCTTATTAGTTTCAAACCTAACGACATTTTGTTCTTCAATGGGCAGTTTCCTAATGGCTGTTTCAGCTTCGGCTACTAGGACGGTTAGATCGTTTTTATTTAGATTTTACTCCCAGTTGTGTTTCGGACCCTTTTGAAGAATTTCTAGATCGCTCTGGTGGAAATTGACATTAGTTAAGTTTATAACTGGGCTTTGGAAAATATGGCAATTGTTCACATCAGGTGCGTTTTGGTTACTGGGCATTTTCTGCGAGTTGACTAAATAAAAGAATTTATTGTTTAATGTATTGACCTTTTTTATAACGCAAGAGTGCGTTATATGACTCACGATTATTTGGTAGTTATCCCATTCTTTCTTATCTATAGAATTAGCTGCCTCTATGTGGGCGCGGTATAAGGCATTACTGATGTAGTTCTTTTTCATGAAAAGAAACTTTATTTCACGACTAAGAATTTTGTTGTTCACCAAGAATTGTGTATGTCTTTCGTATGGGTTGGAATGCCCTTTTCTTTGGTAGCCCTTAAGATGTTGAGGAATTAATTTGTGTTTCTTGCATTTCTTAAGAAAATCGATGTCCTTAATGACGTTAGCCAATTTAATTTTCAGATCTTTGTATTTGTATTTTAACCTGTTGGCCTGGCTAGCCTTATACTTAATTGCACTCATTCCAGGTTCCGTATTGACCATGTTAACATGAAGTATAACATAAATTTCTCGCCAAATCAATACTTTTTACTTACATAAAATGCTACAGGTACATGTTTCGAAAACACACAATGTTTTCTTCCTCAGCCCACTTATTGGTGTTAAACATCATATAACATCGATAACCTCACTAAATAACAAAAACACAGTTCACATTTATTCTCTTGGTCTTCCTTTGTTAGGCGTGTGTCATTCGACACATTAATGTCACTCACGGAATAAAAACTTATTAGTTGAAGTAATGAATATTGACACATTTACTCATTGCTAGTTTCAACTTGGGTTGCTGAAATGCACACAAGTGTCGTATAACCTTGCCAAAATCGGAGAAAACAACTAACCAGCACCCAGGAAGGTAATTGGGTGTGGCGTCATGAAAATAATTCGAGTCAGGAATGTATGTTGGAATTTAAACTATTGCGGTGGGGGTTGAGGAGGTGGTTTGCGTTTATTATTATTTAAATAATCTGCTAATAAATCAAACAATTCATTCGTTTCAAAATTAACCTCGTTTAGATTATTGCATTCCTTTGACCTCTGATAAGTAATTATATGAATATTTTCTAAAATATTCATATAGCTGCCCTTCGATGCGTAATGCAAAATTTTGACGTCATTATTTATGTCCGTGAACTTATGTCCCGTTTCTTCCATGTGTACCGCCATGGCTGAAAACTTCCTGTGATTTATGGCCGAAACATGCTCAGCATAACGAGTACGTATGCTCCTACCCGTTTGTCCCGCGTAATTTGAATTGCAAAAATTACATCTGAGCTCATAAACTCCCGATTTTAAATGTTTATCACTACTGTTGACTTTATTGGAGTTGAAAAATTTGTTGAAATTAGAATTATTGGTTTTAAAGGCGACGTTCATATTGTGTTTCTTTAGGATGTTGGTTACTGTGTAAAGGCTTCGATTTACGTAGGTGAAGGTGGCAAGTGCTTTCTTTGTTGTGTCCTCTCTAACTAATTTTGTTAAGGGTCTGTTTTTCAACTTGTAAATTAATCTGCTGACATAATTGTAGTTGTAACCATTGAGTTTAGCTATTTGATATATAATGTCAATTTCATGCTTCCGGTCATGATCAGAGGAAGGGATTCTTAACGCTCTATTAATGAGGCTTATGAACGTTGCATTCTTGTGTCCACCCGGATGGTTACAATCCTGCCGTATAACTGTACTCGTTTGCGATGGTTTTCTGTAAACTTTATAATGAAGACGATTATCTTTTTTAATCACAGTTATATCCAGATAATTGATTTTATTATCGACTTCTGATTCTAAAGTAAATTTAATATTGCTATCAATTATGTTCAAATCATCCAATATTTGCTCTATCGCTTGAACTTGGTTATTGATAATGATGAAGATATCGTCTACATATCTTCCCCAGAAAACGATGCCACTAATTTGGTTAATAATTTTCTCATGTTCAATGTGGTCAAGGTAAATGTTGGCCAAGACACCCGATAATGGAGATCCCATTGCAAGGCCTTCAGATGGTTTATACATTTTCTTGTTGAACAAAAAAATGTTGTTGTCGGTGACAAAGGTTAAAATTGAAATAAATTCCTCGATTTCCACTTTAGATAATTCACTACTGTTAATTAACCTATCCTGAATGATCTTGATCGTTTTCTTGACCGGGATGTTAGTATACATGTCTTTAATGTCGATCGAATGCATAGTGTTATTCTCGTTTATTTTCAAGTCTATGGTTCTTTCACAGAAATGCATGGAGTTAACGAAAGAACAGTCGGCCTTGAGTTTGTAGTGTTTATTAAGAAACTGTTGGGCAAATTTCGCTAGTTTGTACGTTGGGCTATTCCTGAAGTTTACAATAGGCCTAATAGGGGTGCTAGGTTTATGAATTTTTGGAAGAGATCTCAAAGTGGGAATGCCGTGGTTCATGCTTACTAGCTTATCTGCTTGCTTTTCATCTAAGATAAAGATAGTGTTCTTCAAAAGTTGTTTCAAACGTTTCTGAATGACGTTGGTAGGGTCCTTCTTGACTTCTGTGAAATTGCCAGAATTAAGAAACTCGATTGTTTTATTGACGTAACCGTCTTCGCTCATTAATATTGTTGTGTTGCCTTTATCTGCTTTGGTTATAATTATGTTGTTGTCATTGATTTTGGTGATAAGACTTTTGAACTTGTTGTTTAAATCGCAACATATATTGATCTTTTTCTTGCTTGAATTCATTATCTTCTTAATTTTCTTATTAGTTTCAAACCTAACGGCATTTTGTTCTTCAATGGGCAGTTTCCTAATGGCTGTTTCAGCTTCGGCTACTAGGACGGTTAGATCGTTTTTATTTAGCTTTTGCTCCCAGTTGTGTTTGGCACCCTTTTGGAGAATCTCTAGATCGCTCTGGGGGAAATTGACATTAGTTAAGTTTATAACTGGGCTTTGGAAAATATGGCAATTGTTCACATCAGGTGCGTTTTGGTTACTGGGCATTTTCTGCGAGTTGACTAAATAAAAGAATTTATTGTTTAAGGTATTGACCTTTTTCATAACGCAAGAGTGCGTTATATGACTCACGATTATTTGGTAGTTATCCCATTCTTTCTTATCTATAGAATTAGCTGCCTCTATGTGGGCGCGGTATAAGGCATTACTGATGTAGTTCTTTTTCACGAAAAGAAACTTTATTTCACGACTAAGAATTTTGTTGTTCACCAAGAATTATGTATGTCTTTCCTATGGGTTGGAATGCCCTTTTCTTTGGTAGCCCTTAAGATGTTGAGGAATTAATTTGTGTTTCTTGCATTTCTTAAGAAAATCGATGTCCTTAATGACGTTAGCCAATTTAACTTTCAGATCTTTGTATTTGTATTTTAACCTGTTGGCCTGGCTAGCCTTATACTTAATTGCACTCATTCCAGGTTCCGTATTGACCATGTTAACATGAAGTATAACATAAATTTCTCGCCAAATCAATACTTTTTACTTACATAAAATGCTACAGGTACATGTTTCGAAAACACACAATGTTTTCTTCCTCAGCCCACTTATTGGTGTTAAACATCATATAACATCGATAACCTCACTAAATAACAAAAACACAGTTCACATTTATTCTCTTGGTCTTCCTTTGTTAGGCCTGTGTCATTCGACACATTAATGTCACTCACGGAATAAACACTTATTAGTTGAAGTAATGAATATTGACACATTTACTCATTGCTAGTTTCAACGTGGGTTGCTGAAATGCACACAAGTGTCGTATAACCTTGCCAAAATCGGAGAAAACAACTAACCAGCACCCAGGAAGGTAATTGGGTGTGGCGTCATGAAAATAATTCGAGTCAGGAATGTATGTTGGAATTTAAACTATTGCGGTGGGGGTTGAGGAGGTGGTTTGCGTTTATTATTATTATTTAAATAATCTGCTAATAAATCAAACAATTCATTCGTTTCAAAATTAACCTCGTTTAGATTATTGCATTCCTTTGACCTCTGATAAGTAATTATATGAATATTTTCTAAAATATTCATATAGCTGCCCTTCGATGCGTAATGCAAAATGTTGACGTCATTATTTATGTCCGTGAACTTATGTCCCGTTTCTTCCATGTGTACCGCCATGGCTGAAAACTTCCTGTGTTTTATGGCCGAAACATGCTCAGCATAACGAGTACGTATGCTCCTACCCGTTTGTCCCGCGTAATTTGAATTGCAAAAATTACATCTGAGCTCATAAACTCCCGATTTTAAATGTATATCACTACTGTTGACTTTATTGGAGTTGAAAAATTTGTTGAAATTAGAATTATTGGTTTTAAAGGCGACGTTCATATTGTGTTTCTTTAGGATGTTGGTTAGTGTGTAAACGCTTCGATTTACGTAGGTGAAGGTGGCAAGTGCTTTCTTTGTTGTGTCCTCTCTAACTAATTTTGTTAAGGGTCTGTTTTTCAACTTGTAAATTAATCTGCTGACATAATTGTAGTTGTAACCATTGAGTTTAGCTATTTGATATATAATGTCAATTTCTTGCTTCCGGTCATGATCAGAGGAAGGGATTCTTAACGCTCAATTAATGAGGCTTATGAACGTTGCATTCTTGTGTCCGCCCGGATGGTTACAATCCTGCCGTATAACTGTACTCGTTTGCGATGGTTTTCTGTAAACTTTATAATGAAGACGATTATCTTTTTTAATCACAGTTATATCCAGATAATTGATTTTATTATCGACTTCTGATTCTAAAGTAAATTTAATATTGCTGTCAATTATGTTCAAATCATCCAATATTTGCTCTATCGCTTGAACTTGGTTATTGATAATGATGAAGATATCGTCTACATATCTTCCCCAGAAAACGATGCCACTAATTTGGTTAATAATTTTCTCATGTTCAATGTGGTCAAGGTAAATGTTGGCCAAGACACCCGATAATGGAGATCCCATTGCAAGGCCTTCAGATGGTTTATACATTTTCTTGTTGAACAAAAAAATGTTGTTGTCGGTGACAAAGGTTAAAATTGAAATAAATTCCTCGATTTCCACTTTAGATAATTCACTACTGTTAATTAATCTATCCTGAATGATCTTGATCGTTTTCTTGACCGGGATGATAGTATACATGTCTTTAATGTCGATCGAATGCATAGTGTTATTCTCGTTTATTTTCAAGTCTATGGTTCTTTCACAGAAATGCATGGAGTTAACGAAAGAACAGTCGGCCTTGAGTTTGTAGTGTTAATTAAGAAACTGTTGGGCAAATTTCGCTAGTTTGTACGTTGGGCTATTCCTGAAGTTCACAATAGGCCTAATAGGGGTGCTAGGGTTATGAATTTTTGGAAGAGATCTCAAAGTGGGAATGCCGGGGTTCATGCTTACTAGCTTATCTGCTTGCTTTTCATCTAAGATAAAGATAGTGTTCTTCAAAAGTTGTTTCAAACGTTTCTGAATGACGTTGGTAGGGTCCTTCTTGACTTCTGTGAAATTGCCAGAATTAAGAAACTCGATTGTTTTATTGACGTAACCGTCTTCGCTCATTAATATTGTTGTGTTGCCTTTATCTGCATTGGTTATAATTATGTTGTTGTCATTGATTTTGGTGATGAGACTTTTGAACTTGTTGTTTAAATCGCAACATATATTGATCTTTTTCTTGCTTGAATTAATTATCTTCTTAATTTTCTTATTAGTTTCAAACCTAACGGCATTTTGTTCTTCAATGGGCAGTTTCCTAATGGCTGTTTCAGCTTCGGCTACTAGGACGGTTAGATCGTTTTTATTTAGCTTTTGCTCCCAGTTGTGTTTGGCACCCTTTTGGAGAATCTCTAGATCGCTCTGGTGGAAATTGACATTAGTTAAGTTTATAACTGGGCTTTGGAAAATATGGCAATTGTTCACATCAGGTGCGTTTTGGTTACTGGGCATTTTCTGCGAGTTGACTAAATGAAAGAATTTATTGTTTAAGGTATTGACCTTTTTTATAACGCAAGAGTGCGTTATATGACTCACGATTATTTGGTAGTTATCCCATTCTTTCTTATCTATAGAATTAGCTGCCTCTATGTGGGCGCGGTATAAGGCATTACTGATGTAGTTCTTTTTCACGAAAAGAAACTTTATTTCACGACTAAGAATTTTGTTGTTCACCAAGAATTATGTATGTCTTTCGTATGGGTTGGAATGCCCTTTTCTTTGGTAGCCCTTAAGATGTTGAGGAATTAATTTGTGTTTCTTGCATTTCTTAAGAAAATCGATGTCCTTAATGACGTTAGCCAATTTAACTTTCAGATCTTTGTATTTGTATTTTAACCTGTTGGCCTGGCTAGCCTTATACTTAATTGCACTCATTCCAGGTTCCGTATTGACCATGTTAACATGAAGTATAACATAAATTTCTCGCCAAATCAATACTTTTTACTTACATAAAAATGCTACAGGTACATGTTTCGAAAACACACAATGTTTTCTTCCTCAGCCCACTTATTGGTGTTAAACATCATATAACATCGATAACCTCACTAAATAACAAAAACACAGTTCACATTTATTCTCTTGGTCTTCCTTTGTTAGGCCTGTGTCATTCGACACATTAATGTCACTCACGGAATAAAAACTTATTAGTTGAAGTAATGAATATTGGCACATTTACTCATTGCTAGTTTCAACTTGGGTTGCTGAAATGCACACAAGTGTCGTATGACCTTGCCAAAATCGGAGAAAACAACTAACCAGCACCCAGGAAGGTAATTGGGTGTGGCGTCATGAAAATAATTCGAGTCAGGAATGTATGTTGGAATTTAAACTATTGCGGTGGGGGTTGAGGAGGTGGTTTGCGTTTATTATTATTTAAATAATCTGCTAATAAATCAAACAATTCATTCGTTTCAAAATTAACCTCGTTTAGATTATTGCATTCCTTTGACCTCTGATAAGTAATTATATGAATATTTTCTAAAATATTCATATAGCTGCCCTTCGATGCGTAATGCAAAATGTTGACGTCATTATTTATGTCCGTGAACTTATGTCCCGTTTCTTCCATGTGTACCGCCATGGCTGAAAACTTCCTGTGTTTTATGGCCGAAACATGCTCAGCATAACGAGTACGTATGCTCCTACCCGTTTGTCCCGCGTAATTTGAATTGCAAAAATTACATCTGAGCTCATAAACTCCCGATTTTAAATGTTTATCAATACTGTTGACTTTATTAGAGTTGAAAAATTTGTTGAAATTAGAATTATTGGTTTTAAAGGCGACGTTCATATTGTGTTTCTTTAGGATGTTGGTTACTGTGTAAAGGCTTCGATTTACGTAGGTGAAGGTGGCAAGTGCTTTCTTTGTTGTGTCCTCTCTATCTAATTTTGTTAAGGGTCTGTTTTTCAACTTGTAAATTAATCTGCTGACATAATTGTAGTTGTAACCATTGAGTTTAGCTATTTGATATATAATGTCAATTTCATGCTTCCGGTCATGATCAGAGGAAGGGATTCTTAACGCTCTATTAATGAGGCTTATGAACGTTGCATTCTTGTGTCCGCCCGGATGGTTACAATCCTGCCGTATAACTGTACTCGTTTGCGATGGTTTTCTGTAAACTTTATAATGAAGACGATTATCTTTTTTAATCACAGTTATATCCAGATAATTGATTTTATTATCGACTTCTGATTCTAAAGTAAATTTAATATTGATATCAATTATGTTCAAATCATCCAATATTTGCTCTATCGCTTGAACTTGGTTATTGATAATGATGAAGATATCGTCTACATATCTTCCCCAGAAAACGATGCCACTAATTTGGTTAATAATTTTCTCATGTTCAATGTGGTCAAGGTAAATGTTGGCCAAGACACCCGATAATGGAGATCCCATTGCAAGGCCTTCAGATGGTTTATACATTTTCTTGTTGAACAAAAAAATGTTGTTGTCGGTGACAAAGGTTAAAATTGAAATAAATTCCTCGATTTCCACTTTAGATAATTCACTACTGTTAATTAACCTATCCTGAATGATCTTGATCGTTTTCTTGACCGGGATGTTAGTATACATGCCTTTAATGTCGATCGAATGCATAGTGTTATTCTCGTTTATTTTCAAGTCTATGGTTCTTTCACAGAAATGCATGGAGTTAACGAAAGAACAGTCGGCCTTGAGTTTGTAGTGTTTATTAAGAAACTGTTGGGCAAATTTCGCTAGTTTGTACGTTGGGCTATTCCTGAAGTTTACAATAGGCCTAATAGGGGTGCTAGGTTTATGAATTTTTGGAAGAGATCTCAAAGTGGGAATGCCGTGGTTCATGCTTACTAGCTTATCTGCTTGCTTTTCATCTAAGATAAAGATAGTGTTCTTCAAAAGTTGTTTCAAACGTTTCTGAATGACGTTGGTAGGGTCCTTCTTGACTTCTGTGAAATTGCCAGAATTAAGAAACTCGATTGTTTTATTGACGTAACCGTCTTCGCTCATTAATATTGTTGTGTTGCCTTTATCTGCTTTGGTTATAATTATGTTGTTGTCATTGATTTTGGTGATAAGACTTTTGAACTTGTTGTTTAAATCGCAACATATATTGATCTTTTTCTTGCTTGAATTAATTATCTTCTTAATTTTCTTATTAGTTTCAAACCTAACGGCATTTTGTTCTTCAATGGGCAGTTTCCTAATGGCTGTTTCAGCTTCGGCTACTAGGACGGTTAGATCGTTTTTATTTAGCTTTTGCTCCCAGTTGTGTTTGGCACCCTTTTGGAGAATCTCTAGATCGCTCTGGGGGAAATTGACATTAGTTAAGTTTATAACTGGGCTTTGGAAAATATGGCAATTGTTCACATCAGGTGCGTTTTGGTTACTGGGCATTTTCTGCGAGTTGACTAAATAAAAGAATTTATTGTTTAAGGTATTGACCTTTTTTATAAGGCAAGAGTGCGTTATATGACTCACGATTATTTGGTAGTTATCCCATTCTTTCTTATCTATAGAATTAGCTGCCTCTATGTGGGCGCGGTATAAGGCATTACTGATGTAGTTCTTTTTCACGAAAAGAAACTTTATTTCACGACTAAGAATTTTGTTGTTCACCAAGAATTATGTATGTCTTTCGTATGGGTTGGAATGCCCTTTTCTTTGGTAGCCCTTAAGATGTTGAGGAATTAATTTGTGTTTCTTGCATTTCTTAAGAAAATCGATGTCCTTAATGACGTTAGCCAATTTAACTTTCAGATCTTTGTATTTGTATTTTAACCTGTTGGCCTGGCTAGCCTTATACTTAATTGCACTCATTCCAGGTTCCGTATTGACCATGTTAACATGAAGTATAACATAAATTTCTCGCCAAATCAATACTTTTTACTTACATAAAAATGCTACAGGTACATGTTTCGAAAACACACAATGTTTTCTTCCTCAGCCCACTTATTGGTGTTAAACATCATATAACATCGATAACCTCACTAAATAACAAAAACACAGTTCACATTTATTCTCTTGGTCTTCCTTTGTTAGGCCTGTGTCATTCGACACATTAATGTCACTCACGGAATAAACACTTATTAGTTGAAGTAATGAATATTGACACATTTACTCATTGCTAGTTTCAACGTGGGTTGCTGAAATGCACACAAGTGTCGTATAACCTTGCCAAAATCGGAGAAAACAACTAACCAGCACCCAGGAAGGTAATTGGGTGTGGCGTCATGAAAATAATTCGAGTCAGGAATGTATGTTGGAATTTAAACTATTGCGGTGGGGGTTGAGGAGGTGGTTTGCGTTTATTATTATTTAAATAATCTGCTAATAAATCAAACAATTCATTCGTTTCAAAATTAACCTCGTTTAGATTATTGCATTCCTTTGACCACTGATAAGTAATTATATGAATATTTTCTAAAATATTCATATAGCTGCCCTTCGATGCGTAATGCAAAATGTTGACGTCATTATTTATGTCCGTGAACTTATGTCCCGTTTCTTCCATGTGTACCGCCATGGCTGAAAACTTCCTGTGTTTTATGGCCGAAACATGCTCAGCATAACGAGTACGTATGCTCCTACCCGTTTGTCCCGCGTAATTTGAATTGCAAAAATTACATCTGAGCTCATAAACTCCCGATTTTAAATGTATATCACTACTGTTGACTTTATTGGAGTTGAAAAATTTGTTGAAATTAGAATTATTGGTTTTAAAGGCGACGTTCATATTGTGTTTC